>OX031014.1:6597731-7197731 GCA_943736025.1 Tenthredo mesomela
GAATCGGAGGTCACAATCATTACACTACATTCCAGGATCAAGATATGGCATTCGGCCGCGTGCACCTGCATAGCGAACATTTGCTAGATTGCTAGATTCTAAAATCTAGATGCATATATAAGTATTAAGTAGTATACAGGTTTGATTATACAATTCGAGTGCCTTGTTTTGCTGCATAATGAATGCGTCGTATGAAATCTGCAGTCTCTGAATTTCTTGGAGTGAAAAATTCAACTCTATATTGTAGGTAGTATATCAAAATATTTAGCCAATAAAAATAAAAAGTTAGAGTGAATTTTTTTTTTTTTTTTCTTTTTTCTTTTTTCTTTTTTTTTTCACTCGAAAAAATTTAGAAATATAATCAAAATGCGAGTTACGTAAAATAAAGGGTGGTTGGAATTTTTTTTTTTTTTTTTGCGCGCGCGAAGGGTGCGTGAATGTATGAAGAAATTTTTTGATTCCGCACGCGGTAGGTATATAAGGTACTACTACTATTATACAGCTCTGCAGCGTTTCTATTCTTTTTACGTAAGAAAATCCCCGCGAATATCGCGCCGAGAGACAATTCATTCACTTTTTTTTTTTTTTTTTTACAAATTGGCTCTTTCGTGCCCCGAAAAAAATTCCCAAACTTTTTGGTATAAAACTACGGAGAAAGTGGATTCATCTCACTGTATAGACAACTATATACGGATTCGACGATAAAGCAAACGCAGAAGAAGACGAATAAGAAAAAGAAGAAGAAGAAGAAGAATACGAAGACGAAGAATAATAAAAAATAGAAAAAAAAAAAAAAACCGACTATGTCATTTTTCGATTTTACTTTATTTTTTTTTTTACTTCTTTCTATCATCGCACGTATTTCAAAAAAATGCATTTTAGCCATGTTCGCTATGTGGTGCAAAATGGTGTTTTTTTATTTCAACGCTAAAGCCTCGTTCACATGTGGGATCGGAGAAATTGTAAATATAATTCGTTACCCATATGTGGACGCGTGCTTTAATGTGAATATCACACATTTCGAGGTTTCGAATTTTCATGCCTATTTGAGCAGGCTTCGTATTAATATATAAGTACGATACTAGCTGATTAGAATAAATATATAAGTATTTACGCAAATTAGACGTACGCAGCAATGTATTATCTAATAAATGTTTACTCAACGGGACACGTCTATATTCATTATCCATATCAATTGGCTAGTATATATAAGTTATCCAGATATATAAGTCTGGGTATATATAATTATTATACCCAATTAAAATAGATCGGAAAAGATATAGGTAGAACGAGAGAAAGATTGAAAAAAGATATGGAGAATATAGGGATCAGAGAGTTAAATTTTTTAAATCGTGCATGCCTGCAGAGGCAGTGATTAGTGATCAGGCATTAAAGCATTATACACGTACCTACTATACGTAAAAACATTACCGCAGCTATGAAAAATTATTATTATTACTATATGGAGGAGGTGGAGAAAAAAAAAAAAAAAAAAATCGATCAAGCTCTAAATACGACTCGAAAAAAAAGGAAAAAAAAAAAAAAATTTTTTTTATGGTTTTTATGGTTGGTTTTAGAAAAAGAAAATAATTAATTTTCAAAAAAGAATAAAAAAAAAAAAAAAATACTTTGAAATTCGAAAAAAAAAAAAAAAATTTTTTTTTTTTTTTTTTTTTCGTATTTCAAAGTATTTTTTTTTTTTTTTTGTTCTTTTTTGAAAATTAATTATTTTCTTTTTCTCACATTGATTTAGGATTAGCTGACGCAATATGGGCGGGGGGGGGGGGGGGGGGGGGGGGGGGGGAAATAATTGAAAAAAAATTTAAACAAAATTAAAAGATAAAATAATTTTTCCAAAGTCTTGATAGCGCCTTAATAGAAATTGTGGTGCGGCATGGTAAGGCAAGCGTAAAACATGGCATGCTTATCGAGGCCTCTACATCGTCTCTATCACCTGCACGGTGCCCGAAAGCGCGACTCAATCTACGTAATTGTGGGCTGCCCCCGTCATAGTGGCGTCGCGAAGGGGTTGAGACGAGGGGTGAAGTAACTATGCGACGACTATAATATCTTTGACGTAAAGTTGAGCGAATTTTTTTTTTTTTTTTTTTTTTTTTTCCATCTACCTGGTTTTAGTATCAATAAAAACGAAAAACGAAAAAAAACGAAAACAAAAAATATATATAGTATATATTCGTATACGAGTGTTTTTCGCATGCGATAGAGAAAAGAAGATAATTTTTTTCTTTTTTTTTTTTTTTCGTCTCGATATAAAATCTGATATTTTTTTGATTTTTTGTTGTTGTTTTTTTTTTTTTTTTTTTTTTTCATCGACGAATGAAATTTTACTTTATGCAGAAAATAATAGAATTTGGGGCACCGCGGAGAAAAAAATTTTCTATTCTATATAATCTTGATTTTATTTTTAGAAAATTAATTTTGCGAACGTATATATACATAGTATACTATAAGATCGCGTGACAGACTGCAATATAAATTCATATAGTATATTTTAACTTAGTATGAAAATATGTTGTATAAAAAATTTTAACGAAGAACTGATTAGACCGCAAAGTAGTGTATAAGGGAAAATTATCGGCTGCTTTTTCAAGCTCGGTATATTATAATATGCTCGAGGTTGTTTTTATTTATAGGTCAAGGGTGTATGGTTCTGAGTATATATTAAAACCATAGAAAGAAAAAAAAAAAAAAAAAAAAAAAAAATCTATATCACCTCGTTCGTTTTTAGATTAGAAAAAGAAACACGAACGAAATTACCTACTATATACCTGTATATGTTAAAGAAAAAGCTAAACGAAAGATTTTCTTATCATATTTGAATTTCGTTATATATATATATATTATATAGAAAATTTCCGAGGTAGTGAAAACGGAGTATTTCGTTACCTGTATTTTTTTTTTTTTTTTTTTTTAAGTTGTAGTGATGTATATCACAGCCAAAACGCAAAGGTTCAAAGTTCAAGATCGAAAAAAAATAAAAAATAATAATAAAAAAAAAAAAAAAGTCTCGAAACAAAAGACAGTCGAGTTCTTTGGGTACCGTTCTCTTACTTTGAAAATTTTTGACTTTTAGGTAAGTTTATAGTACCTACGTCATCCCCTCGCTCTCGACCCTCGCCTTTTTTTTTTTTTTTATTTATTTTTATTTTTTCATTTCTCGGGATCCTTATAGGGGAGAGTTGGCACTGTTGGACCGCCACCTAAATTGGACCGTTTCAGTTTGGTAATTTTTTGCAACAGTATCTCTTCGATTTTGAGAATTGTAAAAATGGGATACCATCAGTACTAGAAATTCTCTAAACATTCCTATTTTTACAATTCTCAAAATCGAAGAGATACTGTTGCAAAAAAAATTACCAAACTGAAACGGTCCAATTTAGGTGGCGGTCCAACAGTGGCAACTCTCCCCTATATAGATCGATGAATGTTTTTTTTTTTTTTTTTTTTTTTTTTTTTTATTTACTGACGCGTTCCGTTCGTTCGTTAGTTCATATTGAATTTATTTTTCATATAATAATAATTGACCTGCATGTAAAACAGCTGGTTTAATTAAATTACGGAATTGTGAATTCTGAGAATAAATCAACGTTAACTTTTACGGTTGCCACGAAGCCATCTATAAACACGTAGGTATGATATCGTTGGTATTTCATTTATTTACGATTAGACGAACTACTATAGGTATAACTTTCAAATATATATTTACGCGAATGAATGCGTTTAAACGTTATTTCGATCGTTCCATACGACGACGCAGATTTCTGATATTTTTGAAAAATGAAAAAAAAAAAAAAAAAATTCATTATACTGGCCAGATGGGATTTAGCGTATAATTATATAATCAACTATTGCACCTAGTTGCTACGTTTTTTAAACTACATTTATAATGTATTTATCATGCGATTCATGCTCAATTTTGTTGTACGATAAAAAAAAAAAAAAAAAGAAAAAAATGTTTTCGAGTGAATCTACATTAATCTACTGTACATATATATATATATATATCGCGTCACTAATGCCATAAGGTCATAAGCGCCAAAAAATTATTTTTTTTGCGGATATGCCCAAACGATATTATATATCAGGAAAAAGATTTTGTCACCAAAAACACGAAATTTTTTTTTTTTTTGGCGCTTACGACCTTATGGCATTAATGACACGATATATCCCTGTATTTATATATATATACATGGGAATAAGGATAATTATTCTATTCTATGGTGTGTATTTAATATAAAAAAATATAATTCAAAGGATTTATCATCCCGCATGCGCTGGCTAGATGCACAATGCGTCAGGATTCGGTTCGACCTTTGTCGATTCTCGACTTTTGACATTCGTCGCCTTCCTGATATAGGGAAAGAGGATGGGCTGGCCGTCGTCGGCCGTCATCCCCGGACACGCGGCTCAGTGCTATGTCGGAGGCCCTGGGTTAGTTTTATCCAAGTGGCAAATAGTAAAGAAAAAATAAAAAAAAAAAAATTAAAATTCAAACTATAACAGATAACAGAAAAAAAAAAAAAAAAAAAAAAAAAAAAAAAAAACACAGAAAAAAGGTTCAATTATAATCAAATTGGCGAAATTAACGTTGCATAGGTGTATAACATGTACGTCATATATATATATACACATTATCATATTATATATATGCATGTATACATATCTACATACACAAGTGTTGAATATAAATATGCATACATGTATATATAAAAATTAAAACTTATTTACACACATACGTATATCATATACATATATATATATATATATTATAGATATATACATGTATATGTAAATACAGGTGGTGTGGGACACTATAAGTTTTGGCGTTACGTAACATCTTGATCTCCGTCTGATATTATATCGTATAAGAAATTGAAGAAAAAAGATCCTTTTTTTTTTTTTTATATTTTTTTTTTTATTTTACGCAAGAGTTACGCCTAGGCAAACTTGGCAAGGAACTCCTCTTAAATAGACAGGGAGGTTTACGTAATTAATTAACGTGGTTTAGGGTTGTAGTACATACAGTAGGCCGCAAGGGTCGATCCTGTACCGAGGTCCAAACCAGCCCCACGCGCTACCGTTATGTTAAGAGAAAAGAGGCAAGAGGAAAGAGGAAAGAGGAAAGAGGAAAGAGCAAATGGCGAAGGAGTAAAAGAAGCAAAGGGTTTAAGGGTTGGGTTTTTAAAAACGAGAGGGTTCGTTAAACTTGAAAAAAAAAAAAATAATAAAATGAAAAAATAATACTTTGGTGATCGTTGCCGTAGAAAATCGTATATATATCTGCGATCTTTAATCTAATTAGCGAATGTATATATATATATATAATCGTTGATTAAAAAAATCGCGGAAGCGAAAAGAATTTTTCTTTCTTCTTTTCTTTTTCAACGGAGAACAGTGCCGTTATACGTTAATCGCCAAAACTTTTGTGGTAAGGAGTGTGTGCCACTCGTATTTATGGAGGCCCTTTCGTTGCCCTGTATTATTCACCTATACAGACCATTTTGTTCGTTTGGTCTCAAAGTGAATAAAAATAAGGCAATATTATGTTCCTTTTTCATTCATTTTTTTTTTATTTTTTTTTTGTTTTTACCTAATAGTTAAATTTTTATTTTACCCGTATCTAATTCTGGAAATATGAAACACGCATGCGGCTCTCTTTCTCTCTTGTAATTATTGTTTGTTAATTTTTAACCACCTCGTACGATATAATGTACAGGTATATATTTTACAAACGCAACTGGGATGATCGAAGTTAATAATATAAAAAACGAGGGTGCAGCGGTAATAAATATATTAAAGAAAGAATTTACGTAAGGTGCCAGAGTGGAGAGCCGTGCTCTCGCTGAGTGCAGCGGTAATTGAACTCATATTTCCAGAAAAGCAAGGTTTTAGCGCGCCACATACTATAGCCAGACGCCACAGACGCCGACGCTGACGTCGCTGCTCTATTTTCCTACACGTTAGATTCCTCCACCCGGTTACAAACAAGCCGAGATTTCCTTCCCCCCCCCCCCGCGACGAAATGGCGAGGTAATAATTTACCGTAAATTTGTTGCCCTTATATTTTTAACTTTTAACCCAAAATTATATAATGGTTGTGTATGTAGAAGACCGAAACCGTGAGTTATACTTTTCTCAAAGAGGTGTAAATTTTTATAGAAATTATTTCAAAATTTGAATAACAATCCAACCTGAATAGGTCAAAAATTTTTAAGAAAAGTATATAAAACCAATTTCTATAGTCAAAAATGACCTCAGACTGCGAAAAGTAAGTCGGAGCAGCGACGCGTTGCGGTGCGAGTAGTAAGAGTCAATGTGTGGTCAGACGCGTATGCGGTACAATAGCCTAGGAGATGTCGTGTGTAAATAGGCGGGCAATTGTACTTTTTGATATTGTTCTTTTTTTTTTTTTTTTTTTTTTTTTTTTTTTACTTTTTTTGATTTTCTTTTTTATATTATACGATTAGTAGCATTGCATTAGTATATGACGTCACACGTGCCACACGTCGCTGTATCAGGCGTGATCAGTGACGTCACGTTGTATACAGTGATGCCTGTTGGTATAAAGCTTGTATTTGGTGCTCTTGGCTGCACACTGTGCTCAAATAGTACAGTCACGCCAAAATATACAGGTCAGAGTTTAGTATAAGTACAAAGAGGTATAGATAATAGATTTACAGAATTTTTTGGATAGAGCTAGAATAAAGAACAGAGTATAGAAGAGTACAGAAATAGAGAAAGAGAAATAGAAAGGAAGTAGGGGCTGTGGTTTATATGTACTATATTATTAATTTCTGGATATATACGGGAAAGTACAAAATCGAATATTTAATTTTTGAAAAACTTAACTTCTGGTAAAAAAAAAAATAATCGAAAATTTATAAATATCTCAAATTTTAAACACCAAATGTTTTCACTTTGGACTCAAAATCGAATTTTTTTTTTTGAGAAATCATTTGGACAATTTATTATTTATTTCAACCAATATCAATCGTTGTTTGAGTTTATTTTCAGTTTATGAAGACATTTTCGGAGTTTTAAAGTCAGGGAGAAAAATAGAAATAGGGTAATATATATTAAAGGGATGAAAAAAAAAAAAAAATAAGGTGAATAAATGGCTCGAGTAAATCAGCCATTAGACGAGTATATAAACTGGAAAAAATCGGTTCTTCATTGTGGGTGAAATCCTGCGGGTTGTTAAGACTTTTTTATAGCGACTATTTACACATTTTGTAAAAAAAAAAAAAAAAGAGAGAAAATTAAAAAAAAAAAAAAAATGCAATACAATTTTATTTCCGTTTATAAAATTCATTGAATATTTTTTAAAACGAATTGAAAATTTAGGTAAAGCATAACATTTTTTTTTTTTTTTTTTTTTTTTTTTACAAAATCGTTATCAAAAATTGAAAACGTAGTAATAGAGGAATGAATAATATATAATTATATGGACTTGTCTTCTTTTTTTCATTGATAAAACAAAAAATATGAAACAGGTACATACGATTGAATAGTCGCGTTAAGAACGAACCACAATGGCGGCTTGGTATCATATATAGAACTAAATAGGTCAGCTATAAGGCTGTTATCTTTTATTGCCGGATAACTCTAGTGCCATTTATGCCTTATAATTGCAAGTTTGAATGTGCGCCTAGGTGCGCAGCAGTCATCCATGTATATATATGTACATATATATACTACATACCTACACATGTCTATACAGTACATGTTAAGTAGGTCGTCTCATTTCGTAACGCCGTGGAAACGGAACTGCGTTCACTTGAATGGGGGATTTTTCAAGTAGGCTTTTCAATTACCGCTAAAGGAGGCTGCGTCACTGCAAAATATATATATATATATATTTTTTTTTTTTTTCTTCTCATTTCTATTTCTGCACAGCCTCCAACTATCTGGTCCTGTGTTCTTTTTTTATAGTAAAAGTGAGAGCATATAGTTATTTATAAATTTATAAATATAATTATATATAATTAAATATATAGGTGATCAAAAATTTTGTACCATTTATTATATGATGATTGCGAAAAATCCGATAGTAAAGCAATTTATTTTCTCTGTACCTGCAGGCACATCGAATATACTGTACGAGAGTCTACACCTATGAAATTTAATAACCCAGTAATTAATGCCCCTTTACCTTATCTACACTACCGCACGCTCTTCGCGGTATTTAAATAAAATCAAATTTACGATCACACATATATATATCTATGGGTACTATATGTGTGTGTGTGTTTATAGATACGTTGGATGACTGCTGCTGCGAATATTTAAATCATTTAGTTTCCTCGATATAATATGTCGCGTTTGATTTTTAATTAGAATAATTACTTACAGCTCTCAATCTCGATATGGCAGAGCTGTCGGTCCATTGGAAAATATTGCAGGTTCATTGGACATGAGGCGGTGATGGTAAGGCTGTAACATACGTGAAGTTTTTTTTAAATTTCGAAATATGATATTGTTATTAATAATTTATCAATATAGTATATTGATAATCGAAAAGCCTGCATTGAATGATTATTAAAATGTGAATAATTTTCTATAAGGGTAACAATTTATATATGTGTTTGTTTGAAAATAAGTTTATCCCTAGTTGTTATCAAGTTATATATACGAAATATGATATAGGTATGTATATCGACGTGATATAGACACCGGAGGGATGATTATCATCATAGTTTACTGATTATTCATGTATGTATACATACGATAGAGGCCCATCCATTCGAGTGTGAATAATAATTTATTGATTCTTCGAGTGCAAATTACACGAACATATGATATTAATGAAGAGCGATAACCGCAGGACCTCGTTCAAATCCTGTATGGTAAACAGGATAATCCAATGTTTGACGCATCACCGTTCAACGATTATTTGTTTCTGACACACAACCCGTTATATACCTGCTACAATATGGTAAAAGAACATTACCTATACAATCTACACGGTTCATCAGCCCTTATTAAAGCATGCGCGTTGCTGCAGTATAATAATAATAAAAAAAAAAAAAAGAAGAAAATATGATTATCATTATTCTCTATGGCTCCTTTCCTATTTATTTTTCTTTTTTGTCAACCCTTGCACTGGTATTGCAAATGAATATTTTATTCAAAAGACTTCTTGTTTGTCATTGCAGAGATGTGGAAGAGAAAAAGAAGAAAAAATGTAAATCATATATTAGATTAAATCGGTGCAGTAATAAATAATTTGAGTGGCAGTTGAAAATTTACTTTGTGAATATCGTTGCAGGTAGGTATATAATATATATTTTTATATATAATGTAGATAATAATATGCGAGTTGAAAATTGAGTGTAATAAAAACAGCTTCAGGATTCGACATGGTTTTGGCAATGGTACTTGACGGAGAGTTAACATTCGTTATGGAAGTTGAATATCGTTGAATAATCCAGCGATTTTATGCTCAATGTTTGAAGTAGAGAGTATAGAGGGGGATGAAAAAGGTCGGTAGGTATACCGGGCTAGAGAGGATGATGATACTCTTATTTATAGGAGCACTTTAAGCCGCGATCGAAATCAGTAACGAACATGAACCGAAGTAATGGGCTGCGGGGGGTGAAACGGGGAACTCCCAATCAGCCGATTTGCGGAGTTTCCGCTTTGTCGCTAAACGTCCGTTTGCAAACGGCAAGCTGCTCGCGCTACTCCAACCCTCAAAACCTCCCTCACATTCTACTCGCCTTCCAATTCATTCGAATCGTTATCGATTCTACTCACGATCAAATGTTTCCATCTATACGCAACTATAGGGATAGGTAGTATATATAGTATCGATGGAAATTTAAAACCAACCGATAATTACCCTTCATTTTTATATCAATTAAACCCTTTCACCAATTTTTTTTTTTTTACCTCAGACTTTATTGATCCAGGATACGATGTAGATAATAGCAGGAAAAATTTACTACCAGATGAACATTTTTCAACTCAGAAATACGAGCTTTCCAAATCTGATGTATGAAATAAAAGGATTTCTTTCGTCTACTATATATAATGTCCAGCTATGCATAGTCGACCCGGGCTGTTTCTACGTCATGAGATGATACGCGGAGTAACATTCATCATAGGGTAGATTTTTCGAGGTAGGAAAAAGGGCTGCAGAAATGAGGAGAAATAAGGGTCAAGATGCGGAGGCGGAGGCGGTGGGGGTGGTGGCAGTGGTCGAGGGTTCTAGGAATCGGAGTTTTGATGAATTGCGTAGAAAATCTGAGGGATGATTTCGCGAAGGATTGTATGTGAGCCGGCTGGTTTGATCCGTTGGAATCCAACGCGAGGAACCAAATAATAAAATATCCTTTCACCCTCGAAAGGATCAGGATTTCGTACATCTCCTAGCGGCTAGTTAGAATGAAATATTCGCTCTCCCCGGTTCGGAAGTGCTGAGAATATTCTTGACCCCATCCTGAAAGGATTTTTTTCCAAATTTTAGACACGGAGAATCGGCATGAACCCAAACCACAGACAAGTATATTAATGCCTACGTCAATCTCGCGGAAATTAGTCAATATATTCCAACGTTTTCGCGATAACTACATACATATATTTATCTGAAAATCGCATCCTATTCTTACTATGATTTTTCAATTCATGGGGTTGAAACAGACGATTCACTGCTCCGTTGAACTATTCCTACATTTCTACATGGTACATCCACATCAATAAATGACTATTTTTCTCCAGGTTTTCTTCGATTCAATTTTTTTTCCAAATACGTGTACAGAGACAAACACGTTTAGAAATTTTCTTACTGCTTTCGTTGCGATTTAAGTGGCTACGTGGATGAAGCACGTTGTTCGATAATCCACTGCATAATTTAAGCATTACACTCAGAAAAATAATAACCAAAATTTGGTTATTATATGCACAATCACATTTTTTGTTCAGTCAATCAAATTTTTTGTTCAGTCAACCAAAAATTTCGTTGTGATAACTAAAATTTTGTTGGGAAAACCAAATTTTGTTGACAACCAAAATTTTGGCTATTCCAACAAAATTTTTGGTTGACTGAACAAAAAATGTGATTGTGCATATAATAACCCAAATTTTGGTTGTGTCAACAAGACTTTTTTCTGAATGTAGGAGATTTTGAAATCCTTTTTAAACCCGCGTGCACAAAATCTGGGAGTAAATTATTCGTTTCATTTCGTCCCTGAGAGGGTAGGTACATATATATACCCTCACTCACATGTGCGACGTAATGAAATGAGAAAAATGACACGGTTTAAAAGTATGCATGCATATTTGGCTTTACTTTCCAAGGCATTATTATTTAAATCAGGTAAATCTACCCACCCTGAGACTCGCTGCAACGACGCAAATATTATACAGTATAAAATAAGAATTTCTGTACCCTTGTCGAAGTAGCGAGATAAGAAGGGATCTATTTTTTGTCTATTTTTTTTTTTTTTTTTTGTTTCTTATGCGAACCGAAAAAGTGAGGAAAAACGTGGAAAAAAAAAGTAACCGCCTTAGCTGGTAACGGCCCCAAAGCACGCCACCGTGACTTCTATTTAGTATTTCATTTCTTTCTGCATTCAACCCCTCTTTCATTCGTCGTCCATTAGCTCGGCGGGTCATGATGATACATTAAATTATTGTCTATACTACTCGTTTTACGGAGGTACTTTTTATTTAGTATCTATATGCCCCGTATCGCAGATTAAATTTTTTTTCCTCTGGTATATCTCCTTATCGAACCCTTCGCAATATATAAAAATTACCCTATTATTTGAATAATATTGAAGATCGTGGTCTGTCATAGAAGTTTTATTAGTGCTTTCGTTTTATCTGTCTGCTACGAAATAAATGACCATTTTTCTAATCGCTAGTATAATAGGAGTTTTTGATTCTTATGCTGCATCGTAAGTATAGTGCCGTAAGAGACTCAATAAATTTATTGTACTAATAAAATTTATTTTTGTGGCTTTCCAAAGCAAGAAAAAAAACTCCAAAAATATAGAAACTGAATCGATCGAGTCTGGGCTTCATTATTTTCAAGAGGGTGAATTCACTTTTACTGTCAAAGAAAAAGTCCGGAGGTTCGCGAAAGTTATGCGATCTAAAATCTAAATCAAAACCGAAATTAGACACAAGATGTGTTGAATAGAAAAAAATTTAAACGAAAGATTGTGATTTCCGTAAGAGGTTTTGCATATACCCTTCGACTCTGCAGTCTAAAGCCCTCCGGCCTGAGCCTAAAAACGTGGAGAAAGATATAAATTTTTGAACTAGAAAAGCACGTCTTTGATCTTCTTGAACGTCATTCGTCTGTCTCTTGAATTGAAAAAAAAAAGCCCCAGTCGTAGCATCCCGAAAAATTGTTGACGTAAACGAGTAGAACAGCTCGAGGGTAAGAAAGAAATAATTATTGAAAATACGTTCACCCCTGCAATGCGCGCCCAGTAAAATCTGTCATTAAACATAGACTAATAGATATTTCAACCCCTAAATTCTTGCACATAAATAAATCATTATGGTTTGAAATCTTCTCTTCATCCCAAGTCAATGAGTTTGTCCTTACGACGCGACGATGCGACGTCACGACGTCACGACGTCTCGTCGGTGTTGTTACAACCCCCAACCCTAGTTTTCGGAGCCACTGTCTCCCAGCGGTCGCTGAAGTGTTCTGGTATTAACGCCACGGCTATATTCAGAAACCATGCATATCTAACTTGTAAGGTTCTCGAGGCGCGGAGTAGGTACGACCGGGAATAACCAGCGTATGGTTGTGTTGCTAATATGACGAGAGGGTCTAGGGTCTATAAGGGTCTAGAGTAAATTTTCTCATTTGTAACGATGCATGCGGTCTTCCTTGTGTGTTATTTTTGAAAATTTTTCAAATTCGCTAATTACATTCCACTTACCGTATGCTTCTCGTGATACTGCCCGAGTAATGAATGCGAATGAACTCGTTGCTGGTGGTCGCGATGTGGAAATAGGACTGTTTCTCGTTTACGAAGAAGGTGTCCGGTACCCATATGTTTTTTATAAACTCCGAGCCGACGCTCAGCGTTTCGACTTCTTCCCACTGGTTGAAGGCGAGTCGAGGATCTTTCCAAAATTGTCGAAAGTAAAAATCCAGCGTAAAGTCCTACACGTCACAGAGGACAGAAAATAAATAACGTTAGACATTTTTTATTTGGATATTTAATGGTAACGGTGGGGGGATATGAGAAGCCAAGATGGTTATATCAGTGATAAATAAAGTCGCACTATATTTAAATTTGGCAATAAATCACAGCTGTGTAATAACATTTTATGAGAAATATAAAAAAAAAAAAAAAAAAAAAAAAAAAAAAGAGATGCGACCGTTTTATGAACGCAGGTATAACCACCTTGATAAGGAGTCATCGCGCTATTATGTAATTTTATAAATAATGGTTTCAATAAAATGGGTCACAAATTCTAAATGAATATATAAGTGCAGGCAAATCAGGTTCTTGCTAAAACGAAAACTATAAACGCAAAAAACGAAGAAGAAAGAAAACAGAAAAAGTAGAAAATGTAATTAAATTAATTTATATACGAATGAAAGAAAAGCATTACCAAAATTGTGGAAATCTAATTTAGGTTTTAACTTTCGATTCAAAAAGCTAATAGGTCATTAGCCTCGTCATATTACCACTTCGAATTCTAAAGTCTTTGATTTTTCTTAATTAATATTTCGAGTTGATGATTTTCTAATCGAAGGATTTTCTCATACGTGTAGATAAAGGAGCAAAGTCGATATATTAAAAACGAAATACTCAATCAATCCCGATGATTATTAATCCCTCGATTGTAAAATACATTCGTAAGTATAATAAAGTAAAATACCTTGTCAGATTGATATCAAATACTATATGATGAAAAATGAAAACGAAGATGGCAGTCGTTACACGTTTCTATATTATAAACTAGGTAAAAAGGGTTGAATAAAAGTGTGGATGTAAGGGGTGCAGGGTTTAATATCACCTGACCCAGGTCGAGTAGTAGCAACACCCTTTACGGTGGTGCATATATATATATATATATACGTCTTGCGGTGAAAAGTGACGGTATAAGAATTCACATCTCTCGGCTAAGTATTCACTTATATATAATATATATTATATAGCTTTAGTTGGCTATTTGGAAAGTAGGCAGGTGCATATACCTATATACAGGTATATAAATACATATATACCTACTATACACACATGGGTAGAGAATTTACAAAGTGGGTGATTATGGGTTTCACATATATAGTGTACATATTCTATATACAGGGTGTAAATCTTAACTCTGTACATACTTATAGGGTGTGTAGGGGGTGCCAATACAAGCATTTTGAGGTATGACACCCATGGTCGGAAACTCATCCTAACCACTGTGGAGGGCTTTGAAGGATATGGTACCGTGCACGCTTGATCGTACTTCAATGAATCAGATGTGATCACTTTCGACCCAAGATTTTATTCAGCCGTAGACAACAGTATAAATGTTCTTGCGTGAAATGAACAAAACGATAAACTTGGAAATAAAAAAATAACGAAACAATTTCCGGTCCTTTTAAACAGAATTTGAAAAAGTTATGGAAAACGAAAAGCCTAAGTGTGCCAAATCCCATTTCGTTTTCCATAACTTTTTCAAAATCTGTTTGTAAGCACCGGAAATTGTTTTGCTATTTTTTGATTGCCAAGTTTATCGTTTTGTTGATTCCACACAAGAACATTTGTACTGTTGTCTGCGGTTGAATAAAATCTTGGGTCGAAAGTGATCACATCTGATTCATTAAACCACGGTCAAGCGTGCACGGTACCATATCCTTCAAAGCCCTCCACAGTGGTTAGGATGAGTTTCCGACCATGGGTGTCATACCTAAAAATGCTTGTATTGGCACCCCCTACACACCCTATAAGTATGTACAGAGTTAAGATTTACACCCTGTATATCAGTGCCGTTTCTACCCTGCATGGGCAAAATATACGTATATACATACACATATATAAATATATATATATGGTATTATGATACGGGGTAAGGCAGTACCTATAGCTACATAGTAACCTGCACCCTAGAAACACTACGCCACGTATAATTTTACTAAACGATCGACGTACACATATTAGTAGGTATACCTACCTTTAATCCCCCTGATACTAATTTTTACGACCGGTTTTATAGCTACTTCACATCGTTTTAGAGCCAGTTAATCTCGTGCGTTTACACTGTACACCCATATATCCCTATGTGTTTATTATGTTTATTTGTATACCTATACATAAATATATGTGTGTTAAATTTTCTGGGTTTCTGTCGATCTTTAAGATAATATGCCAGACACATGTAGTTGTAAAAAAATTGTATAAAAACGAAAAAATAATAAGGGGTAGAAAAAAAAAAAAAAAAAAAAAATTGAAAAACTGGGATACGACGCGATTGCGAAGTCATATGGGTAGAACAATTATCGGGGAAGTATTTTAGATGAGAGTTTTTCTTTGCTTTTACGATAAAAAAAAAAAAAAAAAAAAACCTCCACCGATCGTGAGAAGGACAATCCGCTTTTTTTTTTTTTTGTTTTTTATCTTAACGATTGGTGTTACAACTGCCATCAACGCGATATATACTCTATCGATCGATGCTATATATCCGTCTGTCTACACGGAGAAAATTTTGCGCGCACCGCCGTCGCACATGCGAGTGCCGTAGTCGAAAAAGTTGAACGACTACGATCTTAGCTTTGTGCGCGCACCCAGCTCGCAGCACGAGAGCTCGGCCTCGCAGAGTGCGAACAGGCCCATCTCACGGGTAGTGGTAAGGCAGGGCTCTCTCTAATACGCAAACGTAAAAGAAGTTGCGATCGCCGCACGCTGAAGGTCTTGAGACGCTTGAGCTCTGAAACTGCGATGGTGACGCGCTCAGGCTTCTGAGCGTGTGGCTGTACCGCTTGAAAAAGAGAGTGCGACGGCGGCGCCCGCAAAATTTTCTCCGTGTATCAGATCCATAAATACTATTTAGATATAAACGTGGCAAAGAATTTTTTTTATTTTTGTATATATTTTTAATTTTTTTTTTTTTTTGTCATTGTTGAAAAATCAAACACCCTGTGCTTTTTGATTATAATAATCGTTTCTTTCTTATATTATATTTTTAAAAGAAAATAAATTCAGAAATTAAATTAAATAATAATTTGAAAATAACGAATGAAAGAAAGAAAGAAAGAAAAAAAAAAAAGAAATATTTACTTTAAGCGAAGCTAGGTAGGTATTATATATATATATAATATATTATATGGTTGGTATAATAATTATAGAGTCCGTGTTCTGACGAATTAATTACGTCATGCCTTCAGGCATATATATTATTAATAATATTATTATTATTATTATTATTATTATTATTATTATTATTATTGTTATTAATTAAAGACACGTAAAAGGTATGAAAAATTTAGCGGGATGGAAAGAAGATGGCTTAGAAATAAGCGAGGGATTATAAGGGCTGATTAAATTCTTACTGATATATACTATAGACAGTGTGAATATAATATAACATCCAGGGGGGTAGTTATATACGAAAAGCTACATTATAAAATATCATGCAACGGCCCCGTGCGCATGCAATTATTTATATACGGTGGGTTGCAATAACAGTTAATATAAAAATTTAACACACTATAATATATAGGTATGCTGTTTTCCCGCATGCTTTAATTGCGAAATTAATTTTCATCATTTATTATAAATTATAATAAACGATATAATATCTATATAAGGTATACTAATAAAATATTTATTTATATAATTATGGTAAAACATTATGCGGGATGTATAATTATATCATTTACAGGGATGATTTTTTTTTTTTTTTTTCTATTTTTATTTTTATATATAAAAACTATGAAAGCAAATGAAATAAATTTTTTTATGTATTAGGTATATTAGGGTGGGCCAAAAAAAACTTTTAATTTTTTTTTCTTTAGTTACCATGAAAATATTGCTCAAGATGATGAAAAAAAAGTCCTCTGAAAATTTGAGCTCTTAATATCAATATTAAGAGGTGCCTAATCGCGATTTTTGATTTCCCATTTAAATAACACAGGAATTTTTTTTTTTTTTATTTGGAATTTTATTCCGTTCCAACGAATCATCGTGTTATAAAAATCAATACATATTCTTGTAGGAAATTAAACGATCTCCAAAAAAGGTCTGATGTGATTTTTCGCTAAGTTCACTCGTTTCAAAGTTATTCAAGGTTAAAGTTCAACCTCAAACGGTATATGACGACTTTTTTTTCGACTTAGCGAAAAATCACATCAGACCTTTTTTGGAGATCGTTTAATTTCCTACAAGAATATGTATTGATTTTTATAACACGATGATTCGTTGGAACGGAATAAAATTCCAAATAAAAAAAAAAAAATTTCCTGTGTTATTTAAATGGGAAATCAAAAATCGCGATTAGGCACCTCTTAATATTGATATTAAGAGCTCAAATTTTCAGAGGACTTTTTTTTCATCATCTTGAGCAATATTTTCATGGTAACTAAAGAAAAAAAAATTAAAAGTTTTTTTTGGCCCACCCTAAGGTATATATATATATATATTTCCTCGTAACAGTTTTGCCCGTAGGATTTGTAATACGCGGTTATTGTTGAGAATAATGTTTGACCAAAGTCCAAACGGGGAATTAGGCAGATAGGATATAATCCGAGGTTTTGCCTAATTTTGAATCGCTGAGATCCTTGAGGCACCTAATTTACAATGAACCAGGGAAACTGGGGAGGTTCTTTACTCGTTGGTTAACTTTGGGTGGTTTCGGATTGTACAGGGAATCGTTTTCCTACCCCTCTAAGCGAAGCTTTTAGGCGCAAGTTAAAGCTCATCGCTCAAAACGTAGCCAGAGGCAAACAGCGCAATATATCTTTTACGTTTTATTTTACAGCCTCCTATGTTAAACGAGCGTTCAGTCAGTCAAAGTCATCCAACTATTTCTCACATATTATTATTATTATTATTATTATTATTTTTTTTCTTCTTCTCTTCTTTATTTTATTATTCAATCATTTTTTTTTTTGCTTTCTTGCTTTTCCATCTAAAATCTAATAAGTATTTCGAGAGCTTGCATAAATCGCCTATGAAAAAGCCGTTAAGTTACATAAATATATATAATATATTAAATCAGTCATTTCATTATATTATCTATGTAGGTATATATAATGCGTTTATAAATATTGTAACTTACTTCATGTATTCCTTCTGTGTGAACGACGATCGTTTATCTTCTTCAAATAAAACGATAGATAATTTTTTTTTTTTTTACGTTAGGGGGATGAAAAGGTGAGGGAAAAGAAAAAGAAAAAGAAAAAGAAAAAAAAAAGGGTAAGTAAAAACGTTGACAAATTATACGCACAAAATTATTGAGAACTTCAACATTTATAATTACATCGCTTTGACCCGTTATTTTATTTTATTTTTTATTTTTTTATTTTTTTCTTTTTTTTTTTTGAATTCATACAGTTTTGTGAATCCCGTGCCAAAAACACTTGGGGAGTAACGTGACGTGTGTAACGAGTCTCTTTCCGGTGTATCATCAAAGAAAAATTCTTTGAAAAAATAAAATAAAATAAAATAAAATAAAATAAAATAAAATAAAACCACCACCTTTTTTTTTTTTTTAACTCATCCCACATTTTCTCTAGCTGCGTTACGCGCGTCGATGACGATATTTCACGCAGCCCCGAACTCGAAATGTAATTTTTCTATTCACCTTTTATTTATCAGGTAGAATATAGGGAAGAGTGTACAGGTAGAAGAGAGAGAAAAAAAAAAAAAAATATGAAATGTAAAAAGTTTTTCATCCCTTAGTGAAAAATGCAATTTTGAGGAATCATTTGAGGCGTTGTAAAGTACTTTAAGCTTTTTCTCACTCAGTAATATTGTATCGTTATGGTTCGTCCGATTCTCTTATATATCCAGATGTGAAATAAGAAAATCGAATATAAATCACCACTTCAATAGTAGGTTGAAGTGGATTCCTTTATCCTTTGCGCATTTCACACCATTTCACATTTTTATATATGAAGTTACATTCAATTTTTCATCTCAACGTCTTGAGGAATAAGGTATAGATGCAGCAGTCTTACTCTCTGCCTTTTTACGAACTATATAGTATACACAGGCTTTTATCTCTTCCAAGTTCTCTTCGAGACAGTTGCACTATCTTCTCTATATATATATATATATATATATACCTTAGACTCATTCCTTCTCTCTTATTCTTCGAAAGGAAAGAAAAACAAAGAAAACAAATGAAATTTTATCTATACATGTATATATAAAGTATATGAAAAGATAGAAAAGAAAAAAAAAAAAAAAAAAGCACAAAGATAAGTTGAAATAAATACGAAGAAGGATGTAATTCATGTTGAAAAATTTATTCCGTACGTGACCAACGTTCTGATTATTTTTTCCTCCTAGTTCGAACCTTTCAGACTTTTTTTTTTTATACTTTTCATCTCATAGATTTTTCACTCCTTCAACGTCATACGTGTTGTTTTCTTTCTTTTTATTTTCTTTTGAAAAAATTTCACGACGTTGATACGTGAATATGGATTTTCTGAAATTTTTCCGAAACTTTACGTTCATGCGTTTTGGTTTTTCGGCAAAATCGGAAATCTTCCGTTAGCGTGACAGTAGGTAGAGTACAGTACAGCACTCTTGATATATAAATTTGTAAACGCTTTCGGACATATTCAAGTGTTGTTATACATTGGTATAAAACTTGTTCCCGAGGACACGTCCGGGTGATAACTCTTCCGGATGTTGTCAGGCGGTTTTGGACGGTGTGGATACTCTGGGATGCTGCGAGGGGTGGCGAGTCGGGGTCGTGCAGGGTCCGACTATAGGAATCCCGCTGGCCTGTTTGGCGCCAATCCAGGCGCACTGCAGCCGTCGTCTTGTCTTACGCGGTTGGAAATCCCGGGGCGAAGCAACGTCTCTTCAAAAAAAAAAAAAAAAAAGAAAGGGAAAAAAAAAGAAAACAAAAACTAAAAAAAAAAAAAAAAAAAAAAGAAAAAGATAAACAAGGTATAGGTTCCAACGTATATATATCACTAGATATGAAATGGCCCGGGGTTTCGTCTCGTCTTATAGGTCAAACGATAAGAGCATCGTAGCTACGCGTGTCTCGAGACTCTTCTTGGATTCTGTGCATAAAACTGAAGCACTGTCGGTACGAGGGAAGAGGAAAAAGAGGGCGAGATACGGCTCGTAAGAGAAAGAGAAAGAGAAAGAATAAAGTGGATTCCGGAATGACCGGAACGGCTGGAATTACCGGAACGTACGCATTTCTCATCGATCCTCTTTCTAGAGTCCGGCCCCGGTGTTATACGTGACGTCGGCAACTCTCGCGCACTTCCGGCAAGAAAAAGCAAAAGCAAAAGAAAAAGAAAAAGGTAAAAAAAAAGAAAAAAAAAAAAAAGTCAAAGAAAAAGTAAAAAAAGAGGAAAGTTTTCAACAGACGACGGTGACGACGTCTCTCAAGGACCGTCGTGCCGAACAATCATCAGCATATTATATGTTTAACTCAGTATTACAGACGTGAGTTGATAAACGCAACGAGTCAGTGAGAGAGTCACCTGCGTGTTATGGAATGATATACGAGATTTTTGAAAACTCGAGTCTGTAAGGGCAATGTGAAGGACGAAAATGAGGATGTGGATAGAGGACCTGGTGGGCCAAGTGGGGAACAGGAAGTGAGCGTAGGGGGCGTCAACGCAACCTGTGCGTTTGTAAATACGCGAAAAGCTATGGGGAAAGGAAAAGGGAAAAGGGAGAGTAAAGAGTGAAGAGTACTCGGGGAGAGGAACAGGAAGATGATGAGGACGGGAGAAGAGAAGAGAAGAGAAGAGAAGAGGAGAGGAGAGAAGAGGAGAGAAGAGAGAGATTACGAGAGGTGGTGCGGAAGAGATGTGGGGGTTGAGATCGATGCCCAGGACGAGCAGGCTGGAGCAGAGCTCTTCGAAATTCTGGTTCCTGGCTCCTGCCCTAGACACTTTTAACTATGGAGTAACTCACTGGTATGATCCTGGTTCCAAAAGGCGTAAAGAACACTTGCGTTACCCAAGATCGTTCAGAGTTGCACCGGAAACGCCGTGCTTATTCTCAGACTTTTATCACCCGACAGTATTCCTCCACCTTTTCATCTCCTTCACATTTCCACATTTCCACATTTCCACATTTCACTCTGCACTTAACTCTTTTCCACTTCTCAAAGCGCCAAATACTTGACTACCTTTTTTTTTTCTCCTTATTTTTAATTTCACGTTCAAATATCTAAAAAACAAAAAAAAAAAAAAAACAAAAAAAAAAAGCGTCATAATTATCAATATTTTTGATCATCACATCATCGATTTGTCTAACGAACAAAAATCGTCGCATGAAGAGTATTTCGGACGGGTGTGGCTCCGAAAAATATTTATCTAAAAAATCAACGAACCTACATTTTTCAATCGATCTTATAAAACCTTTCTACTTGCACAGTTTGATCGTGCACTGAATTATAACACGTTATATTCGAATGTGTTTGCCACCTCACGTTTTTCTATAATTCGCAAGCTCCGTTGAATTTGTATCTTTTTTTGTTCATTTTTATTTTATTTTATAACTCAATATTTCTTCGTACCTACTTTTTGGCTCACTTTAAATCAATATTTGAGAGAAATTTCATCACGTGTACTTACAGCGAATTTGATGTACACGTATAGGTACACTAAACGTAATGGATTCTGATCCGGACGAGTTGGACAATTCTAGAAACAGCCAATCGGCGCTCTGGATTTTTTTAATCCAGAGCGCCGATTGGCTGTTTCTAGAATTGTCCAACTCGTCCGGATCAGAATCCATTACGTTTAGTGTACCTACCTAGGTACTCTCTGACGCGGTGCAGAGAGGTGAAACAACATATATTTTTATAATACAAATCGAAAAGCTTTATACCTGGGGGATGTACACATCTTATTGTCGTATAGATAAAATAATATGTTGTGTACTGAATTCTGAATGTGATATATACCTAGTTACTGATGTAAGTTCAAAGTGAATCTATACGATAAATAATAGGTAAAAGAGGTATAAAAATAAATGAAAAATAAAAAAAAAGTAAAAAATTAGAAAAAAAAAAAAAAAAAAAATCTTCCCTTTCATTTTTAGCAATTTTATTATACTTATTTATCTGTAAATTTGTGAATGAAAGAATACGGGAGGGCACATATTGCAAACTAATTTTCAGGCACGTTAAGGATATCAGGCAAAAGCATATTGTATGGGCAGGCATTAAATTTCTACATCTTTGCATTTGCGAATAATTACTGAATAAGCCAAAGCGACGAGTCGCCTTTGGATTGACTATAGAATCGATAAAACGTTTCTTTTACTTTTTTTTTTTTTTTTTTTTTTTGGGTTTTTCGTTTTTATCTTTCATTTAACAAAAGCTAATGAAACTTAAGACAAAAGTAAAGCGAGGGATACAAAACAGCTGAGATATTCATTCCGGCGAGTTTATTATATATCTCGCAGTGAAGGAATAAGAGGAGTATATCAGCACACATAAGTATACTACATATATTATGTATAAATATATATATATGTATGTATATATATATGGCTGTGTGTTTCGCGTCAATCCATAGCTCGACTCGTTGGTTCGTTATACAAACACTTAGGTGTCATTCCATAAGCACACAGATGACGCGGCAGCGACTTGAAGCGCACTGCACACACTGACAATGATAGATTTAGTATTTTTTTTTTTTTTTTGACATCGCATCGTTGTACGAGATACTTTTAGTCTTTTTCGAACCGTGCTCGAAGGGTATAGTTTTTTTTTTTTTTTTTTTTTTTTTTCTTGCGTTATCTCAATTTTTTTTCGTTTAATTTTCGGAAAGGAATTGATATGGAGTTTATAGCAAGTTCCACGACCAACTATATATATAGCCCAAATAGATGTGAATATGTTCAATATTTTAGAGAAAATTATTTTAGGGCGTTAATGAAAAGAAAAAAAATAATAATAAAAATACAATTTTTTGAAAAGGGATGATGAGGATTAGAGTCTGTGGCAATTTTTGACACTGTGCTTCATTTCGTTGGAAAAAAAGCAAGAACGTATATATCTGATCACAGTTGTGTTAGATCTTACAATAATAAGTTTTGGATGAAAAAGAAAAAAAAAAAAGAAAAAAAACTGAATTTTTTTCTTTTTATAAGAATCGTTATTTTTATCGGTATAATAGAAGATGAATAAAGTTGGTATTTGCAGTTGGCCGCGGAATTGCGCCTCGGGAATTAATTGCTTACGAGCAAAATCACCGGGATAAGGAATTTCGCCGGAAGTTGGTTGAGACTGAGTTCTCGGGGCTAAGGGTTTGGGGTAAATTCGCGAGTCACGTCCCAGGTGACAGTGTCGACTTGATTTGGTTTCCGCACAGGGCTCAACACCTGGGGTCCAGTCTTATACATTCAGTTCCAAACTTGAAAGTTGGAACGCCTAAGATCAAATTTTTGACAATATTTATTGTATTCAAAAAAAAAAAAAAAAAAAAAAAAAAAATGAATGGGCAATCAATTAAAATTATTATTATAGAGAAAATAATTTTTCAAAAAAAAAAAAAAAAAAAAAAAACGAGCTTCACATTATTTATCAGTGAATTTATATTCTCGTTATAATAAAATTTTGTCTAAATATTAATTTGAATTTACACAATTATTCGAAAATATAATATTATGTAATTTCTTCACATGATTTATTTTATTTAGCTCTCCCATATCGATTTCGAAGCTGAATGTACAAAACGGAACGATATATATATATATATATAGTCAAGTACTACAGGAATATAATATACACAATTTTATACCATCTTAGATATATATAGTATCATTAAAAAAATATATATATATTTATGTATTGTTGTAATATATATTTTTTGGCCTGCGAAACCCGGCCCTCGATGCTCACAATAATTCCTGAAACCAAACGCCCCTGTATTGTTTCTTTTTTTTCGAATTTTTACAATAATCATTCCATTTTTTTTTTTTTTTTTTAATTTTTTGTTTTGTTTCTCTCCCTTTTTTTTTTACCCTAATTTTACATCGTGGCAGGGCCGAGTTCCGCGGGTGGGGCCATGCAACGGAACATCGCAATCTTCAAACGAATCAATCATAACGAGGTGTCAAGGTCTTGCGGACTGTGGAACGTATCAAGGTTCCCTTGTAACAGTTCAGCCAACCAAACAGCTGTGACGAGCTAAAAAAAACAGTCAGTAGGCCACCAGTGTTTTCTGCCAACATACACGGAAAGTTTTTTTTGGTTTTTGGTTCATTTGTTTCATCCTCAGGTCGACCAGGCCTCACCAAGATGGAGTTAATCGTCCTCTGCGTCCGCTCCTTATACCGCAATACCTTTTCGAATTGAGATCTATGCCCGAGGAAGTTTATACTACTGTAAAAAAAAAAAAAAAAAAAAAAAATTGAAAAAAAAAAAAACGATTGCGATACTCAGACTTCATCTAAGTCGGTAAGGCCTGATCGCTGATGTGAAGAACATGAGGAATGATGCGAGGTGTGGTGGTGATCGAGGGAGTGATTTGTTTCTTTTTTTTTTTTTAGTGATAAAGGGCCCCGAATGGGGCAAGGTGAAAGCAATATATATATGATTGGGAGTTAAAAGAATGAACGATCTGAAGAAAATCTTGAGAAATTTTCTTCAACAACATCTGACAATATAATTATTTATTGTCAATGAATACTCAAGGATGACGGATAACAGTAGGTAAGGATAAATGACAGTGCGATAATAAGAAATGAGAATTGGATTTATAACGTCAGTCCATGTTAACCGGAAATAAATGACCGTCCGTCCAGTTATATGACAATCGATCGTAAATAATTTCTGATAAAATAAAGAATTTATTTATTTACTTTAGGGGTGTCGCACAGGGTGTCTTAAGGACTGAAGTATAAGGCCTCTTCCTCGCTACGGAAGGACTTGTTGGTGTCGGTATGGGTATGGGTCGATCGCCTGGGCGCGGTTCAAAGAGTTTGATGGGCTATCCGGTGACGTACTAGAGAGTGACGTACGTGAGAGGATAGAGCGAAAGAGGATATGTCGTGTGGATGTTTGATAGTGGTGGTTGGTTATAAGGGATGGGATGGGATATCGGTAGCGAGGGAATAATCTGGGCCTCGAAGAAGAAGAAGAAGAAGAAGAAGAAGAAGAAGAAGAAGAAGAAGAGGGATCACACTAAATTCCGAAGGGGGATTGCTGACTGGTGGACAAGAGACGTTTATACGGGTCAAGTTTTTTTTTTTTTTTTTTATTATTTCTTTTTCCTCTTTTTCTCCCATATTTATTTTTTCGAACTAGAAAATCAGTCGAGACGAATAACGAACGTTGTCGAACAAAAAAAAAAAAAAAAAAAGAATAAAAATTATAAGGGATGAAATGGACGGAATGTGAAATTATGCGAGATGAGAATGGGAGATGTACAGAGAGAAAGACAGAGAAAGATATAGAAAGAGAAGATTATAGAATGAGGGTTTACGGAATAGGGAGTAAAACATATAGATTGATCGAGATATAGATAGATATAGATAGAGATACAGATAGAGATAGGCAGACAGACATTAAGACTGAAAGACAGAAAGAGAATAAGAGACAAAGGCGGAATTTAGAATCAGAGAGAAATTTAGGGGATGAATAAGAAAAACAAATATAGTATGAAAATAGTGGGAATAAGGGATTAAAATAGGGTGAAGTGGAAAATTATGAAGGAAAAATTTTGCGAAGATAGAAACAGATAGATAGATAGAGATAGAGATAGAGAGTGAGCATTATGAAGTGAGATTCGTGAGATAGGCACTGTACCATCAACACTTCGGACACGGAGCTGATGCTGAGGACATACATGGTGACGCCGACCTCCACGGGCGGACCTGTAATCAAGAAAACCAACCGACTTTGTCGTTTTGATCCTCAACTACGTTTCATTATTCCCCACGTTAGATTGTGGACCCTTGCCTCTGTCGCTGAAATTTTACATTCTGTATCGAACAAATTTTTTCATTTTTTTCAACTTTTTTTGGATTTTTTTTTGGATTTTTATTTTTACACTGTTCAGGGTAAAGTCATCTGCGTTGGTCAATCAGTGAATGCAGATTATTTAAATTTATTTGCTCTGAATTGAGAATATTGAAAAAAAAAAAAGAAAAGAAAATTGAAAAAACAGGAGAAGAATATTGATTTCTTATCGAATCAGAAATATAATATATGTAGCATTTTATGAGTAGCTGACAGAGGCAAAGTTTTTTTTATAAACGACGAAGAAAGCTCACACCCTGCACGGAACCAAATCAACAGGACTTCGTTGTCTTCGTTGTTTTCCAAGCTAGAAAAACCATATTTTTATCAAGTGACGTTGTCTTATTTATTTAGGACTATCAATTTTAACAGCGAAGAAACTTCGCGATTAGCGTCTTCAACGCTATATTATAGTACTATATCTTGATTTTCAATTTTTGTATTATAGTTTTCTTCTCTGGGTCTTTCTATTTGATTTTTTTGTTTTTTTTTTTCGTTTTTTTTTTTCACACCTTTACCCCCAAAGCTCTTTCATACAGATATATAGGTGTATTAATAATTATTCAATGAAATATCAACGCACGGATACATTCTATAGAATTATATATTATATAATAATCATGGATTTTCATAATTATAGGAATTCATTTTTTTTTTTTCCCCGTAGGAAACGGTCAAATTATTATCAGTGATGGCAGCGGGCAGCCCATCTCTGCAGCCGCGGCATAACAGCTAGCGTCTAATGGGATTGTATATACGGGGTAAAAGTCTAACGTCTGTATACACTTGGAGTAGCGTTGAGGTGGCCGCGATCTCGGCGCGCATGTATATAAAAATTAAAAACTTATGCGTGCCGAAGTCGCGGCCACCTCAACGCTGCCCCAAGTGTCCAGACGTTGGACTTTCACCCTGTATATATTTATGTATAAATGCATATGTATATTCACGTATATATATACATTTTTATATTAGGTTTAGTGATTGGGGATGTTTTTTTTCGTTTTTTTTTTTTTTTTCTTTCTTTCTTTCTTTCTTTTTTGGGGGGCGCTAATCAGCCCCACACACACTCTGCCCGAAACCACACGTGCAGCCTTTTTTTTTTTCTTTCATATATGCTTTTTGATTTCACATCTACACGTATAACCGATTGTAATAATAAATAGATAAATTGTTAGTATACATATATATACATACATATACATATATACACACATAATATACTATAAATGAAGTGAAATAAATGATTTGGACAATTTGATTTGTTGACCGATAAAAAGATTTTAAGATTTTTCATTCTAGTGTTTTTTTTTTTATTTTTTATTTTATTCTTTTCCATTTTCGGGGGGTATGAAAAATTTTTATATCGGCGGCAGCAGGGGCGGGGGGCGGGGGAGGAAGAGGCGCGTGTGGTTTGAGCTGTAAAAAAAAAAAAAATAAATAAAAAAAAAAAAATAAAAAATCAAGCTCTAACGATTATTAATAATTTTTTTTTTTTGTTCAATGATATAGAATAATTGAAAAATTCGACAAACTAAATAGATATATATAAAGAGATAGAGATAGAGACAGAGAGAAAAAGAGAGTGACAAAAAAAAAAAAAAAAAAAAGAAAAAAAATTTTGGAAATGATAATTATATGGTGTAAAATGTTTAACACTATCATTTTTTTTTTGTTTTTTTTTTTTTGTTGCGAATTTAATAATTTTCAAAATAATTATGATCGATCTCATGAAATCATATTACATTTATATGTTTATATAAATATATATAAATATATGTATGTAAAATGATTAATATATATTTTAATGGAAAAAGGATGTAATTTCAATTGATATATGTATTATATAATATATAATAGGTGTAGGATATATAATGAATAATATTAGTATCAAGTATAAATGCATGCGGTGGCTAAGCCACACAAGGGCCTTCTAGCGCTCTAAGGACGCACCACAAACAAGACAACCTTAATCGGGGATGATCCGTGTTTCGTGGGAGTCTGGATCTCAGACGGGATCTCGACCCCCGACGCGAGAGCGGTGAGCGTATCATTGTATCAACCATATCACGATCTCTTATATGAAATTTTCACTATTTTTTTTTTTTTTTTTTTTTTTCACATGCGGGTTTTCTTTTTTTTTTCGATTTTTTTTTTTTTTTTTTCGATAAACTGCGAACTCTGCGATTCAAATTTTTGTAGAAGATGAAGAAGAAGAAGAAGAAGAAGAAGAAGAAGAAAAAGAAGAAGAAAAATAGTAAGAAGAAGGAGAAGAAGAAGAAAAAAAGAAAACGGAGAACAAACGAAACAAAAAAAAAAAAAAAAAAAAAAAAAACGAAAAATCAAACGATAACTTAATCGTGACGAAAGGTTTATTGTAATTGAATTTGAAATCTCAGAATTCGCTAGTTCAACAGCAATAATGTATAAGTAAAGAAAAAAAAAAAAAAAAAAAAAAATTCGCAGTGATATACATATATATATATATATACTATATAATATATATTATTATACTATATATAGAGAGACATAATAATAGTAAATGATAAGAAATAATTTTTATACAAAATAAATATACTATATTTATTTATTTATAATTTTCTCATCCAACTCCCAAGAGGGTGTCAATATTAAGTTGACACTTTGATAAAGGCTTTTCATACGCGGCTTACAAGGATATTCAAAATTCTACGAAGCAAAAAATTGTCATACGCAATAGTTATATGGATTGCATGGAAATTAAGGAAATTCTTTCTATTCACGATCCTATAGTATAAACAACATATCATTATCACCTTGTTTCATCATTTTCGAAGTAGGAAAAGAAGATGAACAAGTCAAAAATAAAAAAAATACAATTCGTACGTGTGTATGCGCATCTCACTAAAAATATTGTTAGTTTTCCATATGTTATTGTATATATGTCGATAATATAATGTATACGTAGGTATAGTATATATATACGTGTTGGTTGCAAAAAAAAATTAAAAAACAATTCGCGAAATTCTATCAAATCATATTATATATTTATATATATAAATATAAATATATATATATATATATATATATATGAATTATTATATAACACGTATTAAGCTGCAGCCCGTGTACGTGACATGCAACCCAAATAACGCATGCATATATATAATTTTACCGCAGAGCGTTGACTCCTGTAGCTTCGTATGAAAATATATAACACGTGGTTTCTAAAGGGCTGTGGTGTGTGAAGATTATATAGCATAATAAAAATAATTTTTTTTTTTCTCTTTTTTTTTTTTTTCTTTTATGTTTGTAAAAAATTGGAAAAAAAAAAAAAAAAAAAAAAAAAAAAAAAAAAAAAAAAAACGAACACTAAATATATATGGTTGCTTGGGTAGTATATATATATAGTATATATAAGTATAATGGAGTTAATGATAAATATATATATATATATATATAAAAGTGTGATTAATACTGATTACTGATTATTGGGTGAATTGACTGATAAGACCTAAGTAGTACCATTTTCACTTCGGATAGCGAGCTGATGCTCAAGACGTACATGGTCACGCCAACTTCGACGGGAGGACCTGAAATTAAGGTTTGGTAACTGAGTCGGCCGGCTCGGCCGAAGAGCGGACAAAAATGCTATCTATAATGAATTTGGCGAAATTTTTTTATTTCATTGCTTTTTTTTTTTTTTTTTGATTTTTTTTTTTTTATGGTGATTGGCCATGAGGGATTCTCCTTTTACTCCTTTTTTTTTTTTTTTCTTCGGGTGTTAATCAATTATTACTAATTAACGGATCAACGGATTGTAGGAGCTATACCGTTGTCTATATTATGTATCTATATTATATACCGTACGTGTATTTCATTATTTCGATCGACTGCATCAGATCCTCGGTATAATACCCGTTTTCATATACAGGCGTATACAGATCGTCGCAGATGTCACGCGTATATATATTATGCATAGTATATATCTTTGGAAATGCGAAATGTATTCGTATATATATCAATCACGTAGGAGCCAATAACTGAGCCAGTATTTCAGCGGTCATTTGCGCGAATCCCGAATCCGAACGGTGGCCTGATGCCAGGCTTGCTGTATTCGCACGTTCCACGACCCCAGAATCTAGTACGTCATAGATATATATGCGCGAAGCGTCAGGCGCCACTCACCAAGCACCAAAACCGACCCCTAGGTAAACTACAAATTTTATCAACCAAATTTCGTATAGAATTTCACGGGTCCGCGTCTTGTTATTTTTTTTTTCCTTTTTTCTATTTTTTTTTTTCAGCGTGCTGTAAACGGAGCATATTCAATATAGGATCGAGAAAATCTCGATCTGCATCTATCTTCGTTTCTTGGTATCACTTTCCCGACCCGAGCACAATAAACTTCGGCCGTAAACCACAATTCACTACTGCACACCGCAGTCGAGCAATATTTCGCTATTTCCGGTCTAGGATGCTTCGATCTCTCGAATTGACGTATTATACATACCATCCCTCGTGGGGTACACGTTTCATATCTATTTTCAACGTACAAAATGATTCACATTTCGTACCCTAAGGAACATGACAATCCATATTTAACCCTTTTACTGGTCAGCGAACACAATTTCTGTTCATCCCTTCTCACCTAATTCAATAATAAATACCAGAAATTACTGAAAAGATACGAAGGAATAATTTGCGATGAATCGACGTTATGGTTAAAATATAAAAAAAAAAACTACCCCCAATTTTACAGATCGAAATTAATTCCGAAGTCGAATAGATTGTTTGAAGTTGTTTCATTTCCAGGGGGGTGAGTATTTAAGTAGATAGAGGAAACCGGGCTACTGGTATTGTAATTGAATCATTTACGTCTCGGCAGACAAGGGGTGGCTTACGTTACAGAAATTCTAGCGCCCCATAGACGAGCCCAGACGTCTTACCGCGCTTGTAGAATATTTGAGGAATGTCTGGTCTTAGAATTTTAGAATCTAAGGGTAGTATCTATAATTTTATTCGAATATCAGAATTTTTTTTTCAGCCACCTTTGAAAAACACAAAATCTTTTGATACAGGCACGCATTTCTGGCGGTTGAATAACGCGTGTGTTTTACTTTGACTCCGGGTCAGATCGGGGGCGAAAAATGAGGGAAATGGGAAAACGGGGAAACGCGGGTTTGGGGTTCCGGGTTCGCGCCTCGCGGGAGTCGAAGCCACGCCGAAGCGTCGGGGGCGTCGGGACCATGGATGCTGTTAACGGTGGGTAACCCGTAGCAACCCCTAGCAACCCGCACCCCAACATTGATCCGAGCTCACCCGAACTTCAGCCCCGCCCTGCACGACGTGTCCCGAAAATTTGCCTTCCATGACACTACGTGTTGGAAGAAAACAGACGTTACTTTTCGGACAAAGCGGGATTGACGAGATGCACCAGACCGAGATGTGGAATTTCAAAGAAATTCGGGAAAAAAATATTTCAGGGTTTCATTTCGACCAAATGTCCGAAACCATTTGAAAAAGAAGTGAAATCTCGATCGTGAACACCGATTGAATAGTTCTCATGGTTTTGGTTTTTGGTATTCTTTTTTTTTTTCTTTGTAGCTTGGGCGAAGCATATGTGACCGTTTGTTTTACGGATTGTGAAAAAGATTTTTGCCAACGAACGTTGGAATGAAAGAAAAAATTTACGATGTTCAAATTATTCCTTCGCTCATATTTCAACAGTTGACAGAAAATTGACGACAAAATCACATCGTCGCAATAATTGAGTACATCAAAAAATTACTCATACTGCTTATCGAATTTGAATTTCGATTTTGATACACGTATTAAATAATTCGAAAGAAAGTTAGATGAAATCGTTGTAGTTGGTGCAGATATTATTTTGGTAAATTTTGAAATCTGTACAAATTGTTAAGAGAGTTGCAATAATTTTCATACATTACTTAAATGTAGAACATGTGATTTTGGTTCTCCGCAATCACAATTTAGATTCTGAAGTATCTCGCATCAATCTGTGAAAAAATATGCTTCTGTGCAAAAATTGTGATCGAGCAGCAGCTTCGTCAAAAGTTTTATCGAAATTCATTTATGAGCCGAATATAAAACCGCAAGTCAAATCGATATTTCGATCAAAGTGAACATCCCCAAAATGTTGGGCATAACAGAACGAGTTAGTTTTTTCGTTTTTGTAAAATTGATGACAATTTTTGGATTTGTCCTGCGCAGCTTATACAGTTACGCAAACCCCACGTTAACTGGGGCTTAAAAAATAGCGCTGGCCAGTTGAAGGGTTAAAATTAGTATCTGTACATCCAGTGACGTCACACGTAGCGCGAAATGAAATCGGGTCGAAGGGATGAAAGACTCGTCGAGGTCATCCCCTGGATTCGCGATACCCCCAGACGGTTAGTTCCCGATGCGTCGGGGCTCGTGCGCCACCGCGAGTAAAAATCCCCTAACGAATTTTTGGAAAAAGAAATTCCGACGTATGTTTATAGTTCGGAATAAATATTCTTCGAAAAATAGTTGCATTCGATTATTTGCTCGACTGCAGGCTGATTTTTGAATTTTTAATCTCACATTGTTTTTTTTTTTTTCTCCATCAATTTTTACAATCCAAGAATATAAAAAATCGCGGGGGTTTTATTTTCTCTCCACGGGTTGGAATCCTCTAATCGCGCTGGCCGCCTCCAAAGCATGAACACAGTGCTTGAATATATCGAATGATTGGAAAAACCGTGATTTGATAAAAAAGAAAAAAAAAAAAAAGAAAATGATTTTTAGCGTTTTTCTTCTCTAGAATAAAATCGATCAAAATCCCCGGCGTCCAAGAGGGTAGAAATTTGGGTAGACAGCTTGACGCTTCTTAATGAAACGTATCCACCTTACGGTCTATTAGGGTATAGTTAATTATCGCGAGAAGGGCGCAGTAGGCCCTCGTATCTCGTTTTACGTTTTAGTCACTGCGTCCGGGCCTGCGAGGCAGCCGCGAATGAAATTAGCAAGATGATAGGGCGTGTAAGGGTCGGCGGGGTGCGAGTGGCAGTGGTGGTGCCGGGCGAGGAGATTTTCGGCGTGTAAGCGTTGACTTACCTCCGTAGTTCGGCCTTACTCTTTTGTCGTAATTGACCGAGAAGGAGTCAAGGATCTTTGAGATGTTCACCGCGCTGACGCCCGCCCCGCTTCCGTGTCTCCTGGAAAATAAAAACAAAACAAATCCAATCTTGCCTTAGTCTGACCCGTTCATCCCCATCCCCAACCCCATCCCCATCCCCATCCCCATCCCCATCCCCATCCCCATCCCCATCCCCATCCCCATCCCCATCCCCATCCCCATCCCCATCCCCATCCCCATCCCTATCCCCATTCTCATCCCCTACGTGTACAATCGAGACCTTAAAGATTTATCGAGTAATAAATTTCCTACCCCGACATCGACAGCCCCTGCGCCAACCGACCGTCCGCCTCTTAAATCCCCTTCCCAAAAGGTTAAACGACGACAGACTGCATCTTTCCCTGGCCAAAATATAGGCAAAAACAAAGTATAAACTTTGTTATTTCGTATATTAGAAAATTCATCAACAATTTGTCGCAGTGAAAATTTACGTCAGAGACTTTTTGTTCTTTTTTTTTCGCCTCTTCATTCGATTAGTAAGTAACCACGCAGGATATTAAATTGAATAGACCTGGAGCTGCAGTAACATAGTGCATTGTTATTTTCCGGGTTATGACTAGTTTTTTTGTACATTCCTTTTTCTCATCATCATCGAGAGAGAGAATTTCCACGTTGTGATCCCGAGGCGAATATCTGTATCATATAGTAGATACAAAGTTTCGCCTCTAGTATTACGTTGCTCAAGCCGCATTTGAACCGGAAATTGAATTGCGTGGTAGCTGAATATAATTGGCTGAAGAGTGAAAAGGAATTCATTCCACGGTATTAAGAGAAAATGAAAATACGAGTTCAAGTATAATCGAAATAGACCATAACGCACCAATCGGAAAACATACATATAGGTCAACATATATTGACCACACGAAACCATAAAAAGATATTTTCTTCTATCGATGCAGGAATTGGCAAACCCCTTTTTGATGAAACAATCAACGCCAAAATATATTAGCCGGGGTTCTATAGATATCGTTTTCAGCTAGTCTTTTCCACCCGTCTAAGAGGGTCTTTATTATGCAAATCTTGAGTGGCTGTTTATCGACTGGTGGGTAAGATAAGGGTACTAGTGTAGTAACTGGTGGAAGTGGGCATACTACGAATACCTATTTCTCAATGGGTGCACCACCAGCATCAGCACCACCACCACCAGCAGTAGAAGCGTAGCATAGCAATATCTGCAAGCTCTGGGTTTTGGCCTAACTGTTGATTCGGTTACTCTGGGGTAATTACCGATCGAAAACTTAGACGGGGATGGTATCGGGTTTTGGAGTATAAAGTCAGAAGGGGAAAGGAGATGAATCTTATTAGTGTACCAATCGATTACGGAGCCGAACCCACGGGGATGGTAGAGCGTCGAGGGTGCCGAGATGGAAACCATTCTTCCGCTATCTTCATCGGTTATTAGAGAACCAATTATCTAGCTAATACTTTTCCTTCAGAGTGGAAAATCGTCCTTTTCTTTATTCCTTATATTACAGGCAAGAAACGGCGCGACTAGGTGCATATCATATAGAGGTGGCAAACTTTACGTCATACACTTAAAATTTATGGAAATGCAACAAGAGATGCAATCATTCAGTGAATAGTATTTCAACCTGCGATAATTTATATAATCATAGATTTTTTTTTTTTTTTTTTACCCAGTCAAGGTGTGAGCGAAAAATTCGCGATAGTATATTATATAGTATATATAATATATATATATATATATATATATACCTATGGCAGTGAATTTTTGAGTGAAAGAACCACTTTGATGGAGACAAACGATTTGATAATGCGTTCTGACGTACCGCCTCACACCCCGACGTCATCTCAGTCTCGGTTCTTCACATACAGTTGAAAAAGATGGATGGATTTTTAAGTAGAAAAAAAAAGAAAAAAAAAAAAAGAAGAAGAAGAAGAATAGAAAAGGAGAAGAAAGAGAGAGAGAGAAGAAAAAAAAAAAAATTTGTTGATTCTAACTTGGCGAACAAACGAAAACTTTTTATCGTACAATTTCTCTCTCTTTTTTTCCTATCAAGCTTCCGCGAGGCACCAGATATCATCCCCTTGAAGGATCGTCACCCTGGTGACGATATTTTTATATACACTTTTCCTCGCTGACAGTGAAGTACCGAAATTGTATCTTTTTGGCTCGCTGTTTATTTAAATATATAACTCTTAGCAATAATCTTTTTTCGCGAGACTTTTATTTCTCTAAATAATAATGATGAATAAGTATAGGTAGTAATGCTAAATCGCTGACAATGATACATATATGTGGAGGTAGAATTTAACTGCGTGCAAATATATCTGGCAGCTTTCCATTCGTTAATTAAGTTCGCAGCGTTACTATATATCAAAGTAAATGGGGTAAATTTTCAAACTAGATGAGAGTCGGGAATTTGAATAGAGGTGCATACATACATAAAAGAGAGAGAGAGAGAGAGAGAGAGAGAGAGAAGAGGTGAAGTAAAGATACGAATGCAAGTCAAGCCTTGGCAAGTCAAGTCAAGTCAAGTCAAGTAAAGGTAAGGTGAGATGAGTAAAGAAATAAAGAAATAAAGAAATGTGTTAAAGTTTAGTTTATACCTAAATTAAAGCCCACATCGGCATGGTGGCGTCGTAATCGCGTCTTCCCGCATTAAAGTTGTTTGTAATACGTAGGTAGCGGCTTTCTCGGTAAAACTTGGTAAATCCCCTTAAGCCGTCTTCGGTGAGCATTAAATTGGGAAGGTAGATGAGGAGGGGTTGGGTCGAGGTTTTCGGTGTAGGAAGAAGGAAGGAAAAAAGGAAGGAAGGAAGGAAGGAAGGAAGGCAATCTTTTCGTTCTGATTCTCGCCATCTAATAATAAACTTTTCTTTGTTTACTTTTATTCGTTTATTTAGAGCTTATAATATAGCCTTGTTAATTTTATAGATTTTTTTTTCTTTTTTTTTTCTTTTTTTTGTTCTTCAATTTTTTCTAATTTTTCTCTAATTTTTTGTTTCAAGATAAGAAGAAGAAGAAGAAACTTTTCTTTTCTCTGTCCCTTTATATAGTTTTAACTCCGTAACTCCGATGATGCTGCGGTGGTGCAGGTTCAACGATTCGCAAATACCGCAAATACCGATCGGTGAAAGGGCAGGGTTTGCCCTCGTTGACATTTTCACTTGAATGCCGCCGAATATCGTCGTGTAATTTTACTTCGCTTGTCTCCTTCACGCTTCAACTTCAACGCGGTCTTTTGTTGACCGAGAAATGTCAACCGAGATGCTTCTTCCCTCTCTTGCAAGCAAGGGGTTGCGCAGATACTCCCATACACCTATATAACTCTTAGCTTACGAATAAATATATATAATATATATAAATATATATAAATATATATACTATAATACACCAAAAGGGTAGAACCACCTTGTTTATTGATCTAACTTATTCTTTTTTCAAACTATATTTCACCCTTAAGGCCCATCCCTAGTCGCCCACCTCCTTTTGGTTGAAATGTGTCACATTTCGATTATTATCCGAGCCGAGGCGTCAAAAACGCAAAAAAGGCCAACTTAGCACAAATTCTATTTCAATTCTGAACACATAGGTCCAAAAAAATGTTCGTTTCGTGCGAAAATAGAGTCTACAGATGGTTTTTACATTGTTAAAAAATTATTCGAATTCGATTTCCTCGGCGAACAATGTAAAAACCATCGGTAGACTCTATTTTCGCACGAAACAAACATTTTTTTGGACGTATGTGTTCGCAATTGAAATAGAATTTGCGCTAAGTTGGCCTTTTTGCGTTTTTGACGCTTGGGCTCGGATACATTTCGACCAAAAGGAGGTGGGCGACTAGGGATGGGCCTTAATAAAAGAAATTATTTTTTTTTTTTTCTACTCATCTTTCGTTTCACAAATATTTTATTTCAAACTTTTTTTTTAGATCAATATAACTAGGGAAAATCGGAAGATTGAGTTTAATTTCTTTTTTCTTTTGGTTTTCTAAATATATTTTTCGAGTCTGCAATATCATTTAATCGTTGTATCTTTTTTATATTTCCTTTTATTTTATTAATGGGGTATATTTCTGTGTTACAGTATCAATTTAGTATTGCAGAAGATGATTTATTGATAAAATATAAGTGCGACTAAATAGGTATAGGTACTATGTACTTATGATAGAACTGTAAGATAACGTATTTGGATTACTGAACCCCATCACAGGAAATCTACTTCCACATCTGTTATCGATGATAGTATTAAACTCGACAAGACAACTTAAGCCGGGCTCACGTTTGACGGATGATATTTCTTAACGATCTTTCCGTGAGTTTAAACTCTCTCTTTCTATCTCTTTTTCTAGAGATATTCTTTCACGTCTTGGTTCCACTACTTGAACTATTCATATCCGTCAGAGGATGAATGGATGCTACCGCAAATTTTAAATGTAATAAAAAAAAAAAAAAAAAAAAAATTGAAATATATACTAATACGTATACATATAGGTATATTAGCCAAGGGTAGTTTTCTTCCCTTAAACTCTGTGAAAATAAGGATCCTCGCCCCTATCTTGGCTGAGTATCGAAGATATACAAGTAGGGAGTCGGAGGACGACCAGCGAAACGCCATGAATTTCAACTTGCCGAATTTCGAAGAGCTCTTGACCTTTCACTCCTTGCTGTGAGAGGGGGGATCGCGTTTCGCAATTTTCAGACGAAGTTCTCCTTCTTCTTATTCTTTTTATTCTGGTTCTTCTTCTTTTTCTTCTTCTTCCCTCGTTTCTTTTTTCCTCGGTTTTCTGCCTTGGACTTGCGTTTATTTTTCATCCGCAGGTTCTGGAGGTCCACTCAAGGCACTCTCGTCCGTGCCTGGAGTAAGTTTTCTACTCGAGAACTTTTGATTCGGATTGTGATTTGATTGGGTCCTCGGATCTACCGTAGTATCTGTCAACCAGTCTCGGACGAAAATGCTATTTATTTTTCATCCACACTCGCGTGTAGGTATATTATACGCATAGTACCTATATCTATATAAAACACGCATACCCACGCGAATATTTGGCGATAAAAAATTTTTTCTTTCACGATACTTCAATTTCTTGGTCCGTCCTTAACGCGGACTGTGTGTAACTCTCTGTAACGATATCTCACGGTCTTTATAAGAGGGTGCTGGATTCCATCCAACTTCCTTGTTGCAATTATATTACGATATTATATATCGAAACGGGATTAAGGGGCTTTGCGTTAAGGGGACCAGTACAGCGACTTTTTGAGAAATTATCATAGTCCGAAATCAATTTATTTCATAATCAAAGTTCATTTCACATAAAAATATTTTTCTTTTTCAAAATCATGTGTCGTAAAGATTTTAGAGCACCGTTGGACCGATTCAGGTCATCTTGGATTAATTTTTTTCAGAAAACAAATCCTCATCATGTGAATGTAGGAATTTAAAAATAAAAAATTATGTCATAAGTTATGATCAATTTACCAAATTTGCAAAAATTATTATCACTCATTTCTTAAATAACTTGGTCAAAACGAAAAATTTTCAAAATTCCTACATTCACATGACGAGGATTTGTTTTCTGAAGAAAATGAATCCAAGATGACCTGAATCGGTCCAACGGTGCTCTAAAATCCTTACGACACATGATTTTGAAAAAGAAAAATATTTTGATGTGAAATTAACTTTGGTTATGAAATAAATTCATTTCGGACTATGATAATTTCCCGAAAAGTCGCTGTACTGGTCCCCTTAAGGAGAGTTGTTTCTCTCAAGGACTAAAAAAGGGAGAAAAAAATTAAATGAAGAAAAAAATTAGGAAACTAAATTTGCTAAGGGATGAGAAAGTGGGAGAGCGAACAGAATCGACAAGGACGTCATTTATAGCCGATAAAACATTATCTTCTTAAAATGAACGGGCGGGAATTTCCGTGTTCTGTTTTTTCTTTTTTTCTTTTTTGTTCCTTTTTTCTTTCCTTGTTGTTTTATACATTGGCAAGGGTGGGTATACAGGCACCTCTACCTCTACCCACCCCTTGATATATCGATTATGAATTATTCATAATAAATAAGGCAGACGTAAAAGAAAAACCATAGCAAGAGATGGAGGAGGACCGTGGCTGTTATGGGACGGGGGTTGGCTGCTCTTGTGATTTACGCTAATTCCACATTGGGTGGCGGGGCTCATAAATTTGTAAACGGCCCTTCCGGTCACCGGAGCAGAAGCCAGCGCCATCCTGCGCACGGATGTACGATGCTCTGGATATTTTACGAAGCTCTCCCCTCGCGATATAACCAGCTTTATACCCTTCGGTATGCTTTTGGTAAAGCGCTAGGTACTAGAGTCGTGGTTATGGCCGTGGTTGGCCACCAGCCAATCGGTGTAATCCGGACATTCGATGTCCTTTGTTTGGGCAAAGGTGTACTCAGCATTTCCGGTACTCCACGTGATGATACGACATCGCGAAAGATCAAGGAGAAATTATACAGTGTGAGAAAAATAATACTCGGAATCAATTGAAGGACCATATTCCTCCTTCCAGGAAATCATTTGCGAATCCCTGAGGTTTATAGGACTGGCAGTATTTCATTTATACTCTCCTCGGCCCTTCATCCCAAACATTTTTAGTCCCGTCACGCACCTACGGGGTGCAACACCCCCTCGGGGCTGTCTAGCTGTCTGTATCGGCTTCTTCTTCTTCTTCTTCTTCTTCTTCTTCTTATTCTATTCCTTTTCCCTTTCCTTTTATAAACCTCAAACCACCCTTGCGTCGTCCGAAAGACAAAGAGTTCTGGCTAGGGAAAGTTGACACAGTCGAGTGGTTTTCGCTGACGTCGTCCCCTATCTATTCCGGCTTAAGTTCAGCTTTAAGACTCAGGGGGGTCTAAAGAGTTTCACGCGGATGAAATAACTCGCGGATACGTCGCGAATACCTACGCTACCTCGCGTTTCTTTCCTGCTCTTTAAACTTCAACAAACTCTTTTTATTAAACACAATTAATAATCGCGGCTTGAAGTATTATATACAAAGGATGTTGTATCAAACTGCTTTATTCTTTATCATCACTTTTTGCAAAACCTCATCATCTTCAGTCTTTCATAAGAAAAAAAAAAAAAAGAAAGAGTCTACAAGTCGACGCCCGATATGAATAACAGCAAATTTCAGATTCCGGGTGAAAAAGAGCACATTTCAGATTCCGGGTGGAAAAGAGCACGTTTCAGATTCCGAGTGAAAAACAGCATGTTTCAGATTCCGGATGGAAAAGAATACGTTTCAGATTGAGAATGAAAAATAGCACGTTTCAGATTCACTCGAAAACTAGCACAATTCAGGTTGAACCGAATATTACTTGTTAGCAAGTGTCAGGTAGGTTTATTATAAGATTGAATTGATCATTCAATGATAAAATTGAATCGAGCTTTTGTGCATAATTGTGCATTTCCAATTTCATAATAAACCTACCTGACACTTACTAATGAGTAATATTCGCTTCGCCTGAATTGTGCTAGTTTTCGAGTGAATCTGAAACGTGCTATTTTTCATTCTCAATCTGAAACGTGTTCTTTTCCATCCGGAATCTGAAACATGCTCTTTTTCACTCGGAATCCGAAACGTGCTCTTTTCCACCCGGAATCTGAAATGTGCTCTTTTCCACCCGGAATTTGAAACGTGCTCTTTTTCACCCGGAATCTGAAATGTGCTGTTGTTCGTATCGGGCGTCGAAATGTTCCGATTTATCATAAGTTCGTTGAACTCAAAGTTACATACCATTTTTTGTGAAATACATTCCTTGGAAAACGAATTTCGACACAACAGGTATATTTAGGGTAAATATTGAATGACCATTGTAATAAATATCAGGTACCTATCCTGGCTTAGGGTTTATAGTCCGTCAAGTAATTAGAGCTCTTTTCTTAGCCCGCAGCACTCCACGATTCCCCGCGCAAGATTTTTGGCAATCAGAAATCACAGCCCTTGTTCGCGGTGGATGAGGCTCTTCGAGGTTCACGAAGCTCCTTGTTACCGGCTCGTTATTACCGTAGTTATTGCTCGAGTTGACATTGATTACCGGGTTTCCCCAGTTTCTCAGATATTTCCACAATCACTTTATTCGCACTAATGGGAGTATCGACGGTTCCCAGAAATACTCCCTTAAATTTATATATGCGGTTAGTTTCAAATTCGGCAATAATTTCGACTGATGAGCGGTTCCACTTAAAATATATTTTCGGATTCTGCATAATATGTAATGTTATTCCGATTTAAGCGCAAGCTTATAGAATTCTGGAATAATTCTAGTTTGGACTTCTAGATTTTAGAATTAGAATTTTGAAATTATTAGAATGCAAAGACGTTGATCAGAGTTTCAATTTCAAGCGCTGATTGCGATTCACTCGCTCATCTGGCTCTTCACGGAGGACATATGATCATGGAAAAATTGTAGAATAGAGGAATCGAGGTTTCGCAGAAGATCAAACTAGAATTTCTATTCCGACCATAAGAATAATTAGAGGCACAATATTTCTTGTCGAAATCTCGAATCCCTGCGCGAGAGATAAAGTTCCGAATATATGTATCTTCCGCAGTATTTTATAGCATGTGGAGAGAAATACGGAAAATACGGAGAAACTAAGCATTTGGCCTGCGCCCAGATTCGGCTGCAGTATAGGTAGTATAGAATCGTTCAGTTTCTATACTGTTTATTTTCTACCCCCGAACTGCAGCGAGCGTGTAAGACGTTTGAATCAGGTCTCTTATGCGGATTGATGCGATAATTCAGACGTCGTTCTAGTGTGTACCTGGTTGGGTATTACGATCGCGTCTTGGGTCCGTTCAAGTTGGTGGTATAAAATATCGTCGAATCCGTTGCAGCGATATCTTACGATGAAATTCAACCCCTTCTCTCTCCCTCTCTCTCGCTCTATCTCTCTCTTGAGTTCAGATAAGATCTTCGACCTGATAGTAACGAATTCTAGCGACCTCGCGACGCGACGCGACGTCGCCTTTGAGTTGACTTTTATGGGGATTGACGAGGGGCGATAATGGATCGGTGTGGGCTGCGGGAAGCCTTGATAAAAGGGTTTTGGGTTGGGGTTTTCAGGGTAGGGGTTTGATATAATAACAACTAATTGATAATATAACCGTGCGGCGAGCCGAAATCTACCGCCGTTAATCTTGCGGCGAAATCAATAAACCCGCGACGGATGGTAGAAAGCAAACAAAAAGCTTGGTACACGACCTGATATTCGCGAGCCAAATTCAGAATTGAGTTCACCGTGATCAGCATAATTACTCAATAACTTAGTACCTCGTAACGCGGGGGTGGTGAAGTAAAAGCGAATTTCTTTTTACTTTTTTAGATTTTAATTTTTATTCTTCTTCTTCTTCTTCATCTTCTTCTACTTATACCTACGTCTAACTCACCCTCTCCGAACCGCTCATGAATATGCAGCAACGTAACTACAATATTATACTGAATTCCTTGTTTTTTTTTTTGTTGTTTTTTTTTTTTTTTTTTCTTATTCTCCTACTTTAAACTATGCAAGAAACGGACACGCCGTGTAGACACAGTCTTACCTATGGCTATGCTAAAGCGACTAGACCAAGAGATGAGAGTACCTATTTCATAAACCTACTCGGTAAAGTTTACCCTATCAGGGTGTGCATGTGTCGCGGTTATAGCCGAGACACAAACGACCGCAGGAAAGCTCTATATAGGCACGTCAAGAGAGCATCTAAATTTCTCGAATTCCTACCACACCGCGGGACTTAAGATTCATAATGATCTTGATTTTGCATAAAGGACCCCGCACATTTCTTATGGGAACTGGCTTTCCGATGGATTTGGCTGAAATTTTCAGGTTTCGTAGTTCATGCGATGCTGATCAAATGTTGCCATTGTCACAACTTCCAAAAGTGAACCGTTCGACCTTGGTAAGCGGTTGAAGTTTAAATTCCATTTCGTCTAGTATCAGTTCCAACCCAAAAGTGCAGGTATTTTGCAGGCAGGAATTTCCATTCGGTGTACTTTCCAACTTTTAACCCGGATCTGACTATCAAATAGCTCAAGTACGAAGTGATGAGTCGAAAAACCTATACTCAAAAAATCACCTAACGGTAAAAGCGAGGGGCTATTCATTCACAGATCAGGGGAAACGCGAGTACAAATGGTCCGATTTTAAACCTCAACCGCTTACCAAGGTCGAATGGTTCACTTTTGGAAGTTGTGGCAATGGTAACTTTTGATCAGCATTGCATGAACTACGAAACCTGACAAATTCAGCCAAATCCATCGGAAAGCCAGTTCCCATCAGAAATGTGCGGGGTCCTTTGTTAAAATAAATCTGAATATCAGCCTCGTTGAGTGTTATAATTTAGAAATTTTAATAGTCATTTCTTTTTTGTAAGAAAATGTTTCGTCAACAAATTCTTAGGATTGAGACAGTCAGGTATGAGAATAATTGGTCGTATGGTCTCACCGGGTATATAGGATAGGTACTATAGGTATTTATGTATATTTGGCCTTGTCGTGTCACTCCGAATTTCAAGTAGGGTGGATCCTTGGTAGATCGGGGTGGTTGAGGTATTCGCAGAGCTATCACCCTGAACACAATGATACGAAGAAACAATGGCCTCGTAGCTAAGCGAGATTCTGCTAAATTCTAAATCTTAACGCGGAACAAAGAACGGTGAATACACAATGGGTCCGCTGTAACCCAACGTCCTTTAAGGGGCCTTAAAAGGGCCTCAATACCAAAGACCGTGGACTCGACTAAAGTCAGACAGACTACGCGAATGTAAAACTGGGCTTGCTTATCGTGTAGCAGCTTTACTTATGTATATAAACGTATTTACATAACATGTATAAATAATACCCTATATACCAGCCAGATAGGGTAGTTCAAAATACAGAGAAAGCATTATTTTTTTTTTTAATTTTTTTTATTCCTTTCGTTGTCTTAATAAATCAGCACCTACGGTATGGTCTGCTCCGAAAACGTCTTGTTCAATTAGACGGTGTAATTAAGAAGATGATAGATAGAGAGGCGAACGATGTCCCCCTGGCCACTTTAGCCTAACAAAGTTCTCATTACTGTTTATATATAACCGTAGTACGTATAGTCGTTTATAAGCTGACACGCGATCCTCAAGAATATCAGATAGAGATATAGGAATGCCTTTCGACTTCGTTGTCGTAGACGCCTGCTGAGAGTTTCTCTATTTCATATATATATATATATAATCTAGGAGAAGTAGATTATCCCGTCTTCGTGATATACAATCTTATCTTATTTTTGCAGTTTTTTTTTTTTTTGCAACTTTTTTTTTCTCTTTCTCTCTTCACTCAGTTTTTGCAAAAACACGAAAAGAAAAAAAGCAACGCAAATTTTTCACGAATGATAGAAGTTTTTACACTCCGATTTATGCACAGAAAAAAATTTCAGATAAGGCAAATCAACGAGCACATATATTATATAGAAATGCACAAATCGAATATCAATCATCCCTGCAACCCTGATGGGAATATGATATCCTAGCAGATTATTTTCTTTTTATGCAATTTTTTGTAAAAACTATTCAAGACTCAGCAAATAGCCCTATGAGTTCTTATTTTCGAAATCGGAAAAATCGTAAGAATTTATGAGAATGATGTTGATGAAATTTTTTTGTCAGAAAAATTGGTTAAAACTTTGAAAATTTTGTTCACAGACTGTTTCCAAGTGTTTGCAATCTACAGAATTGTTCACTACCTAATCCCTTCAAGGAAATAAACCGAAATATATTTTCACCAGGGAACTGCAAGGTACGAAAAACATGTGAAACATATATGTCTTCGAATAGTAAAATTGATAAAAATAAAAACGAAAACAAATTGATGTGACCTGAATTAGAGTGTATTCAAGTTATCGTACGATCGTTCCAATTGAGGCGAATGATATCGTTCGTCGAATGACTGAAAATGTGAACAAGAAGAAACTCCTAAGTTAAATAGACTTTTATTAACAAATAATTGAGTTTTTGGGTATATGGGCCTAAAATTTGAGTCAAATATTAACGAGGGTAAACATTTTGGAACTTCCACAAATTGTTTGCAGGTATATACATCCCCAGCCCATATTGCATACAAGAGACTGCAGTACTGGTGCTGCAATGGTGTTGATAATCGGTTAAGGTGAAGTGAAGTTGATTTTAATCGGAATCAGAGCTCGGCCCTGGTCTATAGACCGGGAATGTAGGTTCGCGTGCATATTCGTCCGTGAACAATAGCTGATTAGAGAGATAGTCGGCAGTGACAAGGTAACAGTGATAATGGAGTTCAATTACAAGAATACTATCCACTGGCAAAGGGCTCTCCTGCGGTGTCCCTCACCTGCTGTGTCATACAATCGATCATTCCAAAGCGTGGCTTTAGCCGCAATGGTCGTTGGTCCTTGGTTATATTTCCTATAGAATGAAAAATCGTTGCGAAAAGAGTGGGAAAAAAAAAATTTGAAAAAAAAAAATTTATGCCTTGATAAGTGATTATCTTCGCTTTGTTTCATTCCATCAGATCCATAGCCACGATATTGACTAATGGTGTAGCAGGGTAGGTATAGGTATAGATATGGCTATATGCTTAATGCTCGTATCGGTAATGAAGGTAAAATGAGAATTTCAAACGAGTTAATAAAAATCATTGCATAATGATACATCGGACTAAATTTCCTCGTATAATTAGCCGGATTAATATTCACGATATGACAGTTTCGGTAGATAACTGCGGCGACCGGAGTAGGCGATAAAAAAGTTTTATAAGCTAATTAATGTCCTCCGCATAGGAAAGCAATTAAAATCGTGTCTGAGATGGCAAGTCGATTTTCTATTGCTCGTTAAAAAAAAAATCCAACAAAATTTCATTCCAAATCTATTTAACTTCTTTACTATGGCTAAGGCTATGTAGTTACGTCGATGAAATAGGTTTGCGGAATCGGTATTCCTCCGTTTAATATAAACCCAGCTCTTTCCACAATCAGCGAGCCAAAAAATGACATGGGGAAATATTTTAATATCCGCACAGCGTTAACTGTGTTCTACACATATATGTGACACACATATTAACGTATACATATGTGTACACAAACATATATATACTACACATGTGTTTTTCCTTCCCGTCTAGCTGTATAGTGATTAATTTTTCATCACAATTTCATTTTTCACACGTGAGTTCGCGTGCTCTCGTATACCTTAATTAAAATTTAAAACAGTTACCGGCGAGGAAACTCTCTCTGATTTATCGTTATTATTCTATATCACTTTAGATGTCTCTTCGCGCTTTTTTCGCCTCCATAAGTTTCCATTACGAGTCCCTCTTGGGCTGTAAACCAAAAAATGAAACAACAAAAAAAAAAGAAACGAAATTTATATAGACATATAAAAAAACCAACAACTATGGTCTTTATTAATTCCGCGATATATCGGACGCTACGTTGTGAATTCGTCGACCCTCGAACCCGCAGGAAATGGTTAGATAAGCAAAAATCAGTGAAATCCTGAATGATTTTATTCATTTTTTGTTATTGTTCCTAACACGTAATATTTTCTTCTCATTTTTATGGTGTTTCTCGCGTGTCTTGGTGGTGTAATTTCAGCTCGAATTAAGGTCATGTCATGGGGTGCTAAAAGACTGGAAATCCAATCAGAGTTATACGAGTAGATGAGTAGACGGCGTAATTTTAGTGCGTCGTCAGAAATGTCACCTGAATAATTCATACGCCGAAAATTTTCAGGTACAAAACCATCCTGCATAGGTTCATCCATACCCATATGACCTATGTGCCATTTTCTATTATTCTGATTCTGAACTAGCAGGTAAATAAATGTAGTTATCCACGGGCAAACTATAAACATATGCACCTACATACCTATGATCTCCCACATCAAAAATCAAAGTGGTTTCATGAAATAAGAAGTCTCGCTAAAGGAGGGCACTGAGAAAAAATGCGAAGTGGTGTCTCACTCGACCAGAAGTCATACTGATGAGGCACCTTTTAAACTTGATTATCAGCATTCTCCTTTCGGCAATTGAAATATTACATGACATTCAGCAGTTTCAGCATGTGATATAATAAGTAGAAAATGAACAAGAATTGTTCAAAAATTAAGCTATGAACATGTACTTTTTTTTTTTTTTTTTTAATTTTGTTCTCAAAACAGCATTTTTTATTAGTCTATTCCCCGTATCACCCTGTGATTTTATTAAACTTGCTGTGAAATTTCACCTCGCGAAAGGGGGTTTCGATCAATTGAGTCTAGCAGGTGCCGCAATCACTATGATTTCTGGTCGACTGAGACACCTTTGAATATTTTTTGTCAGAGCTCCCTTTCAATGACGTTTTTCATAATACATGAAAGCATTCATTTTTTACATGGAAAACGAGAAATGAAAAGAAATTTTTTTTTTTTGGCACACCCTAGTATATATATTATGGTGATCCTTATTTGGGGTGTTTTTCAAATTTCGTGACGCAGTACTTTGAGTTGCCCCCTTTTTTTTATATATATTATAAACTTTTTCCTAAATGAGGACCACCCTAGTATATTATATACCAATATATAAGTTCGTATAAATATCAAGTGTCGTTGAGTATCGTTGAAGAATAATTCAGTCATAGGCATGATTACATCCTTCGCCAGTTTGTATAACAATATCATGTCTTTTATTTAACTTTTTATTTTTGTTTCGTTTTTCTTTTTAAACCTGTCCTGATTCTATTTTCCATATATAACGTTGTCAAATATTCCGCATATGATGGATTGATCATGTCAGCTGACGCCCGCACAAACTTGATTATGATATCACACGATCCAAACTTTTGAATAATGCAAATATCTCTGTTCCTCTTAATTAAGCTCTGTTTAATGAGACTATCGGTTCTGTATAGACGTGCAGATTCATTGACCCAATAAAATGCTAAAGTCGATATACTCTCTTCGATTAATCGGATGAATATATCTATAAGATTCAAGAATTCTTATATTTTTAGTTTTTTCTTTTTTTTTTTTTCAAAATTCTCATTCACATCATTATTTCGAATATTCATTTCTCATTTACGAAAAGAGGGGTGCTATTAATTGTAAACCTATACGTAGGATTCAACTCTTTTTTTTTTTTTTTGTTTTTTTTTTTTTATTATTATTATTATTTTCATACGAACAGCTTTTGAAAAACACCCTTGGATACGGGGCACGTTGTCAGCGTGGTCTTTAATCAAGTTTTAACGAGATATTAATCAGCGCGCTGGTGCGAAGAGGTAATTCACTTCTCTCTCTTTCTTTCTCACTCTCTTTCTCTTGAAAACAAATGAGTTCGGCAATCTCGTTCTAATTATTGAGGAATCCTATCAGATTGCGAAGACTAGGTACTCGAGATTAGATTAACCGTAGTAATAATTATGAAAATCGGAAATCCCTATACATATATACATACATCTATATTATATATTTTATATACTAGGTATTCGTGATTCGAATTAGTAAATTTAACCACCTCCTGGTGTAGTATATATGTACGGTACATCATCTACTCATCCCTAAAATTCACACCTTCTTAGCCACAATTAATATCACTTCGAGCGTATCTAGTTTAATACACAATTACCGAATCCGGTAATTGCTTTTTAATTGCCTTATGTAAACCCGGATCGATCCAAGTTCCTCATTCATATATATATACCATGTACACATACATACATACCTTTAACAAAATCATCATCCCTTAGTAATATATATATATATGTGACGTGGTAACGGGTGTGGCTAGGGGTTGACACGACTCACGAACGTGACAGGGGTCACGCGAGCTTTACAGATCATTTTGCGAATAATTATTATAAGGTAGAGAGAGAGAGAGAGGAATATGCCGGGAGTTTATAATAATATGTAATTATGAAAGTAGTTTTTAGACGGGATTGAATTAATGGTAAAAGAAAAAAAAAAAAAAAAATCATTATTACTTTTATAATATAATAATTATTGTGATACGGAACCTGGTACGGTAAAGGTTTAAAAATGTTCATTTTCTAATCATAAATGGAAAGTATAAATAATTGCTGGTATCAATTATTATTATCCGTCAAATATAAACGTTCTAGAATATAATTTGACAAAGTATTATAATCAAAGGTATAATATAGGAATTTCACAATTTATTCTTATGTTAGAAGACAAACGTCTCTCCGCACTGCTGTAGACGTAGGTAGGTACTTTTGCACAAGGAAATCCGCAATCTGATGCAGTCTTGTAACCGAGACAGGAAACTAATTAATGCATTTACTTATGAAGTAACTAATATACCTTAGTAGGTATAACTAACCGCCTGTCTCACTTTTCAAGCTTATATGCATCTATACGTGTATACGTAAAATTATCAACCCACCCACTGCATCTGTTAAAGATAATTATCAACGAATATATATTAGCCAATTATATAACGACCTTATCACAGAAAGGCCAAAAATTTTATACGTAGGGTAAAGTAGTTTTATATAATATGCAGCAATGGTATAATCCAGTTAATTTTATGCAATGCAGAGAGACCTTCGCAAGATTCTTATATTAACTCGTATTCGTTTTCTCTATCTCGGTCTCTCTCAGCTCAAGAGAGTCTGAAATAATTTATAAAATCGATTATCGGTACTGTCCTCGACCGAGAATGCCCTTGCAACCTTATTGCCATTATTATTTCCGCAAAGCTTTATTACGTATACATACTCGTTATTATATATTCTCACAGTCAATAGCAAGCGGTTCATTGCAGTTCATTCAATCAGTTAAATTTTTATTTTCGTCTCATTTCTCATACTAATATTAAATCACTTATCATTATTTTGCGTTTACTTATATATAATAATTTCACCCGCCCGAATCTCTATCTCTCTATCTTTCTATTCCCCGTTTTCTTCTTCCTCTATTTTCGCGCATAAATTATTTTTCCAATAACCTTTTGGCGATTATGTGTTCTCCCAAGTGACGAAACTTGATCATCAGGTAGCAATCACTGAGCAAGCCGCGATGGTCTGCGGTTCTAGTTCCTGCAGTCTAGCTTTAGTGCAGGTCTATATATAGGTGTAGGTATAGGTATAGGTGTAGGTGTAGGTGTTAGTAATGCAGTTTCCGATAATGCTGGTAACGTAATCACACCCGACCAACACCCGTGGACGATCATTGCACACGTTTCAGAAGGGGCGTCAGGGATTACATACTTCGATTTGCACCGAGGTGTTTGTAGGGTAACGTCGACGATGGTTCAGTACAATACAGTACAGAGTACAGAGTAAGGTAGTACTGTACCTATATCTAGGTATACCGAGTACGAACATAAATTGGTGAATGTGGTTAGACGGAGGGAGTAACTACTATATGATCATTAAATCTGCCTAGTGTAGCTGCAATACCTGTAAAGGTGCAGTGGTGTTGAATTTGCGGTTTGGTGATGCACGTAATGTATAGATTTTAGATTTTAGATCATCTATCATCAATGAGTCTGAGCGTAAGGAATATGAAATAATTTTTTCTTTTTTTTTTCTTTTCAAAATACGATGAAGGTAGATAATATCATGGTGTACCTATATAGAAATAATTCTGTATGAAAAGAGCTTAGGGTGAATTTACGTCGATGAATCCGTATTACCTATATACACGTTTATTATATATGTTTAACAGAAATCTCTGTGATCGTTCTATGGTAGAGATTTCCACTTGAGAGTACTTAAGTCCAAAGCTGCGTAAAGTATTTCACAAATAAGTAGTAGGTATAGGTATATAATATATATAAGTTCACAAATCTCTCGGTGATTTATAACGAGACGTTTGTTCCATATTTCCAAACGATTGCACACCGCGAGGAAACCGATATTTTACCGCAGTATAAATGCGTTTCCATAAGTATAACATCTCTGAATTCTTCTCTAACTTAATGCAATAACGAAAAAAAAAAAAAAACGTTGAGGAAATATTTTTCTTTAATACCATACAGCTATCGCATGCTTTCCCAGCTATTTTCTTATTCTCATTCTCTATATTATTATGTATAGGTACCGTTTTTTTTTTTTTTTACCACCGATTTTATGATAATATCAATTTGGAAAATTTTCTTGTCACGAGAAAAATTTTGATTTGATCCGAGAAAATTTCGGTCTTCATTTTTGGACCGCAAAATTATCTGAGAATCAAGTAAACCTTTCTTTCTGTACATTTAACGCTATAATATAGAAACTGAAATTAAAGAATTAAAGAAAGCGAATAAAAATACTTAACGAGAAGCCTAGTTTGAACTAGTTAATCTCAGCAATTGGGTTAAGGAGAATAGAATACATATCCACGGTCGACGGTGTCGACGGTCTTACACGGTCGAAGCAGAAAGACGTTTGAAAATTCTTTCTTTATTCTAGAGAACTAAGGTTGACTCGAGCACTTGACACCGATATACATAGGTACACCTACCTACTTAGACGAAATTTTTTGCCCGTAATATTAAGCTCTCTATTTCCTAAAGTGCAAATGGCTTTTTGCTGCACAAAATTCACATACACAGAAAGAAAGGGTAACTTGATTCAAGAAAATTTTGCGGTCCAAAAATGGAGACCGAAATTTTCTCGGATCAAATCAAAAATTTTCTCGAACCAAGAAAATTGGCACAATTTTCTTGGTACGAGAAAATTTTTGATTTGATCCGAGAAAATTTCGGTCTCCATTTTTGGACCGCAAAATTTTCTTGAATCAAGTTACCCTTTCTTTCTGTGTATGTATACCTCTATACATCTTGCGCTATCATTTTCCTAGCTATTATACTATATCTCCGTGTAATAATCAAAACTATTCGAACGATTTCGGGATTCGGTTAATTCATATAGTATAGGTACCTACATTTCATGCCCTGAGTAAATTTTCATCCAATATTTGAAACTGCAGTAGCACTGGCCAAATCGAGTTCTGGCTTATTTCACTTCCCTACGCGAAATATCGCCCCGGGGGTAATTCATGCCAAAAGGAAGTGGGACCAAACTATTAACTAATTCCTGTTCAGCCAATGTAGCATGGCATTGCATGGCATGGTATGGCATCGAATTGCATACCAGTTAGCGAGTGTATAGACTCGCGGATAACATAATGGTGATTCGATGCACATTGCTACTGCACAGGGTAAACTTTGCTCTAGCAAGTCGATGTTGAATATTCACGTTGGATATTTTCTTGCCCCGTATACCATACTTATTCGGTATAAGGGATGGGCGTGTGCACCTTGGCGAAATATTAATTCTTTTTTTTTGTTTTTCGATGCAGAGATTAATAACAAATTTGATAAAAAATTGCAAAAAATTAAAAATACACCCTCCAAGCACAAGGGATGAAATTGCGGATACAAGTTTCTCTCTTAAAAATAATATCCTCATCGCGGATGAACACCATGACGACAAAGATGTGACCATAGTGATTTCCTTGCTAAAGGTAATTCGCAATATTTTCGAGACCAGGCCTGGGATTGGTTGGTTCTCTGTAATGTAATACCGAATAGAAATAATATAGAAAAAAAAAAAAAGAAAAAAAATCTCAAGATTCTAATCTAAACCCGGAGAACCTGCGTGCTAATGGTATAAAACGGGCAGTGATATAATTAACTCTATATACGTATTTATTCCTGCCGGTCATGAAAGCGTTATCGGAACTAGTGTGTGCAGCCCGTATATCTTGAATATAAATATAAAAAATAACCAGAAAATCTTTGGCCTTATAATTTCTAGGTCAATTTAATAAATTTTTTCAGGCGTTTCATTTTTTTTTTTCCGAGACCGTTTTTATGCAGCTGTGATAGTATACCCGCAATGTGATATACCAAACACTGATAGGCATATATATATTTATATGGTTCGTTTTCCGTTTATTCAATTAATATTAACGCCTGACGAGACGGGGGACGCGGTTAAGCCGCGAATCAAGCAACCGCGGTGGTGGTCGAACCGCAACCAGCCACGACACAAACGCATTACCTTAATGCGACCCAGAAAGCTCTTTTATTACGTTCACTCTGATACATATTACTATAGCTAGCTATGTATGTCGCTCGTCTACTACCCTTGCGTATTTTCCCATATATATAGTTATATACACGTCTAACCACTCGAGGAATACATATGCCAGGTGGTAACCATACCACATGACACGTAACGTGCTTACAAAACATCGCGAAAAAGTATTCCGCACGTTTGAAGAGGAGCTGAGGTCGTTCGCGTTTTTTTTCTTCTTTATTTTTATTTTTTTTATATTTTATTAATAATCTTATTTTTTAGAATTTTTTCATTTCTTTCTTTCTTGTAATAAAATGTCGTCACAGTAGATGAAAAAAATAAAATAAAATAAAATAAAATAAAATAAAAAACGAGTTAAATATTCGATAACGTAGAGGTACTAAACGTTCGGGTAGACGTTAGATATATATACGTAGTATATAATAATGGTTGGTCGACTCGATCGTTCGTCTACGGTGATAAAGAGGGATAATATCGTAGCTATGATACCCTAAACAGATTGAAAACGTGTCGTAAAATAAGAATAATTGAGTTACGATAATACTAGATTCAACGAATCGATTTTCATACACATTACACACACACACACACACACACATATTCATACATATATGAAGGATGTAACTATTTATGTATCAAACATTTCATCCATTAGGGATGACAGTGAATTATATATTATATTTTCAGAATTATTACACCCGTTATATGCAATGCTTTCTTTTCTTCATTCGGTTTCTTCCTTCGTCTATTCCGTTAGGTAGGTTGGCAATATGTATATAGATATTACTTTGTGTGTTTGTAGCTTTGAGATTTTTCTTTCATCATAGCATTAGTCCGTTTCATTTCGTGTTGGAGAAGAAGAAAAAAAAAAAAAAAAAAGAAAAAAAAAAAAAAGAAGAAGAAAAAGGAAAAGGAAAAACACACGGGGAGATCGGACGATTGCACAAAAGCCTCTTAAACCGAATTACCCGTCAAAGCAGCACTCCCATGTCGCACCTAATGAGCTGAAAAAGTATCAAACGTTCCCCGGCTCTTAATCGATCGAATGACTAGGGTCTTGAAATCGGTGGTCGGTTACGATATGATAGGAGATAAATTTTTCGAAAACTTTGCATCGCGGGTAAATATAGGTATACCTAGGTAAATGAAGAGAAATTTTCGTTTATAAAGTTTCACATTAGTGTGCGAGAGGCGAAGAATTGGTTTTTTCCTTTTTTTTTTTTTTTTGGGTGAGTGGGTGGGTTGTATCGTCGGTATAGAAGAAGAAAAAAGAGAGAAAAAGAAAAAAAAAAATGAAAAATGAAAAAAGAAAAGGAACTAGGGCCAGGAGATTTTCCACCGTCGAGTGAAGAGACCGTAATATCATAAAAGTAAGGCGGTAGTAAATAAAGCTCCCTTCGACGCAGGATTTTCAAAGAGGTTGTGTTACGTAATCGTGAGAATATGCCCGAAGAAATATTGCTGGGATCCCGGAAGTGGTTCGGCTGAACTGTGATCGGGATTGAACAGCCGGGTTTCCTCTCGCTGTCGCTACTATAAACGACGCCTGCGACGCGGACGCGCCTCGTAGATATATATATAGGTGTGTGAGGGATTGTGGTTTCGGAAATTATTTCAACTCTGACCAAACTCGAGCGGAAACTCTCTCTGGCTTCAATACTGATCACCCAATATCGACTGAATTAAATTAGCACTGGTTAGTCAAATCGAATAAAAATTTCTGACAAATCGTATCAAACTGCGGATAATTCACATTTAGAAGGCCCATCCCTAGTCGCCCACCTCCTTTTGGTCGAAATGTGTCACATTTCGATTATTATCTGAGCACAGGCGTGAAAAATGCAAAAAAGGCGAACTTAGCGCAAATTCTATTTCAATTCCGAACACATAGGTCGAAAAAAATGTTCGTTTCGTGCGAAAATAGAGTCTACAGATGGTTTTTACATCGTTACAAAATTATTCGAATTCGATTTCCACGGCGAACAATGTAAAAACCATCTGTAGATTCTATTTTCGCACGAAACGAACATTTTTTTTGGACCTATGTGTTCGGAATTGAAATAGAATTTGCGCTAAGTTGGCCTTTTTTTGCGTTTTTGAAACCTGGGCTCGAATAATAATCGAACTGTGACACATTTCGACCAAAAGGAGGGCCTACATATTTTCACTAGGATACTACGACGAACAAAATTTGTAAATAAGAAGAAAAGAGGCGCACAGGAGAGAATCGATGAACAAGCAAAGATCTGATAGTAGCCTTTCACGAATTGCTCTGATGGGCGAACCTACATCAATGCATATAAAAGTAGAGATTACGGAATATATACGGAGCGGATAATACATGGCGTGGGAGTTAGTGGCTGGGTTGGAATTGATCGGTAACCCTGCAGGTCGCGTGTCAAGGCTTTGACTGTTTTACACAATTCAATGGATATATGTGTTATGCCGTCCCTGTTCTCTACATAAGCTATATATCGTGTATATTGAAACGTGAATAAGTGTATGAATGTGATTTCTCGGAAATATTTTGCTATGATTCTGAGCTCGTATTTGGTGCACTGTGATGAGCTTCAAATCAGTTCAGTTTAGTTCTCAGTGCAGTGCAGTGCAGTGCACCGGAATCGAGGAAGCTACCTCAAGTCCTGATCAGACAGACAAGAGAGTCTAACAACGTTGCTGCAGTGAGTGGCAGACTTCAGCTGAACTAACCTATTGATTTTAAGCCTTGAGCAGCGGGAAATCAATCCAGATATTCACTTGAAACTTAAACGATTTCCATTGAAAGGTTTCCAAGGCACGCAATCCCTAGAAAACAGGGATAAATAAACGAACCGACCTTCTCTTCTTCTTCTTCTTTACCAAATGTTGTTATCTTATTTTCTTCGAAAGAGACTAGAATATATGATATAGTTTGATGTTAGGATGATGATTTTAAAAATGGTTTAAGATTCGCTGTATGAATAAAACCGGGTGCAGAGTTGATCGATTTTTTATCGAGGTTCGGGTCGCGCAGTCCAGGTAAAAGAGTTTTATGTCGTGATCCAGGTCTATAATATACGAGTTTTGCTATTCCCTAGAAATCGCGGAGCACGCCAAGCACGGAAATCTCGGTTTACACGATGAAACATCGGTGAAACGTCGAACCACGATATGCCAAAGTGGTCTCGTCGACGTCTCGGCGACATAGAGGTAGGTAGAGGAGGTATAAGATTGACGATTTTCCTCGAAACTTCTCTAAAACTAAAAGATCGAAGACGTACACCTACTAGGAGGTACATACTACGTATGTTACCTACTAGTCCGAGTTATGGAACCGCGCAACATCAGCCGGCCCCCGCAGCATCGGACGGCGAGTTCGCATTTGTTGGAGGTCCCATTGATTTCCTGGGCCATGTCAAGGCTGCACGCGAATCCTTCCCGCCTCCGCACCGCTTGCTTAGCCCCTAGGCGCGCTGCATCGCTCGCTTATTATAGCTTCAACACCCACATATTCACATATTCACATATTCACATATTCACATTTTACATTTTACATTTCACATCCATGCATCTATGAAAGTTGCAGATTTTTATGCATCTCAAGAAACAGATCTTTCTCACATACTATAGAGAGATAGAGGAAACGTATTTCCCATTTCAAGAACTCTGTCAGGCTCAATGTATCGCATAATCACGACACACATATACACACTCAGAAAAAGTTCTCGTTGACACAACCAAAATTTGGGTTATTATAGCACAAATCACATTTTTTGTTCAGTCAACCAAAAATTTTGTTCTAATAGCCAAAATTTTGGTTGTTCCAACAAAATTTGGTTTTCCCAACAAAATTTTGGTTATCCGAACGAAATTTTTGGTTGACTGAACAAAAAATTTGATTGACTGAACGAAAAATGTGATTGTGCATATAATAACCAAATTTTGGTTGTGTCAACAAGACCTTTTTCTGAGTGCATCATTCCATATCTCCTGCACGTATATGGAAAGACGATGATTTACAAAAATAGTAAATTCCGTCAACTTCAAGTTGAAACAAAAAGAAAAGAGAAGTGGAAAATTTTGTGGGGGTGGTCAGTTTCGAGGAATATGGTGAAAATATTTCATTCAATGAATTCCCTGAAGGCCTAGGCTGCAGTAATTCGCTGCGGTTCTTTATTGGTCAAGGTCAAGGTACCGTTGCGTGCAGAATATCTGGTAGTCGCACAAAGGTGCACAATCCTTTGGCGAAATCCTCGCGGGGTCTAATTAAAATAGTGAATTAATAGCCTTTCTTTGTTCACGAGAGGCTCAAAGTTCCTATGGAACTCGGTATTGGCATACCTGAGAGCCCCAACCACGACCACGCCGGGAAAACCGACGCGACGCGACGCAAGGTAACCCCAGGGTAGGATAGAGAGTAGGGGTTGGTGAGGCAGGGTGAGGTAAGGTTAGACCGGGCCTGCGTGCACGCATAAAATCAATGCTTGGCACGCGACACCCAATTGCCCAGTTAACCCCTGCGACCCGCCCTCACCAGAAAACGCACGAACACCATCTGGCCCAGATGGCCGAAGCTGCGTTTGCCAAGGGAAAAATTCCTACGCACCTTTCATCCCCTGCAATTATATTCTCAGATATAATTACTGGTTATTAGTAATTTTTTGTCATTTCTTCTCTTTTCTCTTATTCTCTTCTTCATCTTCTTCTTCTGCTTCTTCTTCTTCTTTTTTTTTTGTCGATCCAAAACGAGAGAGAGAATAAAATATCTAGAATTAAACGAACCGCGGCGCCTATATCGAGGATCACCTATATTTTATACGACCGGTAATACGCGTTTAGTTACCTACCCTATACGATTCTGGGGATGGGGCTTCGAGCAATGAGTCCTATTGGGTTTCGGCCAATTTGCAATTACAAGGGGAATCCGATTTCTAGGGGTAGATGGTCGGAGAAGAGGAGCCAGCTACGTTCGATCGAAACCTATATAAGCCGTGCCAGAGGCAGATGTGTAGAGGCAACGACGCGAACCAGAGTAGGAAATTTTACTCGTCTGCATTCATTGGAGTAGTAGGTATAATTTTATTTATTTTTAACTCTCGATATCAAGAAAATCTGTTTTTTTTTCTCATATTCCTGAAAAAAAAAAAAAAAAAAAAAAAAAAAAAAAAAAAAACAACCCCTCTACGTCAATATATCGACGCGATTTTTCGCGACGAGCGAATATATATATATATCTGGTTGAAAATTTTATTCATTTAACAATAATTATTAGAAATCTCTACGAAGATTTCCGCACCAAGGGAGTGTAATAAAGGGTATCAGTTTTCATTTCATATACAAACTTTCGATAATGGGTAAAGTTTTGTTAAAATTCATCACCGGCCCCTCCCAATCGTTTAAAATACACAAAAGTTAAATAGTAATTATTGCGAAGGTTCGATACCCACCGATAAATTAAAACCCACCCCATAACGAGGGAAGAAAAAAAAAAAAAAAAAAAAAAAAAAAAAAAATGCATTTTCTACCCTTAAAAAAATTCGAGTTGAAATATGACTCGAAAAATTGTTCATCTCTAAACCAGCGCTTTACAAACTCTATGATGAATGAATAGCTAAAAAACTGTAGTTTTCAAGGATCGAATAGAAATTCTATGTGAATCGAAACTGGACTGTTCGAGTTTTGGAATAAAAAAAAAAAAGAAAACAAATAAAAAATCAATAAATATTTGTGTAATACATGCTATTCGTCGCGCACGTATATAATAAAATTGTGCGGGAGTTTACGTGAAGTATAAAAAGAAGAAAGGAAAAAAAAAGAAAAAAAAAAAAAGATCGTTTATTCCGGTACGTATTCCGTCCACATATGACGGGTAAATTTTTCCAAATTTTCCTCATCTGAAAATTCAGATCCCGTTCTCATATAGCACTACCTCTAGCCTCGGCAACGGCAACGGCAGTACCGAATTGCAAACTCATCCTCTATTCGGGACACGCGCCCTTGGAAGCCTTGAAGCGGGGTTTTCATTAGCAAGTTACATGCTCACCGCCTCCTAGTAAGGGCGTACGTCAGCGACCCCACGGTACCGCGGGAAGCCAGGGACGGGGAAGCCCTCTTAAGCGTGCTTACTGCGGTCGTGGCTAGTTCTTTATACCTGTGCAGAGTCAACTTTTATAGATGACGTGCCGTTACACAAGGGCACGTTTTTCGTATATTTCCATATACGACATATATATGTATTATACATACATCCGTATATATACGTTGGGCTTAAAGCTGTTAGGGCGATTGACATGTTGAATAGAAACATGTCCTTCGTTTCGTTTCATTTCGTTTTTTTTTTTTTTCTTTTCTTTTTCATCTTTTTTGTCAATTTTTCTAGCAACAGAAAACGCGTCCCATCGAGTTTCTAACGCGTGCGTTAGATGTTTTTTTGTCAATTTTTTGTTCCACGATTATTTTCTATAATACCTATACTTATACCTAACTCCATCCGCGGTTCTTTCGCTATGTAAGAGAATTTTGCAACGTCAAAATTACACGTGTGTTATATATATATATATATATTATATAATAAAGTGACCGTGACGAGGGGTAGACGTACATACGTTTAGATATACCCACATACCTCCACATATACATATACGTATTATACGGACGTGCTCTTGAATATACTTAAGCTACGCGTTTACGTTTACAGCCGAGTGTAACATTCTCGTAACAACGTGTTAGCAGATAAAAATAAAAAAAAAAAATAAAATAAAATAAAATAAAAAAAAAATCTTTTTTTTTTTTTAAGGCTGACGAGTGCAAGTGTTAGGCTCGGATTTTTAATCACCATTCAACTCGTGTAATTTGAATAAATTCTGATTTATATTTAAAAATACAAGTTAGCTTGGGGGGGTGGGGGGTTGGGGGTTGGTAGATGTGCAATTAACATTCAGCGAGAAAATGTTTTAGGCGTGAACAGCTATTTCGTTAAATTCCTTATTCTTTATACCTCCCTTTTCCGTAGTTTGACGGGAAAATAATGCCCCCCCCCCCCCCCCTTGCCCTTTCCAAAAAGCTTCGACCCCTTTGAATTGAACTTTTTCTTTCAAGTCGTCGAGGGTTCTCGGCGGGGGTTGGTTGGTAAGGTACTTCTTGAACCGTCGCGGCACCTTACACGTGTTACAGTGTCAAGTTCGAAGCTCTGAAATTTTTTAAAAAGCCATTTTCTACCCCAAAGAAAGCACCTTTTTTTTTTTTTTTTTGTTTTTTACTTATTTTATACACATTCTCAGAACTCACGCTTCTTCTAAAACCTTTTTCATTCTCGGTTGTATTAGCTAATTATCTTTATTCCCACACGGACACGGCTGCAAAGAACACCAAAATATATGTACCATATATATAATATATTATATAATAGGCATACAATTCCGTCAACGATTTCGTACTTTGCCTAGCCGATTCCCGCACCCTCTCTTATATAGTAGGTACTATACCGAAGAGCTACGTACTCGGAAACAATTACGTAATTAGTACCGTCTCGGAATAGCACCAGTTGACTGAGCTCGTTGTATCGTTTCGTCATTAGGACGACGTCATTAAGGTTTCGAAAAGTTGTCAATTGCGCAATTGAGAAGTTTTACTCGTGTTAAAATCTTCTGCTATTACAACTCCGCGTTCGGTTATAAAAATGGAAGAAAAAGAAAAAAAAAAAAAAATGAAGAAAAAAATGAAGAAAAAAATTCGCAGATTTTCTCATCACCCGGCGGACGACTTTGATATGGAGGATGCAGATTCTCGAATGATATACGATCGAACCGGGGAAAACCACCGTGTCTAATGCGTCTGCGCTCATTGTCAGCAAAATATCGTCTTAATCCTTTCTATCCGCATCGTTAAAAGTGCCGCACTAATAATTGCCGGATTTATACGAGGTGAGGGAAAAATTAAAGAAAGGAGTCACAAACGATTCCCAATGATCGGCATATTATTTTCATACAGAGATTTATTATAGATCGAACGAAGAAATTAAACTCACATGTGAACAATGAAACTTATATATCTGCGACAGATTGAAATCTTAATATCATCTGACTTGATTCGGAAAAAGAAAATACAATTAGAAGTGTGAGAAAATAAAATGCAAATGCAAAAAAATAAAAATAAAAATAAAAATAAAAACCAAAACGCTAAATCGTTTGAAAATCGGCGGAAATTCACATGACGTGTGTTTTTTTTTTATTTTTTCGACATTTGAAAAATACTTTTCACACTTTTCTTGGAACAATCAAAAGGAGAATGTCAGATCAGCATAAAAGAAAATCCTCTCTATTTTGCAGCGTTGAAAAAATAAGAAGAGAGAGAAATTCGTTTGGGAGGACGTAGGTATATATAATACCGCCGATGGTTGCAATTAGAGAGAAATCCGGTAAAGGGCGTTCAACGGTTGGCACCCGATTCTAAATGCGAAATTCTGCGGGTATCAGAGCCAAGTTTGGGTTTAAGACGTGCGATGGGATTTTCCAGACCGTGACAACCGAGTAAAGCCCTGCGCACACGACGCTTGTTTCAATGCTGGATTGCCTGCAGGGCACTGTGATGGCAACCGTGATGGCTGCCGTGATGGAAAATGACGTCAGTGCGTGCTCCCTTACTTGAACGCGTGCTGGAATTCCGTGATAGATCATGTCGTATTTTTCGTGCTGGTTTCTCTGGGATATCGGTGTTGACCAATGCGAACGTCGGGTTGTGTCACGTGGATATATATATGGCTACCAGGACTACACTGATAGAAGGATTTGTTAATATTCAATAGGATTTATTCATATTTAACAAATGATCTATTAACACGTATACTTAATAAATATCTGTTAACTGTTAATAAATATTTGTTGTGCACAAAATTGATTTATTTTATTAATCAATTTGGTTTATTTGTTAAATGTTAGAAAATATTTATTTATATTTAAAAAATAAAAAAATGTTTCCAAATAAACGTAGTTATTAACAGTTAAGAAATCCTTCTATTAGTCATTAGTGTACGGAGCCACGGACCACTCCACAACCTAGGCTTGAATTTCGGAAGTCTGTTTTTGAACGGTCACTTCGCATGCATAGAAGCCACCTACAGACCTAACCCAGCAACACATATCGTGTGCAGCCAACATAGCAGAGGAGCCATCACAACGTCCAGCAGAACAGCTCACTTGGAACCCAGCAGTGAGATCAAGCAGGCAATCCAGCATTGAAACAAGCGTCGTGTGCGCAGGGCTTTAGGCACTGAATATTGAGCGAATGAGAAAATTACTGATTCGACGAGGATTATTGGGCTCGATAACTCCACCTGAAATTTTACCAATTACGATCACGATTCCTCGGAGATCAGTCTCGAAAATCCTTACCTATATTACTACGTCTTTTACGCGCCGACAGACGAATTCACAACATAATTTCTTGCCGATTATATTATTCACGGGATTTAGATATATGAAATTCGTTCTTCAATTTTTATTCAGATTAAATTAAAGAACGGAATGAGAACGATTCTTCATTTTTATTTCTATTTATTTTTTTCTTTCCTTAAGGGGACCAGTGCAGCGACTTTTCGAGGAATTATCATAGTCCGAAATGAATTTATTTCATAACCAAAGTTCATTTCACATGAAAATATTTTTCTTTTTCAAAATCATGTGTCGTAAGGATTTTAGAGCACCGTTGGACCGATTCAGGTCATCTTGGATTCATTTTCTTCAGAAAACAAATCCTCATCATGTGAATGTAGGAATTTTGAAATAAAAAATTATGTCACAAGTTATGATCAATTTACCAAATTTGAAAAAATTATTATCACTCATTTCTTAAATAACTTGGTCAAAACGAAAAATTTTCAAAATTCCTGCATTCGCATGATGAGGATCTGTTTTCTGAAGAAAATGAATCCAAGATGACCTGAATCGGTCCAACGGTACTCTGAAATCCTTACGACACATGATTTTGAAAAAGAAAAATATTTTCATGTGAAATGAACTTTGGTTATGAAATAAATTCATTTCAGACTATGATAATTTCTCGAAAAGTCGCTGTACTGGTCTCCTTAATGCTCATACATATTATGGGGCTTGTGGTCCAGTTTATTCCTTATCAGAATGAAGACAGATAGTGAAATTAGTTACATCCTCGATTCTCATCCAATACCTACTCTCTTTGTTCAAGAGATACTCTGGCACGTACGTAGTACTACCTACGCGGAGTCTAGCCATACTGTGTTTTAGAAGTTCGAGTTCGTTGTGCTCGTGACTGGATGCTCGACGAGGGGGTGTGTAGGTAGAGAACCAAAGTTGGTTAGCAGATGGATCTTCATTTACTTGTAAATCGAATAGTCTTCAGTAACAGTAATATCCGGCGCCTGCCAGCGATCTCTCTCTCTCTCCCCTGTACTCTCACCCTTAATTCCACCACCCTCTTTCTCTGTTTCTCTGTCTCTCTCTTTCTCCACCCTTTGCTCATGCTACGTCTCAAACCCGATCCGCAGCCAGTTCAATTTACCGATTTAAACCCTTCGTAGTCGAACTACGTTCTCCACCTCTTCCAACAATAAGGTGAAATTATTTCCAATCCAGGTAAATACAGTTTAGATTTATTTTTTTCTTCCCACTTTTTTTTTTTTTTCTTTTTTCTTTTTTCTTCAACCCTCCTCATTAATTCATCGAATACATAAAAAAATCATTCCTTTCACCCACCGCACGTGTCACGCACAGTATAATCAGCTCTATGCTCCAGTTGACTTGACGTGACTGTGCAGCATTGGTGCAGCATAAGGGATGGTATTTATAAAGTTTAATTAAAACCCGATCGTTGTAGAGATTTTATGTTATATAGAGTTCAACTAGTCGTACTGTTATTCATTGATTTTTTTCCTTTTTTTTTTTTTTTTTTTTGTTCTTTACAATTTATACGATATGGAGCATGGAGTTTTTGTTTATTTTTTTTTTTTTTCTTCTTTCTCACTTTTTTTATATCACTGGCACTGATCTGCGTAAAAAATTGTGTAGCTATCCGGGTAGTTTTTTTTATTTTTTTTTTTATCTTTTTATTTTTATTATTTTACTCCTTTTTTTTTTTTTTTTTTTTTTATGTTTTAATTTTTTTTTTTTTTTTCTACATCCTTTCAAAACAGCTTCCAATTCAGCAGTTGGAGTTCCCAGTTTTTCAATTAGCGTGAAACATGTGAAGCCAGGGTGAAAATCCATACGTGCGGGCGGTGGCGTCGTCGGTGGTGGTGGTGGCAGCGGTGGGCGAGAAACCCGGCTAACATACGCGACATGCGGACGGTATTTTAAATCGATTCTTTTATGCCGTTGTTTCGAGAATTTCGTGCAGACTGTTGACCTGGTTGAAGTAAATTTTTCCTTTCCTTTTTTTTTTTTCTTGTTGCTTTTATTTCTGTCTTTTCTCTCTCTCTCTCTCTCTCTATTTCTCTCTTCTTTTCGTGTTGTTTTTCGCCCCGACAAGCCGCGGTTAGCGTTTCTTTTTTCTTCACCCGAAAAATTCATGATCCATACGCTATCGTTCGGAGAAAATTTAAACTTATAGTATATTTCGCCGATGAACATATTAGTAGGTATATATATATTTATACGATTTATAGGTATTCAGTCGAAGATGATGACAAGCCGAATGGAAGTTGAAGAACTAAACAACCCAAATCGATTGTCACGTTTGCGAAAAATCTTCATTCGCTATTCACTACTACCCGCGAGAAACGGGCGAAACGATGCCTGTGCCAAATTACAAATCGATACCTTATCCGTTCTTGACATAGATAAAGGTGTATGATTTGTTAAGAAACCGACAGCCTAGCCAGGATCGAACCGCAATTGAATCGTTACTCTCAAACCTACATCTTTAAGATGTTTTCCAACAATATCATATGATATGACAAAATAATCCTCTCTGTTTTTATTTTTGTTGTCTTTTTTTGATTTTTTTTTTTTCTTCGTTTTTTTCAAACCTGGACTAACATCAACGTTGCTGAAAATGATTCGCATTAAATTTCTCCTATTTTTTTTTCTCTCTCTCTATAAGCTGTAAGCTCTAGTCTCCACATTGGAATATAACTCGTTATTGGGAGGTATTCCCTAGCTGTTTCATCAATCATATCTCTAAGCTTGAATTAATAACAGTTTACTATCAAATATGTATATCAAAGCCATTGAAATCATTCACAAACAGACCAACTACCCTGCGGTTTAAATTATCGCTATAATCTGACGTATGCAGATAACATCGTGATATACCAAAAGACCAGATTTCATATTGGTAATAATTTCAGCTCTAATATGACTAGAATATTTCGAAAAAAAAAAAAGAAAGAAAGAAATAAAATAACCAAGGGTTCTTTGACTAACAGAATAAGACATCTATCGTTGATTTACAACCCTGTGCTAGTCTATACAGTTGCGAATGATCATTTTCTTAAAGAGTATAAGGGATGAAGAATTTTTTAGTTCGATATGATTATCCCGAAATAATCATTTATAGGATTTTTATCTATTTCTATCTAGGCTTTGGTCCTGGGCTGAGAATTGGGATGCTGGGAGTGGCACGTTAACGAGAGATGGCCCGGGGTGGTCGAGGTGGAAAGTCGTAGCCGAGGGGTGCCACGAGGACCTCGCGCTAGCGCGGAGTTGGGGCGCGGTTAGATGAGGTTAGGTGGTAGCGGGTGACGGAGATGATCGCGACGGCGGTGGCAGGGAGAGGAGTTGGAGCTCTGCCACGTCGGGAGTACCCTCTGCCTCGAGGGCCCTACCACGATCACTGATACCACACTACAGGGTTCGTGGTTGGCACTTGGGGGTTCGTGGCGGCCAAGAGGACACAGTGGTGCAAGAGGAAACACGATGGGCTTTGAGGGATGGGAATGGGGATGGGGATGGGAACGGGGGCCAAGTAGAGACCCAGCGAATCGAGCCGAAAGTGGAAACGTAAATATTGATAATCGCAGAAAAAAAGAAAAAAAAAAAAAAAAAAAAAAAAATAGAACGAGACACTCGTATTTTAATAGCAACGATCGTTTTACAGAAAAGGGGTGGAAAGCCGTGTTTCACAAACGTTTATAAAATAGTAATTTTGGGTGTCGATGTAGGTTTTGTTAATTGACGACACGGGTTGGGTAAACAATGATAGAAAATACGGGCTTTAATGATTTTAGAATCGCCAATTTTTATCGTTCGACTATCGCGTGACCAGGCATCGAATAACGTAGACTTAACTACGTATTACATTGCGGAGGTTCGATCGGTATTTTTTTTTAATCGATATTACTAATAATTCCATGTAAATTTACCACTTGTTTTAAACAATTTGTATATATTATCAGTTTTATACAGTCCCACGGTTTAAAAGCGCGGAATTTAATCGTCGATATCACTCGAACAGCCTGCGATGGTGATATTAATTAGCGAAATGAAACTGAATTCGAAATAATTCCATTAAGGGATTTAAACGCCCTGTTTAGTTTACTAAAACATCAACCACTGTTGAAAATGAAAGAAAAAAATTTTGTCAAATTTACTTGACTACTGGGGTCTTCGAGAAAAAAAATTGATAAATACTACACGTCAGAGAAGATTCGGAGATTATTTCTTGTACTACACTGATCTAGAGGGTTGGATCTCAGATTTGGGGTATCTAATTCACTGCAACAAATTCAAGCACACTTTTTCCTCCAATAAATTTCCTATAGGTACAATCGAGTCGGTTTGTCTAAATTATTCGATGAATTTTTTATGAACTTTACAGAGCACTGGTTCACTGTCTTCTATAGAGATTTAAAATTCTGGCCAGGGGTTTGGAGATGATTGTTAGCCCGATATTCGCGCCCTTAAAATCCGATAGGGAAAATAAACTATTTAGTCAAAAAAATTCCCACGATTTTTCGAGGGGAGAAAGAGCCCGGTACCGTAATACTCGAGGGTCGAAAGTTACCCTAACAACCCTGAAGATATCGCGGGAGGAGAAACGTCCGGCGAAAAGCGTCACACCCTCAAAATTTCGAGAGGTATAATATTTTTGATTGTGAACAAAAAAAAAAAAAAAAACAAAAAAAAAAAACGGTAAAGAATAAGGGATGAAATTTTAGTCTCTGATGATAAAATATAATGTACTCACGCTGCGTGGGCGAAAGGAAGGCGATACGTGGCGGGCAGGAGAGTAACGGTTGCCGCAAGGAGCGCAATGCTCCATGAGGCTGCGTGTGACCGCATCCTCTTCGGCTTTTCGTTATCTCGGTTTCTCGTACCGTCTCAACGACGGTAGTGACACCCTCGCCCTCTCACTGCGCTACAGACACTCTCACACACTTGGAAGTCTCGTTGTTCACTAGATCGTTTGTATAGATCTCTTATAGCTCCTCTTCCTTATAATAAATGATTTTTAAATTATTTTTGCCGCAGCTACGAGGCTCGGCGCGCAGAGGTCGACGTGTCCTGTTCTTGGTCCTGGTCCTAGATTTTCCTCCCTTAGGTGGGGAAGGGTCCTCCTTCTCGCTCACTGCTACGATCCTTACTCCTTAGTTTTCCGGTCCTCCTCGCCCTCTTCCTCGGGGACCTCTCTTCGCCGGCCTCTAGCCGGTGTTTTTGGGCCTCGTACGGCCTCTTCAGGCCTCGAGGGTCCTCCTCTCCTATAAGGCTAGCGCCTGCAGGGGGCCGCCGGTACTCCGGTTGCTCCTCTGTTCTTTGATCCTTTCACTGGACATCGTCCGGACGCTCGCACCCGAGCTACGTCGCGCTCGGGAGTGGCGCTCCTCAGTCAGGGGTCCCGGTTGGGCCCGGGCGCAGGCGCTACCCTCTCTCACGGCACCCCGTCTTCCCCTGTTAGCTGGCAAGCAAGCAAGCAAAGCGAGGCAGGCGAACAGGCAGGCAGGGACGGCAGGAAAGGCAGGCAGGCAGGCAAGGCAGGCAAGGCATCGTTCTATAGCCACCAGAGTCGGTCCAAGGGTGGCACACCGCCCCACGCACACTTTCCCCGAGTGGCCTGTGTAGCCGCGAACTCGCACAATCGAACCAGCGACCATACATTAATAGCTCCTCTTTCTCCTTCTTGCATCTCTCTTCTCTTATTCCGCATCCTCCGCTATTTAAACCGTCTAAACCATATATATATAGTATGTATAAAGTATATACAGCTAGAATTTCTCTCTCTGTATATAGAAGTGTATTTAACCGTGGCGAAAAACCGAGTCGAAACATTGAAAGTCAAAAAAAAAAAAAAAAAAAAAAAAAAAAAAATAGAGAAGAAAACTAGAAGAGTTTTCGAGCTTTTGGTTTCTTCATCCCTTAATTCAAGGGGTAGTATATCGATTTAATTATTTCTTTATTTATATGTTATATAAGGTGCACGATAATGGTCCGTTATTCGGTTAATTAGGGAGTTTTCAAGACCGGAGAAGGAAGGGTGGAGTCTGAAGATTTTAGAAAAATAAAAATAAAAATAAAAATAAAAAATAAAAAATACAAAAGGAAATTCTATTCCTCGGTATGCCCGCGGGGTAGTTTAATTACTTATTCGATATAGCATAGTGGCGTTGTTGGGAGAACTGAGGGAAATGCCAAACAGTAATACCGTGAGCTATATATATGTACGGGAAAACTTAACCCAAATTAGTAATAGTAATTAGAGTTATTTACGTCGCGGGTCAATTAGTGGTGTTGCAGTTGAACAATTCCGAAAACATTGAATACCTTTACTCAGATTTAGTTGTTTAAATATACGTATACCTATATATACCGAATCGTTAGGACGCATTATTATCCGCCCAATTTAAACTGTAAATTGCAAAATTTTTAAATTCTCGGCTGATTGCTTGCCGCTGTAATCATTAGCAACGTCAGATATTGAATAATTCCTAATTTTTTTATTTTTCTCTTTTTTTTTCTTTCTTTTAAACAAAATTACTTTACTATAATGTATGTTTGGAGGTACATCTATCACATCAGATTTAATTACTCACATTAGAATTATCCAATTTGTAACAAAACGCACAACGCTATCTTTGTTGATAGAAAATTAGCAACTTGAGTTTAACTTTGACGCGTTATTATTTCGGCAGACAGGTATACGAATACGCGGATCTTAAACTTTATAATTTATTGAGACATCGGTGTTAACCGATTACCTATAGTTTCCCCAGCGTATATATACTCACTCAAACTGCGCTCGAAGATTATTATGCCGACTATAAACTAAACTATATAATATATTATATATATTTCTTGCCTATGCATTTTCAAATATTAAGAGGGAAATATGGAAGTGGAATAGAAAGATGGAATAATAAAAAGACAAACTAGCTGATGTCGACTTTAATGAAGAAAACTGTTGCCATATGACGGTGTAAAATCGATATTCAAATTGACTTAATACCGATCTAATTAGATTCATAAATCAAATAAACTGCAATGGTAATCAAGTCGTTAATCAATGCTCGTAGTCTACGCTATTTATTAACTTGGTCCTTCCATTTCTATACCTAATATATATATATATATATATTCTATACTAATAGATCTAACTTTCTGAATAAGTAAGTAATCAAATAAACTCTCGGCTTTAGGATGGAAGATATCGTACCAAAATATCGATCTTATTTCCTAAAGATTAGTCGACCCATACTACCGCGACAAGATCCTCTTCCCTAGCTACACTGCAGAAGACTAGAGGGTTAGTATGGGGTGAAAGGGTGAAAGGTTGATTCTTATCTATCCTGATCCTCGCGAGCTCCTCTTAGATCTGTATGTTGGCTATCAAACGTTGGTATATATTCAGAAGTTTGTGATTCCCGCAATAATTTGACTAGAATTTTAACACCGTTTTGGGTACATTGCGAATATGCTATATATATATGTATATTTGTATTCCGCGTCCACTCAACGTATATATATATATATATATATATATACCTATTTCCGTCTGTAATTTGAATAAATCTCTAAGCTTCTTGTGCTACGGACATTCAAAGTCTGAACTAGGAGCCAAGGCGTTGTCCTCGACGCGAGACTGTCACAGGAAATGGATCGTTTACTGCAGCCAGGAGTTCCGGATGATTGAAACGCCTTCATCGCCACCCACTTTCATCCCCCAACTACTATCGCAGAGCTTGGTTTCAGTTCGGACAAGGTGCAGGTGCGGATTCCACCCCATCCCCTTCTGTCTTTCTTTCTTCATTTCTTTCTCTCTCTCTTTTTTCTCTCTCTCCTTCTCTCTCTCTCTTTCTCTTTCTCTTTCTCTCTATTTTCCGTCGTACGAAACGCATTTGCGTTAACACGCACGCATGATCCGTACGCGTTAACTCTCGCGCAGGCGCTTCAGATCATTCGGGTGAGCCTGTCGCCTGGGATGGCCTGAGATCCGTCTATTGATCTTGGTGGGTGGTCGCGCGCACAACGCGTTTCACTGAGACGGTGCGAAGGGAGGCAGTGAGTTTTGGTCCAGCTGTTGTGGATGCTGCGGAGATGCCTGAAGTACTAGGGCGCGGAAACAGCCTCGCATCTTCCGGATTCAAATACCTTCGATTGTCAATATAGCTTTATGATATAGAGAGTCGAATATATCGCGCGGTTACGACCTCAACGATTGAGCTAAATCTTAAAAACCAAAACTTCTATGAATTTTTAAAGAAAAGAAAATAAATTCTCAATCGATTGATTGGGTCAACAAAAAAAAAAAAAAAAAAAAAAAAAAAAATTTTATTTACAAAAATTACATTTTTTCGATTTTTTTTTTTTTTACATTTTCATTTTCTCTCGTGTTTTTTTTTTTTTTTTTTTTCAATCATTTTATGGTCTTTTTTTTTCCCCCCCTTTTTCCTAACTTTGAAGTAAAATATTGCCATAACCGCGCCCCAAAAGAATATATATAGGTACACATCGGATTGTGACGTCACTGGTGTAAGCCGCGACGGCATGTGGGGGAGCGGTCAGGCGCGCATGCTTTCTGCGATTAGTGTAAATACCAGAAGCTCTCGCGCGGAGCTACGCCGTCGCCGTCGATATATACAACGCAAGATTCAAACTCACAGGACCAAAACAATTTTCCTGCATAACGTCATAGTCGTCGAAGCGGAAACAAGGGATTCAAAACGATCCCATATACCTTATTTATTTTTTTATTTTTTTTTTTTTCCTTTTTGTTTATTCATTTATTTATTTTTTTTCTTTCTTTATCCCTTAGTCGTAACATTTATCAACGTATCGGTATATCTATACCCATACCACCCCAACCCCTATTTTATACTAGCAAAAACAGTCTGTTGTCGAATGTTCGACGAAAAAGCTATTTACGACGCTATAGTTTTATTCTCGTAAAAATCGCTATACACCAAAATTTTAAGACATTTATAGAAAATTCCTTTATTTTTTTTTGGTTTTTCTAGAAATTTTCAGCGTCATAAATCGTACTTTAAAAAAAAAAAAAATTAAGCTTGATTAGGATTTTATTACGTAAAAAATACAGATTGCTGTTTTTTTTTTTTTTTTTAAATATATTTACTAGTTACGATACGCGTAGGTATCTATATTTATAGATCACGGATCTTCCTCTCCCTTATACCTTTACCTACGATCCCACTTTTTCTCACCGACCAGCACTATTCCCGCGCTCCTATATACTATATATTCACGGGAGCAATCGTGCGGAATCTTACGTATCGAGTGGTGGGGCTTGTCGTGTGCTTGTATGTTAATCCAGGTTATTCAAATCTGAGTAAAGGACGTGGTCTATCGTACTATAGTATCGCGTAATGGTAACCAAATTTCTGCAGGGTGCAACCCTTTTAAATAAATTCTCAAACTTATATAGCGAATTGACGTTAAAAATCTGAGAGCTGCGTTTTTCCTTGATTTTAACAATTTATATTTATATACATATCTATCATATATTGGTCGCATGCGTTCGCATGGTCCTAGAAGGGGAAAGCGTACATGGATAGGTAGACAATTCACGATGTAGGTTTGACGAGCGATTTGCCCGATCATATTTTACCGGATTAAAATCGGCACCAGGTACGAAGGGGCGAATCGATATTCGGAAGTCACCCACACAGTTCGATCGATTCCCTATACCTTCGCGATGTAGGTAGACTACTACTATACGACCTTATTTTACAGCGATGGGAAATCACGCGACGTAGCAATGCGCTCTGAGAACAGAGTTATTATCTCGTCGCAATAACCGAATTATATTTTAAAATCGCAGATTATATACTCGTCGAGTAAATTCGAACAGTTTTCAATATCGTATACTACTAACTAATTCGTTTTCAAAAATAAGTTACCTACACATTCGAACTTTAGGACCTAAAAGAAACACAAATTGGCCGGTGAACAACTATTTTATCTAAAATATCGGGCCAACTTTCTTCTCATACCCTCAGGCGTTAACAACTCAACAAACCACGGTCCAAGTCGAAGTCGAAGTCAAAGTCGAAGTTGAAGTTGGTGACACGCGGGACGGAACGGGAACCAGCTGGGCTAGAAAGTTGGTTGGCTTTAAGCGAGTTAAAACTACGGACAAATAAGGACGAACGCGGAATAAGAACCAAATGAAGGAATCCGGGTGCCAGGGGACCAGAGGGACGCTCGAGGGTCTCTGGAGACGAGAAGGGTTGACGAGGGTGGTTTGGAACGGGCAAAGATGAGGATGAGCCAGAGGGAAAGGGAGAGAGAGAGCGTCCCGGTGTCGGTGCACCCGGGTGCGTCTTTCTCCTTATTCCAAGTCACTAGCGCCACCAAAGATTATATCTACTTCGGGACTGTCATCTTTTCCAAGGGTTGCGTTCGCTTGGGCTTTAGGTACCTACCCGAGCTTTCATCCTCCGTATTCTTTCTCGCTATCGTAATTGTTATCGATTAGTAAGGGATGGCGTTCTTCTCACACACGGGAAATTATTCCACGTATCTATAAGGATGAAAATTATACAATTTAAAGTTACTTACCGATTTTCATCCCTTCTATATTATATGGAATTTCCCCATTCCATTATATGGAACCAGGCTTGCGGTCAATGCTCTAGGGTCTCGCTAGTCGTGCTGCAGGAAACCGTGACTCGATTTTCTCCTAGCCGCTCGTTAGAGCGAAGCAACAGGCTCTCAGAGTTGGGAATAGATACGGTTTACGGGGTGTGATACAGGAGCCGGTTGTCCGATTGGCACCTGCCCTGAATCTTGGCTTCAACTCCTTCCTTTCCCCAGGGCGTGGCGCTCAACAGGCCTGGCCCGGGGCCAAGAATCTTGCCGCGGTAACCTGGACTTATGAGGTATAAGGTACACCACTCTCCACAGATGACAATTTTCCTGCGAGCTTCTTACTCTCGCAGCTATACGAAGTTTTTTTTTTTTTAATATCTGCGATCACGCCGTTAAACGATCAAAAATGTAACAGGAAAAGAAAAAGAAGGGAAGGAAGTTAATTAATGAAGATATTTACCCTATTTTTTTTATTTATTTTCTTATTTTTTCACTGTAGAATTTTTTTTTTTTTTTTACCGATTATTAACTCTGAGGGATAATATAAGAATTTTGCACCGGTGGTTGAAAAGCAAAAGAATAAGTCTCTTTTCTAACGTCGAGTAGGTATATAAGAAAACGCGAGGCTCGTAAATCTTACCTCTGACAAAAATGTTGGCATCAATAAAAATAATTACAACGCTTATTGGCTTATCGTGGCTATCACGATCAATAAATAACAAGGTGGCGTGCTCACCGTCTACCACCTACTTTGCCACTCGTTGATAAAAGCGATTATGGCTTCAAGTGGTGCCTGGCCCACCACCTACTACCCCACCTAACATACACACAACTAAATAAGGACCAAAAACTAATTTGAAAAATTTAAATTATTTCACCCCATATTATCGCATTTTTACTTATTATAATACTACGTATATGCGGCTAAAGATTTCTCGTGCAAGATTATGTGCCCAAACTTTGTTCCTAATTTCTTGACGCGGTGCTCTGTAAACGAGACGTCGAGCCAATATATTATAGTAGATCTTTGAAATTTTGTACTAATTCAAGGCCAGATTTTTCTATGATTGAAAAACGAGAAGAGTAAAAAAAAAAAAAAATTAAAATATTGATCCATCAATTGGCATTGAATTTTTTAATTTTTTTACCACAGCAAAGCGGATGCATGATAAATGTCATGATGTACTGTAAATCGGTTCAGCTGATGCTGAGAGAAAAATTTGGCTACAATATAGAAAAAAAGTTAAAAAAAAAATAAAGTATATTTTTTATATCTTGAAGAATTCAGTCAGCCTTTTCGCTGTTTTTTCTAAACATAAGCGATTATCGCGTAAGGCGAGCGTAGTGGGCCGAACAGGCGCACGTCTTGCGTGCTGCACTGCGGTGAAGTCTCGCGTGACTTTTCTACTTTCCCTCCTCTGATAAATGGAATATATTTTTCTCTCTTTCACAGCTCTCTCGCGCTCGCGGACTTGGCTAAAACCACTTATGTATGTTTCTTTTTATACCTGGCGTCCACTACTTTTACAAGGGTTAATAGCATGCAGGGGTGTACCTACACCGTAGTACACGCCGACGTTATACCACAACTTATATTTATTCAGCTAGCGCAAGGAAGTTAAGGAATTGAGTTCTCCTCTCTCTATTCTTCTCATTACTTTACCTGGTTTTTCTTTTTTTTTTTTTTTTTTTTTTTTTCTCTTTACCCCTTTCTACAAATTTTCAAGGATTTTAACATTCCAGGCTAATTCCAAGGCCGAATAATACACACGTGTAGGTATAGGGTTGGCCAAGATCCGAAATCTCTCTCGTGACCCATGCGCCGAAAAGTGTCCCGGATAAGCGAGAATGCTACATACATCATGATAATTATTTATGTTTAACTATATGGAACCCTATTCTCTCTCTCTCTCTCTCTCTTTCTCTTTCTCTCTTGAGTCCAGCACCATCAGGTTTAACTGTTCTTTTACATTTACAGCACGCTACCAACTGGCATTAGACTGCACTGCAGTAAAGTGCACCGGGTCTAAGCCTATACGGTACAACGATGCGCATCTGTGACCAGCCACCCACGACCCTTTTCGCAGTCGCGGTGCTCACTTTCGCCATTTATTATTCAACTGCAAAAGCTCGCTACTGCGGGATATTTCTACGGATGTTTAAAGCCAAGCAGAGCAGAGAAGAGCAGCAGAGAAGAGATGAACTCTGCACGAAACGTTGAAAGATGATTATTATTCACCATATGTCTAAAGCGTTGATCTTTTGAAGTCAGAGATACCTATGGTAGGTACAACGCATACGATAGGAAAATTTGCCAGTTGCATATAGTAACCGGTGAAGTAGATGTTACAATTCGATTTGCGCATCGCTGCATCGAGGTAATACTGAATAAATAGACGGTGTCACTCGGGTTCAAAGTGCTGCGGGGCGTCCGCAAAGTGCAGACTACATGCATCGGCGTTAGTCAGCCATTCCGACTACCCAAGAGAGCTATATACCTACTATCAAGCTAATTTTCGTCAGAAATTGGAAAGTTAGATGCAATTTGAAAGTTTTAGGTTCAAGGCGGTGTTGGTTCCTGTTTATATGTTGCACTGATTGTATACCGACTTTCTAACTCTCTAGCCAAGGATCCTTATAGCAGGCGCCTCGCCTCGTACCTACATGAAATTTAACACCGTTTCAAATGATTATCAAACCTCATCCGAAAGGTAATCCGATCTTGAGCATGCTGCATTTGCGGCTAAATTAACTCGGGTTTTATCCCACCTCCACCTATTTCTGAACCCATTTTCACGGTGAAAATCCTGCAGAGAGAGATATTCGCTAATAAATGTAACTTTGATGCAGGCAGTTCAAAGTTCGGTACTATTAAAACTTTCGGAGTGTTCCTATACCTCCCCGAGGAAAGAAGAGAATCAATGTATAATTCATTTTATCATCAGAGACGCGTATCCTATCCATCCGTTATTGATACAAATTTAGTTCTCTTTATTTTTTATCTGAGTAGGTATATGTATCCTGCTGATTTGATAGGGATGATTGAAGAGTAGTTATATACAATAAATTTTTAGAAGGTATATAGATGCATCGGAACGGATGGTTAGACGCTAGTATAGGTATCTATCTTAGTATTATATAGAAGTCGTATAGAAAAATGGGAAAACTTTATTATAACAGGTCAGCAGATCTGTATCTGATATATTTCACCAGCCACTATAGTGTATGTTTGTAGCTGGTATCTTAGCTGCATTTGAAAATGCATCCTGAAATCGGTAAAGTAAAATACAGTTGTAGAGAAACGAAATGGCTCAGTCAAAGTCCGCTGTAACTCTTGCTGTGTAAAACGAATCCGGGGTATTGGACTCAGCTGTAAATGGAGACCGAAAATTGATGTTCGTAAATAAGTAAAAGATACGAGTTTTACCGTGGTCTGGCTAGCTGGCCTTATTTTGCACACTTGAGAATTCCGTATATACTGCAGCAAATACCCTACACAGCTGTGCTGATGCACGAGGTTAAAAAAATCTGCGTCAGTTTTTCCTCGTGTAGTAGATTTATACATATATATATATGTATATGTATGTATGTATATATAGCTATTATATGCATATTTGAAAGGCTGGGGGGTAAAGCAATCTTTAAAATTTCTCAACCAGTCTCCTTCATCGAATTCTAAATAAAGTATAGAGCGAAGAGCACGAGATGAAAGGATCTCGTTGACGAGGGGTTCCCTGCTATTGACAGAATCAACGCGTGGGCATTGGCTTGTAACAATCGAGCGCGGTGTTCCGCGGTCGAGACATCCTTGAATATGGTAAAGTCCTCGGGAGGGGCGGGAGGGGGGGGAAAAGACCCCACGTCGTATATTGTCGGAGTCCAGGTCTCCCTGGTTATATATATATAGGCACTACCGTCCTGGAGTGTGAATGAATCTTAAAATAGTATCGCCGCGATATAACGCGTTGAGAAGAGCATCGGGAAGGTCCACTTCACCTGATGACATGTAATTCAATTTGGGTTAACAGGGTTGCTATTTAATTACAACCAACTTGCCTTCACTGAGCTCGAACGATGTTGCCTTGGCTTTGCGAGGGTTGAGGTGCAGGGCGAGGGGGCGGCTAGCTATAGAAGGTTGAGAATTAGGGTGCAGGGAGAGAAATTTCAAGCGACATGCGGCAACGAGGTAAACACGACTATTAATATATAATCGTAATCGTAATCGTAATGGAAGCTTGCGCATATACTCAAAAGCTCATCGTGTATCTAGCCCACCAAATCCAACTGTCGCTCGCTCGTTTGGTCTCGCATGGAAAGACCGTTCTCACGAATTTCTCGCACTCTGTATAAATAACAATTAACACCATTGCAACCCACGCTGCTATTACGATTCACCTTATGTATTTCTACCTCTTACCTCTTCTAAACTCTTACCCTATATACATACCGCCCTATATTATATATACGCGAAAACTTCGCACGCCACGCCAGGGGTGAAGTGTGTATATAGGTATGTGTCTTATATGTTTCTAAGAACTCCTTTTTCAACTATACCTATGCAGATATACTATACCGAGAAGTTTCGTGGACGCGGAACGCTAGGGGTACCAACCCGAAATTTTTGCTATTCCATAGGCGTAGGTCATACAGTAAACTGCAGCAGCAGTTTGGTAACTTACTAGATGTTTCTAGTAAAATCACTAGAGATCACTAGAAATCTAGTGATCATTGGTCACTAGATTTCTGGACTAGAAATCTAGTGACTAGATTTCCAGTGATTTCTAGTGATCTTACTAGAAACATCTAGTAAGTTACCAAATTGCTGCTGGCTGCTGCAGTTTACTGTATGACCTACGCCTATGGAATAGCAAAAATTTAGGGTTGGTACCCCTAGCGTTCCGCGTCCACGAAACTTCTCGGTATGTATGTCTATCATACTTTATATATACCTTACGTACGGAACTCAGCTCTAGGTGAGAGCTTTTCAGAAGGTGAATATATATATATATATACCTACGTACAAAGAGACGTATGAAAGAAAATTTTTGTTTTATTACTGTGATAACAACTGGCATTAGGGATCTCCGTAGGGATGATGCAGTTTATTCATGTTTCTCTTTTCCTATATATGTGTCTGCAGCCGGCGCACATCCACATCCACATCCACTATTCTCCATTCATTCATTCATGCGTCCCTCGAGGTAGTAGAGATATTCTATACGAGTTCCTATGTCCGTCTGTGCAGCAGCACCATGGTATATGTAAAGCTCAGTTTTACTCTGTGATAAATCTCAACGAATGTTAAATGAATCTCTGACATTATTAGATATATATATACTATATACAGCCGTTTCATCTACACATAGTACTCCAAAGTTTAGACATCCTTTTTTCCTTTGGCTTGTCTCGCACAAACTTTGTGGTACAGTTTAGCAGCAATTACCCCACCAATGTGAGCTCGAATATCATTAAGCATTACGATTTTCAAGTAAACTTCACACGAATGGAAATGTGACTTTGATTCTATGCAAACATCAGAACTTGTCTCCGTCTAGAAAAAAAAAAAAAATCATTTAAAAAAGACTTTGGGCCAATGTTTCGAGGGTGCATATAATGAATTCACGATGGGGTTGTTTTTGGTTTCGTAATAATTGCCAATTAACAATAATAATTAATATAATATAAAGAAATTTGTAGCAATGCTGAAACAAAAGGTTCGCCATCTCCCAATGTCTTAATGTCTCCTGTGACAGTGGTACTGCCTCATTATCCCAATCAAGCGAATCTTTGGCACAATTATTATTATTAAGCGAGCGATGCACGCGTTTTCTTATGTGGAGGGAAAAAAAAGTTTTGAGCACAAAGATTTCGTCGTTGGATAAATAACGAATAACCGTGAAATTCGCCTGGTATATTTAAACGGACATAATTATATACCGTATCTACCTCTCTCTCTCTCTCTCTCTCTCTCTCTCTTCGTTTAATATCCCATGGTTGTGACATAACGTTGTAATATAAGATGACATTATGTGGTACAAAGCCTTATTAGGCTCCGTACACAACACCATGGGACGTAGTATTTTCTGGTAGGTAAACCCTTCGAGAGTGACTCGAGGGAAGAAACGAGAGCGAAAGAGAGAGATAGAGAGAGAAAGAGAGAGACAGATGGAGAATATAAAGGGAGGGAATGAGCGTCGACTACCTCGAGGCTAACTTGAGTCTGTCAGAGAAAGGGTTGAAAGTTTGTAACGTTGTCGGACAAAGTTGTCGTTTTAAATTGCCACCACGAGACTACAGATTTACCCTCCTTCTGCGTCTCTTTCTCATTCTACCCCATTTTTTTTTTTTTTTTTTTTTTTTTTCTTTTTTTTTTTTGTGTTTTACTTCTTCTTCTTCTTATCGCAAACTTTTTTTTTTTTTTTTTTTTTTTTTTTTCTAACACCCTTATGCGTGACATTCTTTTGGACTCGTAACCACCAACGACTTGTACCCCGGTGCAGATCAACAGCGATTTAATTATTACTTGAGAAACGCGAGCTAGTTGTAATGATTCAGTAGTAGTATCGGTGTGTGGTCAGACTTGCGTGTCACCGCTACTATAAACCGCTGTTTTGAACCTACATAGCCTTGTTTCGTTCTCCGAGAATAGGAGAGGGTGAAAATTCAATAAGACCTGTTTTTTTTTTTCTAACTTTTTCACAAACTTGACAATACTTATTCAACCCTTGATTTGAGGGTGGTTTTTAATTGATTTAAAGGTAGCCTATAATTTCTAGGATTGAAACCCCCCCCCCCCCCCCCCCCCCCCCGTCTCTAACTTTAAAAAAAATATTCTTCTCGTCAATTTTAATAACTAGATTAAATTGCTGCTAACATTTTTTTACAAGTTAATAAAATTCAGTATTAGTTGTTTTGAAAAAAAAAAATTTCTGTCAACTTCGAAAGAAATTTTTTAAATTTCCATCTTATAATACTGATATTATAGAACGTCGATTTTTGCAAGTACATACGTCTTGGCACTGTTTTTGAAATAATTAGTCGATCAATGTCAAAAAATTAATTGACTTCGTTGCTTTTTACTCACAATAAGATATATTCAAATTGTTACGTAGGACGTTTTTTTCTTGCAATCTATCAAATTACGAAAATAAACACACCTACTTCTTAAAACTTTCCCTCAACGATTGAACACCCTTAGAAACGTCTATTAGGTATACCATTTGATACGTAAACAATGATATCAATAAATATATTAAGGGATGATTGAGATCGAGTAGGTATTTTGTAAAAACTAAAACAAAGTATCTGAATAATACTTCGACAGGGTAAACAGATTGTAATGATCTATCGTGAAAGAAAATGCCCAAAAGCACTAGTTTATTTGCTTTCGAAAATTTGTACTCTTAGTACTAAAAGGGGTTGATTTTATCGCAATAAAAGTCTATAGCTACGGCAAGATTTGGTCAAAATCAACCTCGTTAAGTATGCATGTACAAAGGGCGTATATATACGATATATATGTAGTATATAACCTTACGGGCACTCGATCGTGACCTTTAAATATTATTTCAATTAATTAATAAGTCGAAAGAAAAGAGCGATATATTGGGACGACGTGGTGCACAGAGAGCTTCTCTTTTAACGTACCAGGGCTGATTTGTTTTTTTTTTTTTCTTATAATTTATTACATGCTTCGAACCCCTGCTCTAAAAAGATTGCATATTCATATGCATGTGTATTAGGGTGATCCTTAATTCGGTGATATTCGAATTTCAATGCTCCCATGGGCTAAAGCGTCTAAAAATATATAGAAAAAAAAAATGTAGTCTAAACCCCAGGTTACTATCTCAATTCTAAGTACTTTACCGCCCCAAAGCCTTCGAACTTTCCCATTTGAATAACACACGATTTTTAGTACTACTTCGGTGTTATTTTTTACATCCTATCGCATTATCGCTTATCTGAATCTGAAACTCCGCACACTTCTTAGTAGTAGGTAGCCGTGAAAAATTTACAGATTTTTTAACGACAACATTTTATTCATCACAATTTGGAGATGAGAATTTTTTTTTTTTTGGTCTTTTTTTTTTTGCTAAGCCGTAGCTTCGAAAATTATATCGTTGAAAATCTGTAGAATTTTGACGAAATACCTATTACTACAAGTAAGGAGTGTACCGAGTTTGAGATTTTTCGGAGCTGTACTGCGATAGGAAGAAAAAAAAAAAAAAGAAAAAAATTAACCGCGAACTGTCAGAAATCGTGTTTTATTCAAATGGGAAACTTCGAAGGCTTTGGGGCAGTACTTAGAATTGAGATAGGAAACTGGGGTTTTGGCTACATTTTTTTGTACATATTTGTAGATGTCCCGGCCCGTGGAAGCATGAAATTCGAAAATAATGAAATTAAGAACCACCCTGATGTGTGAAGTAGATAGCTATATTTTTAATATATGAAAAAATAAATAAACAGTGAAAAAGAAAAAAAAGCACGTGACGTAGAACCTTGCGCGTTAAGATATGCCGCGAAAACGAGAACTGGGCCGTAGGCAAGGGGGTTTTCTCTCTGACCATCCCCTCGCTATTCCTATACCTACACGCTGTTGACGAGGGCGCTACCTTGCGCGCGGGTCAAGCTATGACGTCACTGGGCGCGTCACACGACCACCCCGCCAGATCAATGACGCGACCTTGCTGCTCTCACCGACGCCGCCGCCGCCGCCGCCGCCGCCGCCGCCGCCGCCGCCGCTGCCGTTGCCGCCGCCGCCGCTACCACCGCTACCGCTACCGCCGCCGCCCCTAGCTCAGAAGGGCGGCGGCTGTTTCTGCAGCCCGGCAACCCTGTCTATATTTAGAATACCCCCTACCCCTCTGCAACCCCTGCTCCAACCATTCCTATACTCTCGCGGGACCATATAAACATCGTTGGTACGCTTGCGCGGCGTGCAAGAGAAGGTGGCGGCATCGTCCTGGGCAGCGGAGGGTAGTGAGTAGAAGGAAGGAAGGGCCGAGGGTAGGAACGAGGTAGGGCGAGAGAAAGAAAGAGATAGTAGTAGGTATAGAGACTAGAGTGAGTCAGATAGAGAGAGAGAGAGAGATGGAGGAAGGGTTAAACTTGTAAAAGGCAACCGAGCAACGACGAGCTTGCGAAGGGTAATTTTGTTATTATTTTATCCCGCATACCGAGCCAGATGATTTGAAATACACAAAAGTAGGGTAGGATATACATACATAGGTATACGTGTCAGTACCTTATACTAAAAACTTATAAAGAGAATGCAGGAGATGTGATATGATATAATATGATATGATATGATACGATATGATATGATATGATATGATATGACCAGACTCGAAATGGTCCTACGTTAAACAAAATACTGCGCAAGTTGGTGGGAATTTTACGTGAGCATCAGGATGGATGGGGTGCGTCGTTGGGTGCTCTGGTGTTCTCTGTACATCCCTCTTTCTCTCACTCACTCACATAGTTGAAAACTAGGGTGGGAAATAATGCTCTGGGGTTATACAGCGACTGTGATATAGGTATATCGACGAGGTACGTATAGTGCGTTGTTGCCATTGCACTTTACCCAGACATGTAGTACGTCGCAATTCTACGCGGTATTTACGGGTTAAGAACCTAGACGCGCTGTTTCAAGGAATTCAAAACTTATACGACTGAAACCGAAATAAAAATATCTTTCCAAAGTTTGATTTGATGATATTGTGTTTAAATCATCGCCTGTTTTTCATTCGCAATAATATGCTTAATTTTATCTCCAAAAATTTGTGATAATTATTTCGAAAAAAAACTAAAAAAAATTTCACGGAAAGCCATATAAATATATACGCGAATATATTATCGTATGGAATTAAAAGAAATTTTCAGGGCGTATCAAATTGATCTTTATCGCGACGGGGTATCTCAGTTTTTGGAAACTGGATAACGACCCTGCTGCTGCCCTCTGTACAATTCTAATCTTAGGGGTTGGTAAGGCAGAATTAACCCCGAAGTTGAATTTTTTTTTTTTTTTAATTAATTTTAAAAATGCGATTTAGTAATGAGAAGTTTTATACATAAACGGTAATAATAATCGCAACAGTTAGATCGTATAATTGTTAAAAGTTTGAGGATATGAATAGACGCGGCTTTAATTTTTAAAGTCGTTGGAAAAATCCTGTTTTTCATTTTTTTTTTTTTTTTTTTTTTTTTTAATAAGGTGAAGGATCTACGATTATTTGTTGCAAAATTGAACAATGATGATTTGATATAGTGTCAAGGCTTGAGTATATCGATCCTCGGACTTTATAATGATTAAACATTGATGAAATTATGCGGTTATAAATTATTCCGTGAATAATTTCAATCAACATTTTATATATTATATATTTATACATAAAATATTATTAATGTGACGAAATCTGTATATAGGTATTTTATATTAAATAAATATAATAAAATTTGACCCCGTTGAATAATAATCGGTGTTGAATCATATATCCCTATGTGCTATATATTATACCTGGTATAGAGTAGCGCGTTATACGAATGCAGTATCGATCTATGTGTGATAATTAGCATCAAAATGGAAAGGATAAGCCATTCAATTTGAAAATGACAGGAAACGGACGCAAAGTTCATTAATCACTGGAGTTTGAAAATTGGAACGAATATTTACAGGTATATACATATACCATATATATACATACATACAGCTGTATATATCGTTTATACGATAATAATTTACAGTTCTCTGTACTATTATGCGGCGCATATCATGGTTTTACTTACATTTCAACGATAACCGAAAATCCATTTACCAAATGAACTGCCACCAATTAATAAGAGCAATACGTATATCCTATGTGCATCTGCATAGGTACCGATGTACAAATATTTTATAGTTAGCTAATAATTTAATAGTTATTTGCGCAGCTCCATAAATCGTGATTCTTATTCCCATGCATAGATGCAGGGATATATATAAATATATATGATGGATTCCACGCGGAGCGGACCACAAAAAGACCTCAATGTCCCATTCCAAAACAAACGTGATTCGATAGGAAATTTTCCGAGCTTTTCGAAAAAAAAATACGAGAAAGATCTTAAAAATGACATAAGTGGATAAAAATAGAGTTTTGTGTTGGAAAACGTTTTTTCGACATTTCGAAAAATCAACGCAGCATCAATGCAGCCGTGTCCCATTCCGAAACAAACGTGATTCGATGGGAAATTTTCCGAGCTTTTCGAAAAAAAATACGAGAAAAATCCTAAAAATGACACAAGTGGATAAAAATGGAGTTTTGGATTGGAAAATGATTTTTCGACATGTTTTCCGATAGTCACGGGCAAGATCATGGGCTGAGGTGAAAAAGAGTGAAGAATACTGCAAATCACCACCCCATTACTTTTTTCATATGACATACCGTTTCTAAGATATTTGCCTCCAAAGACATCAAGAGCGTAAGAAATGAAAAACTGAAACAGCTCGTACACCATAGGTAACAAAAGCTACATATGTCGTACATACATGAAAAATGCTAATTCTGAGGGTACTAAAGGTCATCCAAAAATGAGAAAAATCCGTGACATCTAGGTCTTTTTTGGTCCGCTCCGCGTGGAATTCATCATATATAGAATCTACACAGAAAAAAATGTTTACTTGAGCCAAGAAAATTATTCTTGATTCAATATAATTTTGCGGTCAAAAAATGAAGACCGAAATTTTCTCGGATCAAATCAAAATTTTTGGACCGCAAAATTATATTGAATCAAGTTAATCTTTCTTTCTGTGTATGCATGGTAAATCGATAAAGTGAATTTAATTTATGAAGATAAACCGTGTAGCTTTAATTTTGCGGTTTAGCCGTGTAAATGAGCAACTACCATATGCAATTATACACATGAATCTAAACTTTAATTATTTATTGTTAAATATTTCACTTTTATACCTACTGGGAATTTCTATCCACAATACAGATTCCAAAATCCTCTGCACATCTATCTTAACAACTACCTGTGAAATCTACCGCACCATATGGGGTAGGGGTAGGGGTAGGGGTAGGTAGGTAGGTAGAGCTGTATTATACTTCGCCGAGGCAAAGTGAGGAAATTAAATGAAATATTCAGGAATATAGTGGAAATTAAGCCAGATTTTAACCGCACCTCTTGGTCGTCGTCGGTCGTCACTGTGCGTTGATCGTTAGCTGTAGAAAGCTTTGCCCAACACGCAGCGTTCATAAATCATACATCTGATATTCTGTACCTACACTAGCAGCCATATCATTTCCTTTCCTGGTTTTTTCTGACAAAACTATGGAACAAAAAAAAAAAAAAAAAAAAAAAAAGGATTAATATTTTTCGTTTTTTCTTCATACAGAAGAAACGACTGAAATTTGAACGTTGACTAATTGATGTAGCGAACGATCGTTCGTTCAACGATGTACTACCTATACTTGTATAGGTACCGCAGCCCTGCGCTACCGAGGGTAAATTGATTTTATTATATCCCGGTGGTTGACATTGTCATTAAATAAATTCTATTACATATCCCCCCCCTGTACAAAAGCTGCAAGCTTTCAATGCAGGCACAAATACGTTAGGTATAAACTTGATTATGTGCGAAATATCAGAACCCCTCTATAATAGAGTAGCCCATCGTTTGCTGTGTTAATAATTTACAAATTTTTTTCAAAAAAAAAAAAAAAAACTCTAATCTCTGATGTGTATGTATTATACGAATTTTTATACCTACTTATCATTTTAACGCTGCATTATAAACTCGATGGAAACATAAAGCTGAGAACTTTATGGTATAGGACACAGCTTCAACACACATCTGCAATTCAATTTCTTTGAAATATATATATAAGAACAAGTTTAGTGCAAAGCTTTCTGGTATTTTAGAACGAGGAAAAATTCTCTTTACCTAATGTATGTAATGTAATGTAAGCTGGAAGCTGAAGCTGTCAGGTCGTTCTCGCTAATCGGAGGATTGTTCGAAAAATCTTTAAGCTTTTTATCCGGCAAGGGGTGCAGGTCTTGCCATATTCAGTAACGGTAACGGTATAACGGCACCACCAAGACCTTATATTCTCGAATACTTTAATATGAATACGAAAACTGTGCCTGGATTTTCTAGCTGCTGCATAAACCATTGCATGCAGTCCGCACTGCGGTCTTTCATTTTGCAGAAGTGGAAACCGAAATCTTGCAACTTAGCTACTATACTACTCCGTCGAAGAGACTCCGAGCTCCTTTTTTTCTCTCGTCGTTTATGTAAATATCGAGTTCTTCGGACAAAAATAAATTGACAAATAATTATATCTGGATGAAAATTAATAATTTTTGTAAAATAAAATGGAAAAATAAAAACCCTGATGTATTTATAGATCTGCGAAAAGTTTATCAGGATAACTTTCACAAGCCGGACTTTATGGGATGGTGAATTTAGCGGGTTTCCCAATTACTCCGTGAGTTTTGCAGGGAATTCTAGTCCTGGCTTTGGAGGGTGTCCATGCAGTGATTCGCCGTCTTAAACTTTCTAAACTAATTAATGTTGATCGGAGATGTTTGATGGTAGTTTAGCCGTTGTCCGTTGCAGTCTGGGCAATGAGCGGCAGCGATTTCCATCGTGTTCTCAGTCCAGTATTACCGCAAAATCATGCGGTTAAACTATCGTAGTAGGTAAGCCAAGTTAACTAAGTAAGCCGCAGTTTACAGGTATATAGATATTCGAAGTTAGAACCATGAGGTAGGTAGATAAAGTTATAGAAAAAGTGGGTTACACGATCATATACATAGTTTGATTAGCAAAAAAGTATACCTACCTAGTATTCCGGGATTCTGATTCGAATTGTAATGCATATGGTATAACGGAGCTCTGATCTCATCTCCATTGAACGTAAATTTAACATTTTTATTACCCATATATCCTATATATACCTATATAGAGAATTTTCGATCCATAAATCGGTTTTATATGCAGAAAACGTAGCCGAGGTGAAATTCACAACGAACTAGGTGTACATATATATATATATATATATATATATATATATACCTATAGCTTTAGTAGGTAAATCGTATCCTCTCGCAAGATATTACAGGGTGAAAATCGATCCTTATATGTAGGTATATGAACAGGTAGGTATATACTATATATAGGCCTTGAGCACCCAGCGCGTGGTGCAGGTTGTAAATTACCATTTCCATCTAATTAAGAACACGAGTTTAAAACGTATGTATAATTAAAGGTTACACGTCGTTATAACGGGTGAAATGGTAGGCTCATAAAATTTCACCGGGGTTAATAACAATATATGTATTCTATATATATATATATTAGGGTGTGCCAGAAAAAAAACTTTTTTTTTTTTTTGATCTCCCACATCAAAAATCAAAGTGGTTTTATGAAATAAGAAGTCTCGCTAAAGGAGGGCACTGAGAAAAAATGCGAAGTGGTGTCTCACTCGACCAGAAGTCATACTGATGAGGCACCTTTTAAACTTGATTATCAGCATTCCCCTTTCGGCAATTGAAATATTAAATGACATTCAGCTGTTTCAGGATGTGGTATACCCTTACGGAAAAAATCCTTCAAGTTTGAGGGTGAACCTTCAATTTTCAAGGTTTCACCCTCAATTCTGGGGGTGAAACCCTGAAATTTCAGGGTTCAACCTCCAATATTCAGGGTGATACCTTCAATTCCTATGGATGAACCATCAATTAAAGGGTCAACCGTGAAAAGTTGGTGGATCAACCCTGAAAATTGAGGGAAAACCCCCAAGAATTGTGGAATATCCCTCAAACATTGAGGGACAACCTCCAACAATTGAAGGATAACCCTGAATAGTTGGGGGTCAATACTGAAAATTGAGGGAAAACCCCCAAGAATTGAGGAATATCCCTAAAACATTGAGCGACAACCTCCAACAATTGAGGGATAATCCTGAAACGTTCTGGGACAACTTTGAAAATTGAGGGATGACCCTGAATAGTTAGGGGTCAACCCTGATGAGTGGCGGGTCACTTCAAAAAGTCACCTCAAAAACCCTGAAGTTGAAGGGACCCTCATTTGACGGTTGTTCCTCAAGTTGAAGGTACCCCTCAATTCAGGGTTAACCCCCAAGTTGGGGGTACGAAATCATCCTGAAAGTTGAGGGTGATATTTTGAGGGTTTTTTTTTCCGTAAGGGTGATAAGTAGAAAATTAACAGGAATTGTTAAAAATTAAGCTATGAACACGTACTTTTTTTTTTTTTTTTTTAATTTTGTTCTCGAAACAGCATTTTTAATTAGTCTATTCCCCGTATCACCCTGTGATTTTATTCAACTTGCTGTGAAATTTCATCTCGCGAAAGGGGGTTTCGATCAATTGAGCTTAGCAGGTGCCTCAATCACTATGATTTCTGGTCGACTGAGACACCTTTGAACATTTTTTGTCAGAGCCCCCATTCGACGACGTTTCTCATATTAATACATGAAATCACTCATTTTTTACATGGGAAACTAGAAATGAAAAAAAAAAAACATTTTTTTTTTGACACACCCTAATGTATATAGTATGTATAAAAATATATCATCTACCGCGCCTCTTTAACGTTTTCAAATTCTAGCTGCTCCCATATATATGTACATACACGAAACAAATTTTCGCTAACATTTTTGGGCAACATGTCAATCAGCTTTGGTGTAGTAAAGCTATACGTTACGTTGGTTGTATATAGGTTTTGCGAAAGCATCAGGGAGTTCAGTTTCCGAGTTAATTGATAAAACGTTGATAACAGCGCAGCTTTATCATCGCGTGAAACGAACCTTTCGTTCTCTTTTTTTTTCCCCAATTTTTTTTGCAATTTTTTTTTTTTTCCCCCATCCTCCCTGTGAGGGGTAACTCCACCCGGCAGTAAACGCGTTCGTTAATCAAGTCCTGCGGGTTTAATTCATGACGGGTGCAACTAACGCACCAAAACCATAGTCCATTGTTTTGAACGCGGAAGCAGTTTTTGTATTAAAACAATGAAAAATGAATAAAAAAAAAAAAAAAAAAAAGTAAACGAATCACATATTCAGGTATATACGAGGTACTTTTTCTAATATTTTTTAAACATTATAACCAACCGCCAGTATTAATTAAAAAATTGGCTTTATCAACCCGCGGAACAAAGCTTAGTAGTTCGTGCTAGCTTAAGGCCCATCCCTGGTCGCCCACCTCCTGTTGGTCGAAATGTGTCACATTTCGATTATTATCCAAGCTAGGGCGTAAAAAACGCAAAAAAGGCCAACTTAGCGCAAATTCTATTTCAATTCCGGACACATACGTTCAAAAAAATGTTCGTTTCGTGCGAAAGTAGAGTCCACAGATGGTTTTTACATTGTGGAAATCGAATTCGAATAATTTTCTAACAATGTAAAAACCATCTGTAGACTCTACTGTCGCACGAAACGAACATTTTTTTGGACGTATGTGTTCGGAATTGAAATAGAATTTGCACCAAGTTGGCCTTTTTTGCAGGGCCGGAACTTGGACTGAGGAGGCCCCGGGGCAAAACAAAATTTGGGGCCCCTCCGCCGCCATTTATGAATTTTTTTTAATGGATTTTTATTTTTTATTCAACTTTTTTTTCAATTTTAGATCCGGTTGATCTAATTTTTTTTTCAAATTTTTTTTTTTCATCCTCGGCCAGGGGGCCCCCTCGGGTCGGGGGCCCCGGGGCATTGCCCCGCCTGCCCCAGTGTAGTTCCGGCCCTGCTTTTTTGCGTTTTCTACGCCTGGGCTCAGATAATAATCGAAATGTGACACATTTCGACCAAAAGGGGATGGGCCTTAACACAGTGAAAATAATATTATGTCGAAGATTTTCAGACAATTTCAATTCTGATCATATTAATAATATCTGTACACATATTCTGTATTAGGTATATTTTTTTTTTTTTATTTGATTGATAAACGAAGCGCTTGAAATGATCCCTGATTAGTCTGACCCGCGGGTTTGTGTCCTCAGAGAAACGAAGGGTGCGAGTCATTTTGGGGTGTTCGTGTAAATATCGTTAGAGCTAGATGTTAGAGGGGTGTAGTTTTTTTTTTTGTTTTTTTTTTTCTTCTTTTTTTTTTCTTTTTTATTACCGGTCTCTTCTTTAGACCGGAAGCCTATATCACCGTGATTAATACTCCGCACGCAGGACTAGTTAAGGGCTGTAAAGCGCCACATGAATTCTATACTCTTATTCCGTAGTATATATTTACCATTTTTATTTCTTATACATATATATATATATATATATACCAAGCTGGTTAAATGCTACAGGGTATAAGTATAGGTATGTATACACATACTTTAACCAGTATCAGATTTTTTTTTCACCCTATATACATGCGACGTTCGATGGCAAGGGTGGGACCACGCGACTATATTAGGTATAGGAATTCCTTTTGACACGCTCCTACACCACAAAATGATCGTTGCTTTACCTTTACACGCTGCGTACAGATTATTATTTCCTTTTTTCTTCTTCTTTTTTTTTTTTTTTTTTTTTTTTTTTTTTTTTTCTTTTCTTACATTTACTATATAAACTCTGTAAGTTATTTATTCCTGCAATCTCTTCGATCTTCGAACTAATTCATAAAAGAAGCTTATTAAGATATATAAGGATTTGTTTATGTAGTTTTATAATCTTAATATATACTCGAAAAATGATGATTTTTGTTTTAATTTTTTTTCTCTTTTCTTTTCTTTTCTTCTTTTTTTCTCAATCATTTTCTAATCTTATGATATACCTTTTCTATAGTATATACTACCTCTATATGTATTTATTTTGGAGCTTGATAATGGCCAAAAGGTCCTTTTTTTTTTTTTTTTTTTTTTCTAATATATCCATTCTGTAATTTGAAAATAAAATGATAAAATAGTGAACGAAAATACTATGCGAGGGTATATGAATCAATATAAAATCGATAAATTTTCAAATTCAATTATTATATAAATAATATATATACTATATAATATATAGAAATATAAAACGTATATCTTATATATTTATATGCAAATTTTTATTTCCTTTACATTGTTTTACATATTATGTTAGTTATGTGTATTTCATTCCGAAATGCGCGCGTGGGTGGTGATGAGGGGGTCATGGGGGGGGGGGGGGGGAAGAATTTAGAAATTTTTGTATATCGTGCATATATTTATATATATATATATATACGATTCACCGTACTTTTAGAATCTGTTTGTTGGTTTGTTTGCTCGTTTATATATTATAACCGGGTATATATATAGCGGCGGCGACTGGAAGACGCTTGGTTTAAAAAAAAAACAAAAAACTTCACTATTTTTAATAATAATTCTGCGATTTGTTATACATTACTTTCTGTTTTTTTTTTTTTGATTATCTTTTGATTTAACATTGATTTTTGATTCTTCGTGATTATTATTTTTTTCATTTTTTTTTTCAATATTTTCTTTTTCATTTACTAAATTTAAATGAAATCTGAAATTATTATATCTGATTTCAAAAATAACAACGCGCAAACTTATTAACAATTATTATAATATCAGTTCGGTGATAATAGAATTATATATATGTATATTGCAGATTAGTAGTCGAAATCGAAACATATTATTCGTTTGATGAATTTTTTTCCATTTTTTTTTTTTTTTAATTCTTTTCTGTTGTTTTTTTTTTTTTTTAGTATATTGTTGAATCATTAAAGTACAATGGATTAATCACACTGGGTTAACATTGTATATAGCAACGTAGTCTTATCTCCGCGTTACTTATCGGCAACGCTATATATAATATATAGGTATATATATTATATATATATACATACATATACTATATAATATACGTACGGCACCATATTCATTATTAATATTATTGATTTATTTTTAAACTTATTTATTGTATTTAATAGTAGTATATTTATTTATTTATTTATTTATTTATTTACTTTTTCCTTTCTGTTTTTGTTTTTTTTTTTTTTGTTTTTTTTTTTTTTTGTTTTTTTTTTTTTTATTCATATTTATTTGTTTATTTATTTATTTATTTATTTATTTATTTATTATTTAATTTTAATTTTAATTTTATAATAATAATAATAATAAGTAAAAACTGACGATATGATATATGGTTTTTTTTTTTTTTTTTTTTTTTTTTTTTGTTAGCGTGGCGGACGCTGCAACCTTGTCTGGAAAAAAAAATCTACCCCTATATATATATAATATAACACATATATTCCCCCAGAGAACAAAAAAATAGAAAGAAAAAAAAAAAAATAAATAAATGAATAAATAAAAAAAAAAAAAAACAAATAAACTTGATTAGAAATTAAATTAGCTAAACAATTTTTATCGTAATTGCAACGTGAGCCACTCTACGTACGGTTGTATTGGATTCTCGCACGGCTAAGTCTGATGTTACGTGGAAATTTTGATGCGATTATTTTTGTTCAGTATATATATATAAGAGAATTTAATTACTTCTTTATAGTCTATCGATTTCTTCAGATTCCTCGTAATATTAGACGAAGCCTTTGTTATCGTCCTTTGGCACGTTCTTTTTTTTTTTTTTTTTTTTTTTTATTTTTATTTTTATTTTTTTTATTTATTTTTTCTCTTCTCTTGGGCCACTATAGTATATTAATTACAGAACAGACTCACACTAGACTGATCGTACGTAAAATGTTTTCCGATCTTATATATTACCCCGATGAAAATATACATGTATAGATAAGATATTATTTTTTTTTTTGAAATTTTTCGAAACGTGCTGAAGAGAAAAAAAAAAAAAAAAAAAATCTGTAAGATCGCTAATGATCTACTATATAATATATACGCGAATTATTGTCCCGATTTCTATCAGAATTATTTGAGTCTAATTCCAGAGATAATCGGAGCTTATGAAAATTTTCACATATTATAGTTTTTTTTTTTCTACTGTTTAGTTTTTGGATTATTTCAACAAGAAAAAAAAAAAAAAAAATCGAAAATAATCAGAAATGTTTCGATGTATGTATTTTATATGACTGTAATCGTTATCCAACGATGATAATTCGAATGATTAATTCTCATGTGTAATTACGCGATTTCATATTATCATACTATAAGGATTTCCATGAAAATTCCATGAAAATTCCACGAGTAGGTATATATATATAACAAGATGGAATTTGATCTGTTTGAAAAATGGGTAATCTTACAAATACGATAGGATTATGATTACCGTACAGCTATAGCGTTGTAGTTATATAAGAATTGCGGTTTTTGGTCAGTGGTCAGCAAAAGTGAAACTCGATCGTCGAGATTATTTCTTCAAGGTTTTCCTTAGATTTTATCGCGAAAAATAACTTTAGGTAAGATCAGACCTAGTGTGGTCGACGCACATATCGTTTACACAATTATACCATATTCACGATAAACTTATCAATTATTTCATAAATTATTCACAACATTCCTAAATTTCTCTCTCTCTCTCTCTCTCTCTTTCTTTCTTTCTTTCTTTCTTTCTTTCTTTCTCTCCTAATCAATAATATATAATTATAGTCACGATGAACAAATTAATTCGATCATATATTTATAATAAATAACTTCAGGGCAATTAATATAATATCTTCATTAATACGATTATTAGTTAAAAATTCACATTACATAATAATATGTATAATCATCATTCAGTCACGCAAAAACCAATTATTCACACTTTCACGATTAAATATCACCGTCACACAATAATAGTATAGTTGTTCTGTTTCTTTTTCATTTTTTTTTTTTTTTTTTTTTTTCATTTTTTCATTTTTTCTTCTCTTTCGATTTTTTTTCCTTTTTTTTTTTAATTTTAAATTAATTTTTTCTTATTATTATTTCAAGTCTGCATGATCAATATACCATACCTAAATAAGGTATATGCAATAGACTACGACTCCGTGGCACCCGATTGTTCGTTAGTCTGTTTCTTCATATTTTTCACCATATAATATACCGCGCATAGTGTATATTATAATAAAGGTAAGAGCTTTTATTTATAAATATATTTATTTATTAAATTATTTATATTTCTTACTAAAATCGACAGCTGCACACCTCCTTTATAATTCAGGCTTCGTATATATATATTTTATTATTTATTTATTTATTTTATTTATTTTTTTTTTCAATATTTTTGATGGCAGTTATAAAAAAACTCTTCGATATATTATACGTAGACGTATATATATTATATTATAGTTGATAGCACATGCACCCACCCCAGGACCATTATCATTTACCTTTTTCTCGACTAGGTATATTATATATATATATATATATATATATATATATATATATTATATAACATTTTTTTGGTTTTGCGTTATTTTTTTTTTTATTTTTCTCAAATAGAAATTGTGGTTTTGATTTTAATTATTTTTTGTTTTGTTTATTATTTCCTTACAATTATTTACAATGTACAAATTTTGAGTTTATTTAATATTATTATTAAATACGACTCAATGCTTAACACCGCAGATTAGTCAAAATTTTGATTCATGTATCTATAAATATTTAAATAGGTACATGAATTTATTTTTGCACCGCAGTTTCAGCATCATATATTCTATATATGCTATATCAATATTATAGTAATAATCATCATATATAGGATAATAATAAAATATCAAATCAATAAATCCGACTAAACTGCAGTGTGATCAAAAAGTCTTTTTAATTTTTCTTTTTTTTTTTTTTTTTTTTTAATATTTATTATTTATTAATTTATAGAATTTTATTTGAGGAATATAAGAAGTCTCGAGATCAAGTTACGTATTCCGGTTTTCTGTTTAACGATGAATTACTACCGGTATTTGTCCAAGGACCTTGCGGTGCCGGCATCCATGGAACAGCTACATCCAGGGTAACCATACTCGATCTTCTTCTTGGTTTTGGACTTCTTGGTGGTGATTCAGCAAAAGTAACACTTCTGCTGGGTCTTGCCGGGGGTGGTGGTGGTGGTGGTGGTAATGGCGGTGGCGGTGGCGGCGGTGGAGGTAGGGGTGGGGCTTGGGCTGGGGGTGTAAATGACGTTGTATCGGACGAACCTAAACTTGCGTGTGGGTATTGCTGTGTACCTGGTCGCTCTCGGCATTGCCAATTGCATTCGCTGGCGCGTAGTACTGAAAAAAATAATGAATTACATTTTTTACATCTTTTTTCTCTATTTTTTTTTTTTTTCTTCTTTATCTTTTTCTCTTTTTTGCTTTCCTCGTTATCAAATTATATTGATTTTATTATAATAAACGAATTGTATATTATAATATTGAGCTTATGCAGCTTATATACCCTCGTTATTGTATAAATTATACATATGATATAATATATTTGTGAGGAAAAAAAAAAACTATAAACAGTTGATATCGTGTTTTAATTTCATTACGTGTGTATCGTTGGATGAATACTTAAATGAATATAAATAAAGAAACATATAATAATGTAATACAAATCTACAAATACTATAGTTATAATAATTGTTTTTGTGTTTTACTATATATACCGCAAGGCGTTCATGCAATTAAACACATCGACATATCGCGCAATAAATATTATATACTACCCCTAAAACTTTGTCGTATTTTTGTTTGTTTTTTTTTTTTTCTTCATATTTATTTTCGACGAAACTTAGCTAAAGCTTTCAAATCCTTAATTAAGCCATGCTTCCCGTTGTCAGCTATATATATATAAACAGGCAAACAGGCAGTATTATGCTTCGTGATGGAAATTAGTATGGGGATGCTATTAAGGCGCGGGGTGAAACTGGGAATAAGGGTGAATTCAGAAATAGATATATTATTATAGATAGAAAAACGAAAATTAGTATTTCCGAGGGTTGATTATTATTATTATATTAGAGAAGACGAATGTCGATTGGGAAATTGGAAAATTTGAAAATTGGAACATTGTTTGAGTACAGGTTTTACTCAGAGGTTTAATTAAGAGAATAAACGAGTTTAATTAGATAAATAAAATAGTATAAATAAAATATCATACAAAAGCCAGCGTAACGAGGGATAATTAAGGGTGAGAGTACTCACATATGGTCCCGGGATAGGCGCATGCATCCTCCGTCTAACTCTGCAGTCCGTACCACTAGAGACAAAAACAAAATAGAAACGAAATGCGAAATGCTACACGAACGTCTTCCATATCCAAATCTAAACCCATAACATATAAAACTGAAAGGCAACACTCAGCCAGCCGGTCATCATAATCATCATCATTATCATTATCATCATCCTCATCCCCATAATCATAATCATCATCATCATCACACAGCTATAATTTGTATCCGAAATGAATAATAAATGAAATGACCAACAAACCTTATTATAATGACCTTTGCAAAAATGATATTTGTTCATACGTGTAAACGTAGGTATAATTAATATATATAATATAATATATATATATATATATATACGCTGCTAACTGCATGCCAAGCGTGTTCTATACGAAGCTGAGTCGGGATGGCCAAGCGCAAGGCTTATAGAAAATCAATCAGTAAATTTGACGATAACCAAAACTATGCCTTTGGCCTGAGATCGACTCGCTCGAACAAGCATTCTGAAGCGAGTCAAACCCTTCGCCAACTCAACCCCCTACCGACTGTCCAGTATTTGTGTGTATAAATTAGTAGTAGTACATATAGATTTGCAAGTTTTTCTAATCCGCGATGAAATTTTCAAAAATCATTTGTCAGTTTTGCCGTTTGATAATTAATCAAAACTATAAAAGCGCAAAAAAGAAAACTAAGATCGATCATTTACGATTTTGCACGTATCTTCGAACGACTTTTTTCAATATCTTATTATATCTTATATTATATGTGTGTGAAATAAAAGTATTATGAATTGTGGAAATTGTATAAGCGGTAGGATTCACGACTGTATACATACCCGTCCGTTGTCGAAGTCTCGACCGCCTCCAATCGTCAGTCTAGCTTTTGCTTTCATCGCATCTGACAATGGGATCTGAAAATATAATCAACGGTTAGTATCGTATCGATGTATTTACGATACTAGTACCCAGACAGCACGGAATATTGCCCAATATTGTAGCAACATTGTAGCAACATTGCAACATTGCTGAAATGTTGCTACAAGATTGCAATACTGCTACAATTGCAACATTGCTGCAATGTTGCTACAATATTGCAACATTGCTGCAATGTTGCTACAATATTGCAATGCTGCTACAATGTTGCTACAATATTGGGCAATATTCCGTGCTGTCTGGGTACCTACTGAAAAATATCATTCAGGATTGAATATTTTCGAATTATATTCAGTATGAAAATTGAACCTTTGCTCTGGTTGCTTCAGTATGTGACTTGTAGCAAAATTCCAGAAGCGCAACAGCAAGCGCTACCAAAAGTCCGCCGATTAGGATGTAGAAAATTCCGGCCACATTACTCAACGACAATTCGTTCCTAGATGCATCCTGCTTGTCCCCATGTCTACACTCGGTCCTATCGTACCACCATCGGTTTGTCAGTTTAGTTAATTCTCCGTTTTCCTTTAGCGATAAAACGGCCAAGTTTATTCTGTCCCTAAAATGAAAAGATCAGAGTAAGAAGAAAAAAAAAAACAAAAAGGAATTAATAAGTAAAAAAAAAAAAAAAAGCTTCGGATTTCTCAGGGTGATTTTTAGACCTATTCAAACCCCCGCCCGCTTCGTGGTTCACGTAGCGTGTAATCATAGGCGAGATAGTGTGGTGGAAGAAATTAGGTACTTATTCCCGGATTGCGTGAGAAGATCGCACGGCGCATGGGGCGAAGAAAAGGCAAAAGCTCATCAGAGGCCAGAGGTGAGAAGAAGAGGAAGAGGAAGAGGAAGAGGAAGAGGAAGAGGAAGAGGAAAAGAAAAGCAAAGACTTGAAGAAAAGAAAAGGAGGAACACAACACGCCAAGAGACAGTGCTGAGGATAACCGCAGACAGGAAATAGCGATAGCGTGCTATGGGTCGGAAGAACGACGCTTTAAACGTCAACTCCAAACTACCGCGACAATCCTGGGATCCGTCTTTCTCGCTTCTACTTATTTCTTAGTTCCGGATTGTTTTTCTTTTACCCCATCGATTTCTTCCGCAAAAGTGGGAAAGAGATTTAACCACTGCAGGTTGAACGGAAATAAGGAAAATTCATCATCGGAGAAGCTGATTTGAGACGGAAAATAGTTAGCCGATTGGGTATAAGGGTATATTATTTCGCGGTTTACGTTACGTAATTGTTACTTTGAAAGATGAATTTTCTTAGGTTTACAAACGCAGAAGAGAACCTGGACGAGGGCAAAAGTGAGCAAGTCAAGGTAATGGTCTGTGAAAAGCAGGACTATATTTTATATACTAATTGCTCCTGATGTGCGCAGAAACGCGAAAAGCTCCGTTTTAATGACACGAAATTCTGTATAATTTAAAGATAAAGTTTAAAGGGTATTTCTGATGGGTTTTACGGATCGAGTACTTTGCCAAAAAGTCATCAGACAATTTTATTGTGACACTTGGATGGATGCAGGCTAGAAGAATTTGGTCCAAAAAAGGAATTTAAAAATTCCAAAAGCAGTTCAATTTCCCGTTTTTTTGGAACTCGATCAAATTCCTGAGAGCTGCATAATCGAGTCAGTGATTTTTGCACGATGACCATGAAGTCTCATGGGTTTTTCACATTTCTGACGTTACAGCAATAGGTCTCAAAATTACTGGCAACTATTTGGTATTCAAATAGGACAAAACCATGAATAGTTTCCATCAGCTGGCAAAAACCAAGATAAAAATATCGACTTTGGTCATACACGGCTAGCTGTTACTTGTAACTTACCTCAAAGGTGAACCAAGTGGAGTTGCCACTCCGAAACCTTTCGCGTCTAGATTTCTTCCAACTTTCATGGTGTCGCAGGGTTCCCTCTCGTTGATGTACTCATTTTTTGGACTTTCAATTAGAAGCGCGTATTTTCCCTTGCTCATTCTAACTCTCCGGATACCTTCGTCGTACGTCCCGACAAATACGTGTTTTCTCGAGTTCATGAACTCCCACATCTTGCTGTATAAGGCGATTTGTGATCTCTGCGAATTTAGGATATCGTTAAAAAAATAACAATCATACTTATCATTCGCGGAGGCTTCAGCCTCTAGATGTAAGCACATACAACGTTCCACTATTCTTCCATTACATTAAATTACAGGGTACTTATAACCAACTGAATGAAATAGCCGATTAAAAACTGTATAAAACCGAATACGTCGGAATTGTTTTTATTTTATTTTCTTTTTTTTTTTTTATACTCACTCTAAAAAAGTCCCAGGTGGATCCGTGTGAGAGGGTGCCGTATTGAACTTCCGTTTGAGAAGCGAGGTCTTCCGGTGAGTTTATGGGCGCTACCATTCTTTCGACTGTGAGAAATGCCGCCAAGTTTGCAGTGTACGATGAAATAAGTATCAAGGTAAAAAACCACCAAACACTTCCTACAATGCGACCGGAAATTGACCTGAAATATAATTATTCATCGTATTAGAGACAGAAGAGTTTCAGTCGTTAACATATTTTCACTGAAATTTGTTAAAATTTCTTTTCAAACGATTCCGAATCTAACATCTCTTTAACCGCGTGAATCGATACTTTGCAGAAACTGATGGGGTAGTTGCAAATCGTAGATAATAATCGAATCGATAATTTACTGCCGTTGCTTGTAAAAAAAAAAAAAAAAAAAGGCAATAGTCTCGTTTTTCCTATATAATAACGTATCTACCTAGAAATATTGGAAAACAATTCTAGGAGTAATAATTATCGTAGCTAAACTGCAGCTTGCGGTATTAGTCTAGTAATGAATTAAATTTGTTAATGAGCATTGAATCCCGTATACTATAGGTATTATATTTTTCGTAAGGTATAGGTAATGCGCGATAAATCAAAACGGTATCACGGATATGTAGGTATAGCTATAATGTTAATGGGATTATTTTTGATTTACAGTCAAAGTGTTCTCCGTTCTTAATCAAGGAGATTTACAGAAGGATTTGTTGGCGTATCGTAAAACGAAGAGTCAGGTAGGTAGGTATATAAATTGACATTCCACGTTGGGGTCAAGTGAACGACCGTGAATAAATTGTTGATTTCTCGTAAAAAGAGGCATTTTGATGTTTTTTAGAGGTATTTTATTACGCATTAAGAATCCCGTTACAGTGTTCCCGCACGCAAAGACGCAGTGAGGAAAAAAGAAAATAAAAAGGAAAGGGGAGAAAACGCGAGAGGGAAGAAAAGAAAGGGATAAAAGAAAAACAGCGTGAAAACGCGCAGGAAGACGACAAATGATTTTGCATTCTTAATCACTAATATAGAAATTTCTGTCAGTTTTATCAACTCCCAGCTACAGGACGAATCCCTAAGGCGCGAGAAAAATTTACAATTTATATCACAACCTCAAGTGTTTTAGCCATTAATCATAAATGCGAAAAGCTGAATGTAAATTAATCGACTAAACTTCAGCCTTGGAAAGATCTCCCACACTGATTACAATCGCTAAAATCGTTTTTCTATCGTTTCAGACAATGCGAAGCTCTCATAGTCGTGTCGATAAAGCTCGACAAATTTTTTTTCGCAGTTTTAAAATCATGTGGAAATAAATCTTTGACCACCCTGTAGTAGCCGTGGGTGCGGCAGTGGTGCAGAAATTCAGCCTTGGTTAGGGAGCCACGCTACCCCTTAATTTACATAAGTTGTCGCTGGTAATCATGAACTGCTAATGTAATAACCAGACTAATTAGATTAATTCAGATTACAGTTCGGTCCTGAGCTTTCGGTTTCCGCATTCGTAGGATTTACAAGGTACCATACCAGTACAGGGTATGGGATGGGGTTTGAATCTTTGAAAATGTTATTTGTCTGTTCGTTAGTCGGAAGTTTCAAAGGACTGAGTTATTAATCAATTGGGTTCGCATGAGGGATTGTGTAGAATTTTAGGATTTACTGCAAGCTCATATAAATCGGTAAAACCTTTTCGGTTGGTACATCCAGACCATTTTGATTTTCGTACATGATAAGCCAAAGCCGAAAAATTAATGAGCGAATTAATAAGCTACGTCAACGAGTGGATTAAGAAATTCCAGACGCGTATAAAAGCGCAGGAATTCTAAAAATTCTAGAGCTTTTTTTGCCCCGGACTTTCTCATTAAGCTACTACCAGCCAATTCATGCTATTAGAGCGCGTTCTCTCTGTAATACGCTTCTCTTGTCTCACACAAAGGCATCTTACTCAAGTTACTTAAGTTCTAAAAGCGCGCGGTGTTTTTGAACTTTATAATTAGTAGGTAAAATATTCCGTCCAAAAGAACTGGAAAAGGTGGCTTTGGTCCCTCGCGACCAGACTTTTCAATATACGTGCCAACGAGGTCTGCGCCAAAATCGATAGGAGATTAAAGTAGGTTTGAAAGGATAACAAGGACAACAGAAATAAACTAAAAAACATGACTTCTATGTGCAGATAAAAGTAAAAAATCATCACCAAAGCCTACTTCCCATAGAAAGAAGGGATTCTTTTATACAGAATATCATCGCGCTACTTACCTGGGCGAAATGTCACATCCTTGCTGCATAAAAGCACCCAAAGAAAACCAGAGGCTGTTGAGAATGCTGAAGTCATTCGCCATGCTCGAGTGTGGCGTGTGTGGTGATCCGTGAGGTGCATGAGGATGCGGAAGTCCAGGATCGCCTCTTCCACTTGACATGGAATCGCTTCCTCCACTGATTTGAAGAAGTCTCCATTCATATGGTGAAAATCTGGGGGCATAAGACACGTTGAAATTTATTGCGTTCTGTTTTTTTTTTTTATTTCTTTTATTCAGCAAAAGAATTAAATTGGAAGTTGATTATTGACGAGGGGATGATTCTGTATTATAATGACCTCGAAACGATGAAGAGAACGATGGACACCCCGATGTAGGAAAATATAACGCAGACCCAAATCTCCTTGCTCAGTGGATTGAGGAAACTGAAGACACCGGGCTTCTGCTTAATCGGTTTTTTGATCATTATACTTATGCCCAAAGACATGAAGGGCTTGCTGAAGTCAATTACTCGCTCTCGTTCCGACGTTATCGTCATTGAGGCAATGGCGATGTCCGCTTCCTGGAAATACAGGTTTAAAAAAAATTAAACTAAACAAAATTATAGGACATCGATATTCTTCCACGCTACAGTCGCAGTAAAGAATCTTTCTCCGTGCATTAAATTCAAAGCAGCTTTTCACAGAATTGAGTTGTTCACCTTCTTACCACTCACCGAACAATAACAACTAAAATCATCCGCAAGAAGGTTTCAAATGTAAAATCGAGCCACACAAAGGCCGAGGCTTTCTATCTTTGCTCTTAAATAATTAAATGGAGAAAATCGAATGAATTTTCATCATGCGCAGTCGGGCCACTTCTCACAGCTTCGACATCCGCTCTATTGTATCAAGAGTTCACAATTTTTTATTTTCCGGTATAGATTTCAAACTTCTACGAAACCAAAATTCGAAATAATATTCAGTCATGCTGAATTCATATGAATATGACGGATATTGAACTTTGCCAAAATTCAATCCTACCTATGAATCGATACGATTGCGAAGCTCGGTCATAGCGATATTTACCATCGGAGTGAGCTTGCAGATTGCAGAATTCACCAGCAGGGGTGCGCGAGTCCAAAAGCTCAAAGCTCTCTGGTGACGAGAATAAGGAATTGGCGACTTAGATGGCAAAGCAGAAGTTCAGTTATCCGCGTTCATATTGGTCGATGATTGGAACCCCGTTGGAAGCTGAGCTTAGCAACAAGCGCACCACCAGCGTACCGAGTTCAAGCTTTTCGGGAATATCTATTCTCTCGAGTATATTCATCCCGTCAGGATGATCAATTAATTTTGACAGTCCAATCGCGTTAATTAAAGTCACCGAAATTAATTACTCACTCTGGCGAGTTCGCTTTGATTACTTACAAGGATAAGACGCAGTTGTTAGTCAATTCGCCCGCACCATTTCTCTAACATAATTAAAGGCTTGTATCAACGGTACAAGCTAAGATACTGGAAACCCCGACGTAGTTACCAACCTTTCGTATTAATTCGCCCACCATTCCGTCCCAGCCACCATTAACCTCAGGATTTTCGGTCCCGTATTTTCCATCTTTGACTATCCGCAGCTCGTCTGTAAATTTGATTTATTTTTTTTTTTTATTTATTTTTTCCAACATTTATCAAAATTTACCCAAACTTCGGCTGCAGAGTTTTACTCACAAGTTATTTCCAGCTTTTTAGCTATCAGATCGGCAAGGTCTTTGCAGTACCCTTCGAAACGGTCATTTCCAGTCAGTGTTTCGCCTGGTTCAGCTTTTCTCAACATAATGTACGGCTCTTCCTGCAATCGGGTTAACGAATTTCAGATCTGTTCTTAAATTCGTCATATAATACGAGCATTGGCAGATAGAAAAATACCATCTATCATAAACTTTGAATTAACTTTTGAGACACAAGGGGTAGCATAAAGGCGTGATACTTACCACGATAGTCGTCACTATGTATGTCCGGTTCCTTTCGATGTCCGATTGCGGTCTAAGCCGTACATACTTGGCTGCTATTGGCTGAAACCCAGCCTCATCGGTCCATTCGGCAACCTGGAATGAGAAGGAAAAGGAAGGGTTTGGTAAATTGTTTATCTAACTTATCTCTAGTCTCGGAATCGTATCAGGTTTCAATTTCGAGATTGAAACGATCCGCGAGGAAGCCAAGGGTTGCAAGTTGGATATTATATAAATCGAGATCGAATTTCACAGGATTTATAACGCACGATTGCGAGAGGAAAACCATACTTCACTTTTGTTTTAAATCCTGAATCGCAAGGTTCGTCAATTATTTCGTTACATCTATTCGAACGGGATGTAAAACGTACGTTATAGATATATCTATACATGGTACCTATATATGCGCATGTATCAGGTACATATACGCGTATAGTCTGCAGTTGAGAGAAAACTGGTGCATCACCATCGAGCTACACGATAGAGAGAAATATCGCAGAAATAACGTAAGCTCTCTATGGAATACGTATTTCTTCTTGCGCAGTTGTCAGTCGAACTGCGTACCTCATTTATAAACGCTATCTACTGAACTCTGACTGTTTCACCCAACTCACAAACTAGCATATTTCATCCCTTGTCTGATGGTTATACTCTTTACGAAGAGAAGCTATTGCCCATTGATGTCAATTTAACTTCGTTCGTTATATAATCAGATCAGAAACTCACCTTGACCATTGCGCTGTTCACCGTCATTTCCACAACGTGAAGAGTGTAGTTCTGTCGTCTGCCATCATCATTGAATCGAATTTCTCCAGTCAGACCTTCGATCTCAACCTGTGATGGGTTTAAAAATTGACGATTAGGTTTAATCTAAATGTGTTTCAGTTCGAAGAAGAAGGAGCAATTCCCCTCTTGTCAATATGATTAATGTAATCGGAGATGAAGAAAAAACATAAATAAAATGCAAAAAAAAAAAAAAAAAAAATTCGGTCATTTCAGGTGATTGAAGACTATCATATTATTATGCCTCCTATGTATCGCATAGATTAATTTACGTATCGCACGACACAAGTCAGGGTATTAAAGTTTGTCAATGTCATAACTTTGACGTTGCCTCATTAGGGTCTTGGGAAGAAGACGTTACTACTAAACATTAATCTTCACGGGTTCAGGGTGCTTTTCGAACTTCTAACAATCCCATATTTTAATCGATCTGCAGAATTATGTATCGGCTTTGAAAACTGGGTGTCATTTACCTCAGTGAAATTGGTTACCGGACAGTTCTTCATCTCCCTATTCTTCGCCCGGCACATATGTATATCGTGTTTATTTACGAAGGAGTGTCCGACGAAGAACTGCCCTAGAATTTTGATGACGAATTTATTTCGTCAAATTTATCCAAAAACTGTTTGAAATGAAGAGACGATCTCTGCCCTACGATCTGATGAGAGTTCGAAGTCCAGATTTCTTCGATTTCGTTGGGGCTGACTAACGCTCTTCTCTATATCTAATAATGAAGCGATGATATGACTGAGGTTTTTCATACTCTGAAAGCAGTCTTCGGATGGTTATGGCTAACGCTTACTACCTCCATTGACCGGGATTTTGGTATTAATACCGTCGTTCGATGGGGAAGTTGGATTTATTGGATTGCGAAATGTTCCCAATTTCCATAAGTGGACGGCTGATGGCTAGACTACATCGTTTCTGAGCCAGTCTGTAGCAAGCAGCTGAACGCAACTAAGTTCGAGTAATGCGATGGCTCAAGTTGGGTGGAACTGATTTCGACTGGGGATACCATCGTGGGAACGAGTTGAGAGAGTCTAGAGGGATGGATGGAAGGCCGAGAGAAGATGAGACATGAAAGATATAGGAAGAGCTGGAGGCTAGTCACGTCAAGTTGGAGAAGAGCAAGACATGGTGCTTTGTCTGTCTGGCAGCGAGCAATGCTGCCTGTTTCGCTCCACTTGATTCTACCAGGAACCAAACTCTCTGGCACTTAGGCACTAGCCTTAATTACTCGTACGCGAAGCCGAGGTAAGAACGAAGATGGAAGTCAGGACTGCGCAGTGGTTATTGATATATAGTCAGAGTTTGAGGAATCCCTTGCTGCAGCAGCCGTATCTGGCCCAGAGTTGGAAAGATTTTTCGCCTGCGAAGTTTCTATACCTATACGGGATTGAACTTCGGTTAGAAATTTCAAATTTATTTCAAAAGCTATCGCTGCACAGGTAGGTAGGTAGGTAGGTAGGTATAAGGTATCGTATAAGAAACTCGTTGATAACGCAATTCACGGATAGCCGGTAAAACTTTTCCAAGATCGAAAGAGACTTTGTAATATTCTCTGGGGTTCGCCGTTAAGATCCCGAAGATACTAGAGACTAGAGAGTCACGTAACTCGATTTTGAAACTCCTCAATCGAAGAACCGAGCGTTTTTCTCATACTTCACAAAGTCAAAGAGATACCAGATAATCTCTAACGCCAATATTCTCGCAATTTACACATATTCACACACACTCTATTACTCTGATCCACATCATGCATCAGATGACAGATAGAAGGAGGATATGCGACATTAGGGTGGTTCAAAAAAGACCTAATTTCTCAGATGCTGCTGCTCATCCGTGAATATGTTGTTTGTGATTTTTAAAAATTATTCAATTTTTTTGAGCTCTATTGGACAATATTTACTACTGCCTCAGTGAAGTTAAAATTTCGAAATTTTGCCATTTTTGGCAATTTCAAAGTTCTCAGATCAAAGCGCTCATCTGGCTACCTCGAGATTCTCAGTCAATGAGCATGTTGGTTCAAGATGAGACTCGTACGATAATATTTAGTACTGCCTCGGAGACATTGGAGTTTTTTCAATATTTTGCGTTTTTTCGGAGATTCGATCGCCAGGTGCTGCTCATGAGACAGTTTCATCTTACGAATATAAGGAAGAAATCCAAGCAGTTTGCAGTCTGCGGGACTATTTTTACTACTGCCTCATTGAGGACGACTTTCCTTCAAGTAAAATTAGCAACATGAGGCAGTAGTAAAAATGGTCCGACAGACTGCAAATTTCGTGTACTTCTTCCTTAAAATGGTAAGAAAAGACTGTCTCATGAGCAACACCTGGCAATCCAATCTCTAAGAAAACCCCTAAATAGTGAAAAAACTTCAATGTCTCTGAAGCAGTACTAAATATTATCGTACGAGTCTCGTCTTGAACCAACATCCTCATTGAATGAGAACCTAGAGGTAGCCAGATGAGAACTTTGATCTGAGAACTTTGAAATTGCCAAAAATGGCAAAATTTCGAAATTTCAACTTCACTGAGGCAGTAGTAAATATTGTCCTATAGAGCTAAAAAAAAAAAAAATGGAATAATTTTTCAAAATCAGAAACAACATATTCACGAATGAGCAGCAACATCTGAGGAATTAGGTCTTTTTTGAACCACCCTAATGCGACATATCTAAGTCCCCGAAATACCTACCCTGTTTGCTTTGGCCTGTAGGAAAAGCTGGGGATGTTTGTGTATATCGCGATTCGCGAAGGGGTTGTGGATTCATTTGTAGATCAGTGGAAGATCCTAAAGTTCGGATGCCTTTGCCAGACGTCGGCAGTAGGTAGGTACTTGTCAATGTAGTCGAAGGGGCTGGGTATTTGGTGGAAAACGGTTGTGGAAGGGTGCTGGAAAGAGTGGCGGGCAGTTGCCGTTACTGGTGCTGCTGCAGGGCCAAGGAATTCCGTTAAAGTCGAAAGAAGTCGCAATTACTGTCAGCCACAGACATCGGAAGAGTAACCACGCCTACTACAGCTATAGGAAGTGATCTTCGCGGTTTTTCCAACAAAACAAATCGCGTCGTGATATATCTAGCGAGATTTTTACTCTTCACTTTACTTCCCTGAAAACTAAATGAAAACCGCCATGCTTTGGGGTTCGGTATTTGGTATTTGGTATTTGGTATTTGGTATTTTAGGAAACCGCCTCAGCTTGGTACTTGAAAAGCTCATTGACGTTCATCCGCAGATTTCCTTCTCCATTCCATTCGTTTCTCACCTTTCGCAGATTTCTTGATATCTTGTCACCGTGCTCCCACGGGGTGACCCACCCTTGGCTAGTGTTGCAGTCCAGAGCACGAGTGCCATTTGTTGGATGACTGCTACCTGGCACACCGACACGTCGGACGTTGTTTTTGAATAGATCTGGTTTTTTTCGCAAAATCTTATTGAACGCCTCGACTAGGACGAAGACAGCGTCGTACATGAGGGCAGCTTGAGCCTGGTGAAAAATCAGAAAATAGCGTTTCGAACTAGTATATATTTACCTATACATAAAAGAGAACTTGATGTCGTTCAAAGAAAAGAAAAATAATTTCAACAATTTGTAAAACCGTTTCGCGAACAAATTACCGGCGATACAACGTCATTTTATTATTGCACCTACAGTCGACTGTCTCATACATCGAGGATACTGCCTTTTCATTATTACAAAGGGTGTAGATTAAGTATAAACGAATTACACATAATCGTGAATAGCGTGAATTAAAAATAAAATTTTAAGTCCGCGACAGTCGCTGGGTGAGTTTTTAAATTTCCTCTTTTACGATCGGTACGGTCTTAACGTTTTTGTTGCTGCAATAATCTTCCTGCAGTTACTCAGCTGCAGCTATAAAAGTGGAAATTTACAATCGGCCCTTTCTGGCCTTCTAGGTCTCAGACAATCAACTAACCATTTTTTTTATTTTTTTTATTTTTTATTTTTTTATTTTTGTTACGCAGTTCTACGTAAGAGTAATAAAATTTTTCCAAACTAGTACAGAGGATCAAATTTAATGCGGAAATTGTAGAAACGTATGTATAGGTAGTATACGTACGGAAATGGACTCGCGACCGGCGCCTTGCGAAGTAGTTGGGTCGAGCCGGCGCCAACCTTCTTTTGAGAGGAACTCCTTGACGTAGCGTCGAGTGGCGTCCACGATGCGAAATCCGGTGATGTTGATCGCTCCGTACTCGATCACCTCGCTTTCCCAACGGTCGTCCATTATCTGATGAACACAACAACACAGAATAACGCGCGTTATTCAGAATTGAAAGAAAGAAAAAAGAGAGAGAAAAAAAAGCCATGAAAAACGTAAAAAAAAAAAAAAAAAAAAAAAATGGAATCTAATATCGACTAGGTATTCATCCTTCAGGATTTTCTCCAATAGTTAATTTCAGATTTTAGGACATTATAGAGATTAGGATTAAATTTGAGGGAAATTTAAACCCGGATTTCGGATTTCTCTGAGCTTGTTAATCCGTTGAATGACGATGAAGGGTGAGTCCGTGACAGATGCGTTTGAATTGCACTAGGTGGGTGTGTAAATCTCGGGGGTTTTGATAAAGTGCGGTTTCATTCTGTGAGAGAATGCCCTGTCGGGGGATGACTTCCTGCTTTTGAAACGTGAGAAAAATTGTTATTTTAAACGGTAAAATTCTACGCCATTAGCATTTTATTGTTCGAGGTATACTGGCCATAATGTATACCGGGGGCACGATATTCTCGCAATTATTTCAAACGCTTGGAAGAGTTTGAAAAGAAGCAACATTTTTTACAACGTTTTGCAGTTTAACCTGTTAACACCAACTCAGGTCATTAAAATCGTTGCTCGTACATGAGCGTTGAATAATTTTTCCTCAATCACCGTTTTTTTCTTTTTTTTTTTTTTACTTTCATTTTTCTTTCTCTTCTGATTAATTTTTTAATCACTCGTTCCTTTTTTCGACTTATTTTTTATTGCTTTTCTGTCAGCCTCTTACATCCGGAATATTTTGCAAAAGTGAATTTTTCCACGAATCAACTCTTCCCTTACGGAAAAAACCCTTCAAGTTTGAGGGTGAACCTTCAATTTTCAAGGTTTCACCCTCAATTCTGGGGGTGAAACCCTGAAATTTCAGGGTTCAACCTCCAATATTCAGGGTAATACCTTCAATTCCTATGGATGAACCATCAATTGAAGGGTCAACCGTGAAAAGTTGGTGGATCAACCCTGAAAATTGAGGGAAAACCCCCAAGAATTGTGGAATATCCCTCAAACATTGAGGGACAACCTCCAACAATTGAAGGATAACCCTGAATAGTTGGGGGTCAATACTGAAAATTGAGGAAAAACCCCCAAGAATTGAGGAATATCCCTCAAACATTGAGCGACAACCTCCAACAATTGAGGGATAACCCTGAAACATTCTGGGACAACTCTGAAAATTGAGGGATGACCCTGAATAGTTAGGGGTCAACCGTGATGAGTGGCGGGTCACTTGAAAAGTCACTTCAAAAAGTCACCTCAAAAACCCTGAAGTTGAAGGGACCCCCCATTTGACGGTTGTTCCTCAAGTTGAAAGTACCCCTCAATTCAGGGTTAACCCCCAAGTTGGGGGTACGAAATCACCCTGAAAGTTGAGGGCTCAGTTGAGTTTGATATTTTGAGGGGTTTTTTCCGTAAGGGTTCCGGGACTTTGTACAGGTTTGAATGAAAACTGCACGTCTATAGTTTTCGAAGAGATTGGTATTAATTAAGTGAAACTAGAAGAAAAAAAAAAGACTTTCGATGGATGTAATGGAATTTCCATAATTCACACAGCATGTCTATAATATTCATGTGAAATGCCATTACAGTAATACCTGCACGAATCAATTAATTATGGGTTCTGTCTCTGAGAGCTGTAAAGGCTCATTAGTTCAATTATTTCAATACTACGATGCAGCATTCTACAGACAATGAATCAGTAAAAAAACCTAATCAAAAGTCAAATTGATCCCAGCCTTCATCATTTCGTAATCAATTACCAACCAAAGGTTTCGAAATTGGAATACATCCCCGAATTTTTATTTTCAACTTTTTCCACCAATTGTGGAAATTTTTTTTCCAATGTTTTTGTTTTTCATATTCTATATACGTGTGGTCCGAGTATATCGGAAATTTCTGCCGGTTATATTGCAAACGCTGCTTTTGGAAAGGGTCAGTTTGATTTTCGTCAGCAGTTTTAACGGCCGATATTCGAAGGGTAAATATTTTTATACAGTTTCGGAATTATCGGACCAATGGAGTTTGGTGGTTGCCAAAAAAAGGAGGCAAAATTTAGCTGTCGAAAAATAGGTAAGTCAGATGTAAAGGAGAGAGTGTTAGAGAAGTATAGGAGAAATGAGGTGATAGATAGCGTAAAGATAAGGGCGAGGGCGAGGGCGAGGGCGAGGGTGATAATGAGACCGAAAACTCGAGATGGAAATCTCTCATAATTATGTTTACATTCGCCTGTGACTGTTGACAGATTTCATTTCCTCAAAATGTTTAATGTTTTAGCGAGGTCTGTCAATATTAACACCAAGTAACTGCAGAAACACTCTGGGGCATTTCCGTACCACTAGATTCCTAAAATTAGGATCCTAGGGGATGCAGATTGCAATTCGTGCTCACTAAACCAGCCATATGTTCTACATGCGCGAATCGTGTGAATTATATAATTTATACATACATGGCGAAGATGATTAACGAATTTAAAATTACCGGAAGAAATTTAATGAGGATTCGAATTAGTGAGTTTAGGCGCAATCAGAATTTCAAATTCTAGTTTGCACCGTCAAATCTTCACTAAAAAGTAAATCCGAATTATAGAGGATTTAGTTTTCTGTAAAATGGCCTCTATAGACGATACCGAAATTCTATCGTAAATTTCTTACGAGCGAATTTGCTGTGCTGTATTCGGTCTGCACAAACCGTTATCAACGGTTGAACAAATCGGTTCTGATACAAAACGACAAGGTTTCCATCATCCGATTGATGTTAGTACAGAAAATTGCGCGTATTTTGGTGCTAGGAATTTCAAAGACCTCCAATTTTCAAAGGACATTGTTCCGACCGAGTGTATACCAGCCACGTATACCTTTTGATACTATATAAAATACTCACCAATCCACTCAGAAGATAGTGATACGTTCTCTTCCCAAGGGCGACGTCCCTGACGTGGCTGACGACGATGTCCTTTGCCATGTCTGTCGGGCAGTCCAGGACAACGTATTTGTTACTCCATCTGGAAATTTTCAAACCCTTGAAATTGAATTTTCAGTTATTTTTTATTTTTTTATTTTATTTTATTTTTTTTTGCATCTAAAAACTCATATCTGAAATTTTCCCTAAATTCGTAAATCCTGTAGTATATATTATACAGAGAAAGTAAATACGCAGGAGTAAATCCTTGGACTGTAAACGATTTTCTGTATGTATAATTTAAATGTGTGTGTATGTGCGTGTAAAATGGGTGTGCGGCCTGGAGAGTTACCGCAAAGCTCTAAAACCACAAGAAACTTGTCTCTTGAGAATTCTGTGGTTTCTAGCAGAGTCTAGTTCTCCTGTGAGCAACCCGTAGGACAAGGTGACAAGAGAACAAGGGGTAGCTATAGAGAACAGCGGACCACAGGACGACCATGGTCATCTACGAGTTCTCCTAGTACTGGGTATTCTAAACTGTAATAAACTAGCCTGTACTGTCCAAGAGATATACGTTATTAGCTGACCAGCCTCAGGGCTCGAACGGCAATACTCTCGTATACTGGACCGTGACAGATGCCGCTGAAATTCTCACGGTACTAGAATACTATCTGCTATCCAACTTCTGAAATTTTGGTATTTCAAGATTAATTACTACCCCCTCGAAATTTGTCAAACAAAAGTTTGGGCATTTTTTACACAAATTTATAGATCATTTAGTATATATATTAGGGTGTGCCCAAAAAAAAAAAAAAAAAAAATTCAAACGCACATCAACATTCCGGTAGAGCATCTCAAATAGAATATCTCAGCCAAATTTGAGCTCTTAATATTGATATTTAGAACTGCCTAATTTCGTTACTAATTTTAGTTACTAAAATAGGCAGTTCTAAATATCAATATTAAGAGCTCATATTTGGCTGAGATGTTCTATTTGAGATGCTCTACCGAAATTTCGATGCGCGGTTGAAAAATAAATTGTTTTTCCCAGAGTCGTATGACTCTATGACGCTATGACTCAATGTTTATAGGCGAATATCTCTTGATCGGTGAGAGTTAGGAAAATTCTATCTCAGTACTTTTTTGTAGAGCGTGAAATTTCCTATAAGAATCTGTATTCAGATAGTTTCTAAATCAAGCCAGTTACGAGAAAAAACAATTCGAAAATTTTCCGATTTTTTTTCACGTGTTATTCAAATCAAAAATGGGAAAACTGAGTTAGGCAGTTCTAAATATCAATATTAAGAGCTGATATTTGGCTGAGATATTCTATTTGAGATGCTATACCGGAATGTCGATGTGCGTTTGAATTTTTTTTTTTTTTTTGGCACACCCTAATATATATCCAAACTTAAGGACCAGGTGCAGCATAATTCGTCGAATTTCTTTGGTAGCGATTCGCACTTGAGTAAAATACTTTTTAATCCTCTTAATAACGTTTTGAAATCAGACCACAAAATCGATAGGTTAAAGTTGTGGAGTAGTAATTAGGTTTCGATCTGAGACTGAGAGGCATTACGGTAGCGTATAGATTAGAGTACGAGAAATATACCTATATACCTGCAGCCACGGTCATTTATCAAGTAATGTTCAAGTGAGGGAATGAGAGTTTGAGAAAAGGTTCGGAGAAGAGGAAAGCGAGTAAGATCTATGTACCATATAATGCTATATATACGAGACGAAGGTTTTAATTCACAATTTTTATACCCTTCGTGAATATATATATATTGTCAAAAAATCTGACGATGCTGTCAGGAGCTGGAGCTTTCGAAGATTTCAAATTTTAAAACTCATTAATTTCTGCGATCGTATTGAAGGCGAAATAATATTTCAGCACAATATTCAACGGCAATTAACGACTTACCGACTCAATTCCTCAAGAGTTCGGAGGAAATCGATCGCTTCTGACATGTTCTGTATCCTCTTCACGGTTTCAACCTGAAAAGAATCGTTCCCTGGCCTCAATCCCTGGTAGATCTGTTGCAGTCTCAATAGACCTGGAACAAACGTCAAGTTTCTTTAATATTGAGCTTCTTCGCTATACTTGAAACAGAAACTCTCATCACTAATGCAGGTATTTTTAATCTTGCACAGAAAGTAACTTTTTTTTTTTTTTTACAAAATAAACCTTCTCGCTCAAAATATACGTTTAGATAGTGTATAATAAATTCCGATCAATGTAACGCGTCCTTTTCATTTTAAAAATGGTTAGTACCTTCATTGCGTTTTAATAACGCTCGTCAATACTGGATTCTGGCATTTTGTGTCGGTCTGGATTGAGCGGAGGATTAAAATACAGATTTAATAAAATAGTTATCATTAGAGGCGATATATCGGTTTTCAATTACATATCCGGGTGGTCCTCAATTTCATCATTTTCGAATTTCAAATCCTCCAAATATTATACAAAAAAATGTAGCCAAGACCCCAGGCTTCTATCTCAATTCTAAATACCACACCAATTAAGCCTCCGAATTTTCTCATTTGAATGAAACACGATTTCTGACATTTCGGGGCTAATTTCTTTTTTTTCCTATATTGCAGTAGGTACAGCTCCGAAAAATCTTAAACTTAAGGCCCATCCCTAGTCACCCACCTCCTTTTGGTCGAAATCTGTCACATTTCGATTATTATCCGAGTCCAGGCGTCAAAAACGCAAAAAAGGCCAACGCTGCGCAAATTCTATTTCAATTCCGAACACATACATACAAAAAAATGTTCGTTTCGTGAGAAAATAGAGTCTACAGATGGTTTTTACATTGTTCGCCGAGGAAATCGAATTCGAATAATTTTCTAACAATGTAAAAACCATCTGTAGACTCTATTTTCGCACGAAATGAACATTTTTTTGGACGTATGTGTTCGGAATTGAAATAGAATTTGCGCTAAGTTGGCCTTTTTTGCGTCTTTTACGCCTGGGCACAGATAATAATCGAAATGTGAAACATTTCGACCGAAAGGACGTGGGCGACTAGGGATGGGCCTTAATAGTTACACATTTCGTAGTTTTGATAACGCTGAAACTATTTTAATACGATTTATCTTGCCTAAGTGATATCGGTACGGCAAGTTCCCAGCGTCAAATTATTCGGTAATAAAATTCTCATAAGCTTGATAAATTGGATATCCGGTTTTTATTAATTCCAAGTCTTCCCTAAGCCTTATAGAGTTAAAAATTTGCCAATTTTTTTAACGTCTTTAAATCTAACAGCCAGTTTTATTGAATTAAAACCTTAAAGCTTTGTTACTTTAAAGAGTTTCCGTCGAATTTCGCCATGGTCTGGTTCAACTGGGAAATCAGACGTGTTTGACATCGACCTGGTCAAACACACGTAGGACCTGAATCCGAGGAAGCAACCTAGTCAAACAAAGTCCATCTCGAGCGAGTCCTTAGTCGAAGATTTCCATGCGAAAACTATTCAACGAAGCGAAATGTTTGGGGTGAGTGAGTCAGTATACTCAAAAATTTATATCTTAAAAACCTCTAATTCATTTCGTACGAGCGATGGGTTGTATTAAAGAGAATTAATGGCCAGATGCGAAGAAAAATCACCGTCTTAGTCGGACTTTTAATTCTGACAAATTACTCACTCCGAAAACTCTATGGCGCCATACTACTAACATTTTCTCTATGCAGTAAGTATGTATGTATATTAGGGTGTGCCAAAAAAAAAAAAAAAATTCAAACGCATATCAACATTCCGGTAGAGCATCTCAAATAGAATATCTCAGTCAAATATGAGCTCTTAATATTGATATTTAGAACTGCCTGACTCAGTTTTCCCATTTTTGGTTTGAATAACACGTGAAAAAAAATCGTAAAATTTTCGAATTGTTTTTTCTCGTAACTGGCTTGATTTAGAAACTATCTGAATACAGATTCTTATAGGAAATTTCACGCTCTACAAAAAAGTACTGAGATAGAATTTTCCTAACTCTCACCGATTAAGAGATATTCGCCTGTAAACATTGAGTCATAGCGTCATAGAGTCATACGACTCTGCGAAAAACAATTTATTTTTCAACCACGCATCAAAATTTCGGTAGAGCATCTCAAATAGAACATCTCAGCCAAATGTGAGCTCTTAATATTGATATTTAGAACTGCCTATTTTAGTAACTAAAATTAGTAACGAAATTAGGCAGTTCTAAATATCAATATTACGAGCTCATATTTGGCTGAGATATTCTATTTGAGATGCTCTAGCGGAATGTTGATGTGCGTTTGAATTTTTTTTTTTTTTTTTTTTTTTCAGCACACCCTAATGTATATTATAGTGCATATACTTTCTCTTATCCCTATCCTATCTCATTTCTACCCCGTAACTACCCCTCCGATTTTTATTAACCTGGGTGGTTATTCCGGAGTTAGAATTTTCACGAATCGAACGGATCATACCGTACTGTAACCCTCGCATACTTGAGTTACAGGGAAAGCTGTAGATGGTCAGGAATTTGAACGGTGGAAGCTTCGACCCATTACACCGCAAAGCGTAGGCCGACTGCCTTAATTAAACGGCGTTGAACCAGTCTGATTTATTGAAACCGCGGTTCGGTAGTATCAAACCTAGAAATGCCTTCCAATTCCTGTTGGCCAGCCCCTAGCTGTGTTCTGCGAAACTTTCCTAGTTATGCGACGTTCCTTCGCCGCAGCTGAAGCAGCTCATTTTTATTTTCCATTTTTTTTTTTTTTTTTTTTTTTCTTAATCGAAGCTTGACACTAAAAATATTTCTGAAAAACGTATACCTTATATATACAGTTCGCAGATATATATTTTGATTTAATGAGATCCTTTAACCAAGGTGAATTCTGAGCACGGGTTAAAACGAAAAAACGAATCAAGTTTAAGGGGTGCGAGCCTATATTCGAAGTGGTTACGGATTATTTTATTCTGTATTTCACCCGTTTCCTCACTTAATATATCGCTCGTATTTTCGTCACGTGGATATATATACCCAGGGTTGAGAATTATTCAAGATATCTGGAACTGGTATGGGTGCGTATACTATATACGTATATATATTATATATATATATATATATATATATATATATATATATATATATATATATACATCGCGAGGGAGTTAAGAATTTTCGCTAAATTTTCACCATCATTACTAACCACGCCATATCACGCCCTCCCATCAATATTCAGTTTGCATTCGCTCGAGCACTTCTACACTTTTTCAAAGATCTTTATTCGCGAAAGTTCACTATACCCACCTACCCTTACCCTTACGGAAAAAACCCCTCAAAATATCACCCTCAACTGAGCCCTCAACTTTCAGGGTGATTTCGTACCCCCAACTTGGGGGTCAACCCTGAATTGAGGGGTACCTTCAACTTGAGGAACGACCGTCAAATGGGGGTCCCTTCAACTTCAGGGTTTTTGAGGTGACTTTTTGAAGTGACTTTTGCAGTGACCCGCCACTCATCAGGGTTGACTCCAAACTATTCAGGGTCATCCCTCAATTTTCAGAGTTGTCCCAGAACGTTTCAGAGTTATCCCTCAATGGTTGGAGGTTGTCGCTCAATGTTTAAGGGATATTCCTCAATTCTTGGGGGTTTTCCCTCAATTCTCAGTATTGACCCCCAACTATTCAGGGTTATCCTTCAAATGTTTGAGGGATATTCCACAATTCTTGGGGGTTTTCCCTCAATTTTCAGGGTTGATCCACCAACTTTTCACGGTTGACCCTTCAATTGATGGTTCATCCATAGGAATTGAAGGTATTACCCTGAAAATTGAAGGTTCACCCTTAAACTTGAAGGGTTTTTTCCGTAAGGGTACCGCTGTATGTATATGTATATTGTATAAGCATTTAATAGGAGGTGAAATAAAAATAAAATAACTGCTATGATATGTATTCAAAGTCATTCGTACTATGCTATAACTATACGATTCCCAAAAAAAAAAAAAATAATCTTCTCAATTCTCGTATTATAGTATTCATTTTAATGACTTTTTCAATTCCCATTTTTGACGTGAATCCATTTTTCGATCGCCATATAGTCACGCGATATACGCATTTATATTATAAAATATATTATATACATATATACTATATATGCGTACTGCGAATCTATATACCAGATGATACCAGATATATATAATACATTATACAGCTCAGGCCACACAGACGACGACGACGACTACGAAGCTATAGCGTTAGATGGGAAATGGATTTTTGGGGGTTTGGGGGTTGCCGGTTTGCCGGATCGCTGGGAACCCCTAAACAGTTACCGCCATAAAAGACGGGGTAATAAAACAACTGCGTTGTGTTTGCCATCGCGAAATTGAGAGTATCTCTACCGTAGAATAGATCTACCCCCCCCCCCCCCCCCCCCCCTCCCTGCCCTCTTACTCGTCGCTACCAGTACGTTTTCCCAGATGACAAAACACGGACTCGTCCTTTTCGGCCTTGACCAAGATCGTTCCTGTCCCTTTTCAAATTCTGATTGCCCGACGATTTCTTTCCCTTTCCCTTTACCCAATACGATCTATATATTATACCTATCTGTATTTTATATCTATCATATGCGTATGAATTTGTACATTATACGTATAATAATATAGGTAAAATTTTATCAAGCATATTATATATAGTTTATATATGTATAACTCGTAAGCTTTATCGATTTCAAAAACAACAAACTCTAAAAAGTTCAAATTAAGGTAGTATGGTCGTCAAAAATGAATAGTTTTTCGTGAATTTATTATGGCATAGTCGCCACATTGAGTATTCATCGAATTATTATATTCATAAACTGGTGATTTCCCTGACATGTCCAGAAACAAAATAATACCCAAATTATGAACAAATGGCCAGATATCGATTTTTCATTTTTAATTGCTCCAAAATCAAGAAAAATCTAGTAGATTGGTTCGATTACAGTCTACGATGGCTCATTTTGTCCAGAAAACTATTTCCCACAAATTCACCGCGACAGATTATTTTCTCTGTCAATCGGCAATTCAATATGGTTATTTGTTTATTGAAATCTATATAGTGCAGTCTTGTAAAATTGAATATTTACCGTCACCAACATAATGAAAAAAAAGTATCACGGTCGAATTATAGAGAATAGTTTTCTGAAGAAAATAAGCCGTCGTTGACTGTAATTAAACCAATCTACTAGATTTTTCTTGATTTTGAAGTAATTAAAAATGAAAAATCGATATCTGGCCATTTGTTCATAATTTGGGTATTATTTTGTTTCTGGACATGTCAGGGAAATCATCAGTTTATGATTATAATAATTCGATGAATACTCAATGTGGCGACTATGCCATAATAAATTTATAAAAAACTAGTCATTTTTGACGACCATACTACTTTAATCGACGAAATTAATGAAGGCACAAAGCTATACTATAAGCGTTTATAGTCGGGTATTGCGCTATTGTAAATTTATGAAATTCTTACGATCTCTCATAGCCCGGTTATTACAATATTACTATCATTATGAATATTATGCGATTATTATTATTATTATTATTATTATTATGGTATTAGTATTATTACAAGCAAAGGGTGCAAGTTACGGTATGATCGTTATATAGGCGGCCTAACACTCCCAGAGCCCGGGACTCCATGCAGCGAGAATTACGACAAAGGAAGGCTACCGGAGATGGCTACCCGTGGTAGCTACTATATAATATACATATATACGTATATATACTATGCATACATATATATATATATATATATATATATATATATATATAGATATATATATATACTATTATATATATACAGAACCCTGAAATATTAAACGGGTAATGGGATACCGCGTATGATACAGGGGTTGTTCATACTTCAGGCTATCTATACTCACAAAACGATCGTGAATTTAGGAATGAACTGAGTTAGCAAAGTGTATACCCTCATAAATGAGAATAACAAAAAAAAAAAAAAAATTGAGCACTTTGATCTAGGTAGGTACATATATGTACCTTAGACCGGTGCAAAAATATCGACTATTCTTTTTTTTTTTTCAATTTTCGCATTGAAATACTTTCGGGGGGGGTGAAAAAAGATGCCTGTTAAAAGTGGAGCTCTTAATATTAAGATTTAGGGGTCGCTCATCGCGGATTTCTATTTTCCATTTAAATAGCATAGGAATTTTATTTTTTTTTTCTTCAGAATTTCGTAGCTCACAAACCAATGGACAAATCCAAATGACTCTTACATATTTTGATAGGAGATTGAACACTCTAAAAAATGTATCTATCATTGTGGAAAAAAAATCACAAAAAAAAAAAAAAATAGTTGACTCAACTATAAATTGAAATTTGAGCTTGAATAACTTTGGAAGGAGTCAATTTATCAAAAAATGATAAGAGAAGCTTTTTGTAGAGTGTTCAATTTCCTATGAAAATATGTATGAGTCATTTGGATTTGTTCATTGGTTTGTGAGCTACAAAATTATTAAAAACAAAAAAAAACAAAAATTTCCTATGCTATACAAATGGAAAATATAAATCCACGATGAGCGCCCTCTAAATCTTAATAATGAGAGCTCCGCTTTAAACAGGCATCTTCCCCCCCTCCCCCCCCCCCCCCCCCGAAAGTATTTCAATGCGAAAATTGAAAAAAAAAGAATAGTTGATTTTTTTGAACCGGTCAAATATACCTGTAATAGTATTTTCGGAAAATATTCATCATGAATGATTATACCTGAGCTATCGCGCATTCCCGGCTGTCCGTCAATTTGATCGATTCTTTTTATTTCACGCGACAGTTCGATGTTATTACCCCGAAATAGTATAGGAAATAAAAAGAGGGGAAAATAAAAATAAAAAAATGCAAAAGTGAAAAGTGAAAATTGAAGAGGCAGTTATTTGCGCGAATTCTGGCGTTGTTCTCGCGTCAGAGAATCACCCCTCATGTCGTTGGGGTTCGATGCGTCTGTGGTTACACTTCAGTGACATTTAATTCGTGACCAATATGTGCTTCGCTTGAAACATTCCTATGTCCAAGCCCGTCACCGAAACACGTTCCTAATTAGTAAAGCGATCTCGATTTTGTCCTCGTATTTATTTTCGGCATTAGTACCTATATAATAGCGCGAATTACTTTTCTTCACTTATATACATATAATACATATATGTATATTATGTGGTTTCCTTTTTTCTCCATTATTTTCATCAGAATCGCATATATATAAGGGATCGAATTTTTTTTTTTTTTTTTTTTACCCCCAGCTGACGAGAAATAAAATAAAATAAAAATAAAAATAAAATAATAATTGCAACCAAGTTTCTTGAAAGGGAAAGTGTTTTTCTTTACCATTCTCCCCTATATATTCAGGAGGACTTCTCGGTACATATTATTCAACTTTATCAGAACGTATAAGGAAAATTTTATAACAGTTTTGAATCCACGGCATATAGGTATAATATAGCTGTAGGTGTATAGGTGTAAGATACAAGGTATAAGGCATTTACCTCGCCAATCGTAATACCACCAAAGCCCTCTCCATCGTTCAGGGGTGTAGCACCAGCCCCTGGCATGGTCGCAACTTTGTTGTAAATTGATATTAATTTTCAGGTCGTATATCATCTCCAGGCTGTGGTAGGTTCAGATCCCGTCTTTCCACCTCATCCTTAGCCCCCCCCGGTCCCCCTTTCGCCGGTAGGTTCAGAATTTTCCTCGTTCTTCGAAACCCCCGCGACCACGAGCCCAGATACGCGACGACACTTATTTGATCGTTAAGAATATTTAGCTTCAGGTTAAAAAGTATCATGAGATCGAGCGAAACTCTGCTGCACGGTTCGGGGTTATTACTTTATCAAACTATATACCGCTTGCCAAGACGTTATATAAAGGTGTAATGAATTTTAATTGAAGTCGGTAAAGATTTTTCATCTACTAATATCACCTCGTGATAGAAAATTAGAAAATATTTTTCACACACACACACACTCACACTCACTCTTCGAGTTCCTACAGAAATTTGATTTTATTAAATGTTTGACAACACCATAACGTTTCTCATATAAATTGTTGCGTATACATATATATAAAATATATCTACACGATGTAAAGAGGGTTGTAAACAGTTGAATGGGGCTCGTCCTGCCCTGGTTCACAGTCTCGGTAAGGAGTCTGCGGTTTCTTGGTACTTGTAGCAAGGAATTGTAACCATGGTAGCGTATCGCGTACAGCTGTAGGGGTGGGTTGAATACAAGAGGCATTGAAGTGGAGGTATGGGATTTCCCCGAATGCCGTACCTCCACCAGCCAATACTATAGAATTCATCGTCTTTTCGATGCAAAGTCATTTACAGTCTCGAGGTAGCTGTGCATTAATTCAGTGCATTGTATGTAGGTATACACATAGAAACTTGAACGATTTATCAACATATTACTATTTACCTATGAGAATTATAATCCCATGTAGCTGTATCTATGGTATATTAGGGTGGTTCAAAAAAGACCTAATTTTTCAGATATTGCTGCTCATCCGTAAATATGTTGTTTGTGATTTTTTTAAATTATTCCATTTTTTTGAGCTCTATTGGACAATATTTACTACTGCCTTAGTGAAGTTGAAATTTTGAAATTTTGCCATTTTTTGGCAATTTCAAAGTTCTCAGATCAAAGCGCTCATCTGGCTACCTCTAGATTCTCATTCAATGAGCATGTTGGTTCAAGATGAGACTCGTACGATAATATTTAGTACTGCCTCGGAGACATTGGAGTTTTTTCAAAATTTTGCGGTTTTTCGGAGATTCGATCGCCAAGTGCTGCTCATGAGACAGTTTCAGCTTACCAATATATGGAAGAAATCCAAGCAGTCTGCAGTCTGCAGGACCATTTTTACTACTGCCTCATCGAGGGCGACTTTCCTTCAAGTAAAATTAGCAACATGAGGCAGTAGTAAAAATGGTCCCACAGACTGCAAGTTTCGTGTACTTCTTCCTTAAAATGGTAAGAAAAGACTGTCTCATGAGCAACACCTGGCGATCCAATCTCTAAGAAAACCCCTGAATAGTGAAAAAACTTCAATGTCTCTGAGGCAGTACTAAATATTATCGTATGAGTCCCATCTTGGACCATCATCCTCATTGAATGAGAACCTAGAGGTAACCAGATGAGGACTTTGATCGGAGAACTTTGAAATTGCCAAAAATGGCAAAATTTCGAAATTTCAACTTCACTAAGGCAGTAGTAAATATTGTCCCATAGAGCTAAAAAAAAATGGAATAATTTTTCAAAATCACAAACAACATATATTCACGAATGAGCAGCAACATCTGAGAAATTAGGTCTTTTTTGAACCACTCTAATGGTATATATATTCCTATGGTGGTTCTTATTCAAGGATCGGACAAATTTTTTAATTATAACAGTCGCCTCCCAAATCGGCTTCAAATAAATTCAGAAACGATTTCCTAATTTTTTTTTTTTTTTTTTTGCAGATTTTTATCTCAACTCTCGTACACAGTTTCATATTTTCAAAGTTTAAAAGCTCGCTTGAATCTTTGAAGTTCTATACGTATATGGAGAGTGCGCGGAGGCTCTTTGACGAAGCGAGTTAGGTTTTAATTGGATCGGGTCGGAAATGGGGTTCGGAGGTTACCGGGAAAGGGGGTAATTCGGGAAAAGTTACTTTTCCCTTTGTATATATCGGTCTCCGTTTTATGTAACGTTCGATAAATCGATACCACCCGTCAAGTTATAAAGAATAAGGCTGCAGCCACCACGGGGATATATTTATGAATCGAGATACCCGCGTGACTGTATAAGAAAAATGAAAGTTATAGTCCGGCTTTGTCGTGGTCTACGCGGATTAGACCTTACCGAAGCGAGACTGACCTTATTTGCTTGGTGACCCAGCCCCAGGCTTCCAAACGAGAACAAGAGACGAGGGTTGGACTGATTAGCGCGACTGTCCCTGTATTCCCCGCGGGCAATCCGGAATTCTCTGACTCCTCATCGCCCCGTTACTTCGGGGAAATCTTATCAGCTTGTCTAAGATGGGATATTAGCCGGGTGGGACAAAAGACTTGAGAAATATCTTACTTTCTTGCGCCTCGCCCATGTCCCTGGACTAAAACTCGACTTCGTTTTTTTTCTTTTTTTTTTTTTCTCTTTTTTACACAGCATCGTTGGAACTCCTGACGAAAGATTGAGATCTGTCTTTTATTCCTTTCTTTAATAAAGGTCACGTCACACGCCGTCGTGGTATCAACGATCTTTGCCAAATAAAAGCTTTCCCATTAACCGCGAGTTCGACTCACACCTTATTCCGCAAACAGACATATGTATACCTTCAGTATACAGATATTAGACTCAAACCATCATAAATATCAAATACCTATATAATAATATATAGTTTTCCTAACAGTTAAGTAAACTACGATGGATTCTAACGCGTGACGACAACCGGTGATAAACTGGTTGTCCGCATGAAACTTGCGGAAACCTGAAATGTGGAAAGCTCCCGAGCGCATTATGGGGAAGAACGGGACGAGGGAACTGAGGCTAGGGGATTGTACGGTGGTTGAAAACGGGAGAGACGCACCTGCTTCCCTACTCTCTGGTTATGAACACCCTTATCACTAGACCCCTTTGGACCCCCCGTACGTCCCCTCCTTTGCTTCACGGTAGACAGAGATCGATCATTCCTTGTAGTCCGTTGTCATATATATTTGCAACCGAGAGATATATCTCCCCTAACGTAGCGGGGTAATTCGATAGACTGTGTCGTAAACATTGGATGATATTATCAGCGATCGATATTCGTTCCGAAAATCTGATCGTATGGAGATTACTGCATCCCACAAGTACAGCAGAGGATTCATACTCGCCGAAAATTATTCGCTTGGTTGGCATATATTTCAATTTCAATCCCCCCATGGACCAAAACGTATCGACACAAGTACAAAAAAATTTAGTCAAAATCCCAGGTTCCTGTCTCAATTCTGAGTAAGGGGAAATGTATCATGAATTGGGTCTTTCATGCCACTTTTCCCCTACTGCTAATGGAAAAAATTCACAGTTAGAATTAAAATGGGAACCTGCAGTACATTTTTTCGTACATTTTTGAGACGTCCTGGCCCATGGGATCATTGAAATTCAAAACTGATTGAATTAAGCACCACCGTTATGTGCATAGATTTCGAATCATTAATGAATGGCTTTTGAGCAAAGTAGGTATAGGTTGTATACGGGAGTTGGTTGGATTGTTAGTTTTCGAACGGTTCAAGATGGGATTTCACATCGAGTTTACCCACTCGAAAGGGTAAGAGGCAAGTGTTGTATTCAGTAGTGAGGCATTGAAGTGCTCGTCCACGAAACAGCATCTCCATTCTCATACTGGTACAATTTTCGTCCACCGTTTTCCAGTCCAGTTCTATTCTGATACAATTGGGAATGTACTGACGTGCTGCAGCTTTCTGCTCAATAATTCAACACAATGGTGAAACCACCGACCTCTTGGATGCTTCTTGCCATATCTGTTTACCGGACCACCATAGTACCACAATGTAAATCTAACGATCTAAGAAATTATACCGGACTCACGAGTCGGAATAAAAATTCTAGTTTCATTTTGCGAATTCTCGATGAAAATTTCTAGGTGCCAACTAGAATTTCAGGGTACGATTCTGCCGGTAATGAAATTCTGATTTCCACCTGATTGAGTCAGAGTTATGTCCACTTTAAGCAAGTCCAAGCGCAGAGCTAGACTTTTGAAATTCTATAGTTGGGACTTCTAGATCCTATAATTCGGAGACGCTTCGTGATAATTCTGATTCACTCATCTGGATCTTCACGTAGGACATGATTCACGGAATAACTGCGAAGAGCAGAGGAGTTGAGGTTTCAGAGGATCAATCCAGAATGTCTATTTCAACTCTGGGATTAATTAAACCTATATATAGAAAACTAAAACGAAGTGTCATCCTTTGTAGTACAAGGTATGTATATTTAGATCAACTAACAGAACGGAAGTGGGTTGTATCGAGGTAGGGTGTGGCACGCTACCATGTGCGATGTGTCAATTTGAGCGTAACATTGGGTTAATTAGATGACCAAATGGGCGCAAAGTGACCAGGTCGTAGTTTCCGCAAAGGAGACTTAAATAACATAATAATATCGTAGGTTTGTGAAAATTGGCTCACGTCATAGCTTAAAATGCAGAACGAGCTTGTAACGATGCGACGCTTGGCAAAATGCGGAAACATCGAAGTTGACGAAACAAAGCCGAGAGTTTTATTCAACGAAAATTCACATCCAGGGTAAATTTTTCATATCCCAGTGCGCTTATAACGATCTATTATACCGCCTCGATGAAATCACGGGAAACATCGCTTAATTCTATCCTCTAACTAAGTTTAAGCCTCTTATTAGGGAGAGCGAATTCCTCCAGTGAATAAGACAGCGAGGGTTGTGGACACGTATTCCTTCAGGTGTTGAAAAAAAAAGAAAAAAAAGAAAAAAAAGAAAAAAAAAAAAAAAAACCACCCTCCAACCCCGCAAGAAGATAATAACCCGCTCTGCGTCACGCGTTCATGAAGAAACGCACGGTCTCAAGAACGTGTCAGAGATCCGTGTTGAGCATCTCGCTATAGTCTACCTGCAGTCCTTTTGACTGCACGTGACATTTTTCGCACTTCACATAGTCTGCGCTTTCCACTCCAGCCCTTGTATGTTAAGGTAAGTCTAAACCGTCGAGCCCGTTTCCCGTTTCCGGTTGTGATTATATTTCTGTTTACAATAAGCGGTGCAGTAACTCCTGCGATGTATAGCAAGCCGCGCTCTGTATGTGCCGAGCATGCTGTTATACGCTGTGCTATTCATCGGCTAATTGGATTCAAACGACAATATCTACTCCGGTCCTAAGTTTGGCTCATAAATGCGCGCGGATGATATCTGGGCGTAATGACAGAACGGCTGTAGGCAATTCGGGCGGCGATTTCATTAGGGACAACATCGGCCTGGGCTAAGTACGTCTAGAGTATAACCGGGTATTGTTTAGCGTTTAACAAGGCTTGATAGTGGCGGTAAGGAGGATCATACAACCCTCCCGATCGATGCTTACAATTCTCGCTCAAGTTTAGACACGAACAGTTCATTCTATAGTATAAGACACACACAAGCTGGTGTAGCCTGGAGGTACCCAAACTCCTATAAATTTCGAGTGAGATAATCTCCGATTAACTGGAGATAAATATCACGAACCAAACGAACATATAGAATAGCATAAAAGCTTTCGGAGCTGTCAACCGTCAGATTAAGTTGTAATGATATCAAATGACGTGCTGGCTGTCAAGCTAATTACATTTTAACACAAGTTATCATAAACTGATTGCTGCGGCCTATCGATTGGGCTTAATCCTTCTCAAGCAATCGCAGAGCTAGAGCTTTGAGATTTATTGTGACACGTGATAATGTCGTGGTCCAAGTACCCGGCTTACGTGGAACGGAATAACGCTTCTGGACAATCCTTTATGTGGAGCTTGGTTCCGGTCGCTTATTCCGAATGCCGTGAGAAGAGAAGAGAGGAGGCAGGAAAGGTCTCCGTTAGTTACTGTCCAGAGGTTTGCAACACTCTGAGCAATGGGCTCGGTTCATCTATCAGACTAGAAAAGTTTTCGGATATTTTTATCAACCCTTAAGTATATCCGATTTCCACACGACAGCGACTCTCTGCGATTTGAAATTCGGATGAATTTCAGAGCCTCTTGATGCGAGCTCGATACATATATTTCCACCTGGTACCCGGGATGGAAAATGACAAAACGGAGGCGCGTGAGCCGCGGTATCTTCGAGATGACAATATCGCAGTCAAGTACCGTTTGCTACGTGACCGATAAAAAGTGATGGCTCCGGAATTACATGCTGTACACGTGTCCGAACTACGCAGAAATTTCGTAGTATAAGGAAAAAATTGAGAAATTTTTCACCCCTTTGGCTCCAGATCTACTTTAGGGTTCCTTCTTCGAGTCATTCCCTCAGGAGTCGACCCGATTTCGAGATAAGGAAAATAAGTGGACGGGAAATTTTCCTCGGAATCGATTATATGTCTGTGAAAATGGTCCTATTGAGTTCGATACAATACTGGGCTATGGGGGTTGGGAATGAGAGCTACTGCATACGATCTCACCCACGCACCTTTTCTTCGCGTGGTAAAAATCATTTTATGAAATTGAATTAAAGAGGAAAAAGCCCTATTTCCTATTTACTTTTCCCCCTGCGGAAATAAAGTTTCAAGAATTTCTACAAGCCATCATTTAACCTCGGCGAAACAAACGGCCCTGCGGAGGGTGTTGATTAAAAAAGAGCCCCAACAGTTGTGAGTAGTGGTAATCGTCTTTGTGGAAGTTCTTCGTGATGGTATAAAAAAAAATAAAAAATAAAAAAAAACGTAGAAAACGATTTTTTTTTTTTCTTCTTCTTCTTCTTTTCTTTAATCAGTGTTTTCACGGTCAAGAATATAATCTCACTTAGGATAGGCATATATACTAGCTATGATAAAAAAAAAAAAAAAAGATGCTGTAGATCAAAAATTCTTCCAGTTTTTATATGCTCTAACGCGACTGGAACCCGCGCTTAATTATATTACACAGGCTTTGGTATAGATTAGAAAAGGTTCCCGTGAAATATGCTTGGCTCGTTGTTATTTCGCAGAGGCTTAAGCGGCAGCATGCGTTCAAAGGGCTTGTTTTAATCAATCGGGTAAATGGCTCTTTCGTTAATGGCGGGTTGATCCACATGGGGGAAAGAATAATGCGCTCTATTTCTCGACCAGAAAGGCTGCAGGGGATGAAAATCTGTGAACGTAAAAACAACCTCGACTCCATAAATGCCACATGGATGCATCTCACTTACAGATTTTGCATCTAATAATATTCGTCCCGTTTTAACTGTGCTGCATAAAAATAATAGACTCCAATCGTAGTAATTTAAAAGAAAAAGTATAAAAAAAGTATAAATAATGTCCGAATTATCTGACAGTGACGAAAATTGAGGAGCCTCGTTTTCTATATCGTGTGATCTTGAAGCCGTGTAAAAAGGTCCTTGAAGTCCGCACTAGTTCAGTAGTCAGGTCACGCGCAACCGCAAATTGAAATTCTTGTTTCGCACCGCATTTATCATGCGGTTCTACTGTGGCTGATCTTCAGGGTTGTTTGGCTTAGCTCCGGGCTCTTGGTTAGCAACATCGGCGAGGGCTCAGAGAGCTAACATTAATTTACCGTAGGTATGTATGTACCGGGTGAATAGTGTACGGGTATTCAGTGGACTAGGACACCCGTTCTATGCGGACTCCATATACCGTGGCAAACAGTCTGGCTGCATAGTGCTCTGATCAACTAATTGGATCCAGAGCTTCCTGTATCGAGTAATTTTGTAAAAGTGACGTTAAACACTAGCCCTGGCCATCTACTCATCCAGACGGCTAGGGCTTAGCGTCAGAAGCATCGTTCAGCCACCGTGTCAGCAACTTATCTAATAAGATCGTAAGTAGTAACTTGCGAAGAGGGTCTTTCTGATGTGGTGCGAGACGACAGTATAGACTGAAGAGACATACAGTTGGATGATACGAGTCAACATTTCCGGATCTTATATTAGTCCTCGTGTAGCATATCCATGGCTCTTCAAGATCGACACTACAGTTACGGTATCAATAATATTATTTTCTTCATTATAATAAATAATGCGAAAGTCTATACTGTGTGTTATTTTCAGAATTTACAGATTGACATTCTGATAAGTAATTATCAGTAAGAATGTTATGATGGACATTGAATAACTTGAAATTACGGAGAATTGTCGATGACAATCGTGATGATAAGATAATTAATAGACGTCAAATTATTTGTGAATGGATCATAGATTTTTTTTTTTTTTAGTTCATTTTTATAGATTTTATGTAAAGATGCGAGTAGTAGCTGCGGTATGTTGAATAATTGAACACATAGGTATACGTATAATGTGTAAAAGAGTTTTTAAACTCTGCAGTGAAATAAAAAAATACTCGTGGTATGAAAAATTGTGAGAATTGTATTTGACAACTCAGGACAGCTCACTCTGACTTGTGAAATTTACTCGTTTGTTAATTAATTCGGGTACGAGGATAACGGCCCTCTGTTTTAACCTGTGAAAAAACAGTTCATTCAACTCTAGTTGGGAGATCTACGCCTGCTGCCAACTCCAGACGTGTCACCATTTTTATAAACAATTTAAATTATCGTATGCAAGTGCAGCATTCTCTCAGTTATTCTTCATCCTCTACATGATTGACGGTTCTTTTCACTTGGTAAATGTACAAATTTTCTTCCATTAATCATGCGACGAAAAAGTCAGATAAATAGACAAAACCTAAATATCCTCGATTGATGCACAACGCGGACAACCGCGTCTTCTATCATCCACCAATCTTAAATCGTATGTGTTTGAGTGGTAGAAAATTGTTTTCCCTTTCCCCATAGCTTCGCCCGGATCCCGTAGCTCTTCACTCATCATCAACCGAGTGCACTACACCGTTGAAAACAACATTGTTACCCGAAAGTTTATGGTTTGCCCGCCCAGAGTAGTAGCTTTATAAAATTGGAAGACAGCTACGTCGAATTGGCAAACAGCCTTCGCTCTTCAAAACATCCGAGATGAAGTGGAAGGTGCAGAAAAGGGGTCAGGGGATGAAGAATACGGAGTCTTGAACTATAAATTTTCTTTATTCCAACATAAATAATACTTAATATCTAAGGCTGAAGAAACGTTTCTTTCCGGTGTATTCTTCATATACATTTACGCAAATATTTTCGGACTTACGGTCATCGAAGACTCTAAAATCTGACCAAACGTAGCGACAGAATACAATAACAGTCTTTTCACGTACTCGTAGCATATTTATGAACGTCATCAGCCGGATATATGAGGAGGATAAATGGTCCAGCTGATACTCGCAGCGCCTTCACTATCGAAGAGGGCATCTGCTCGTGATCTTAAGTTTTCGGGGACCACCCCTTGGACGTTTTACTCAAAGAGCTTCCCTTGAACAGCTACCTGAGACTCTACATCAGCCCTATTCTAACTTCGAAATAGACGGGCTGAATCATCTTCTGTACGCGAGGAAAATATAGAGAATGAGTAAAGCTCATATCCAGCTGCTGGCGATGTATTATAATAAATTATATCTAGAGCTGATGACTCCGCTTTCCATTCTTACTAAGATTAAAATGAAGTTTTTTTTTTTTTTTTTTTCTTGTTTTTAACGGAAGGAAGACCGCGCGATTTTTATTCCTTGTTTTCACTGTGTAAAAGAATTCCTGCAATTCGAAGGATGTGGGGGGTATTAAAAAATCATATCAAAAAGCAGCTAGAAGCTCGAGAGATAATTTTCTTCGTCGTCTTATCTTCGTGCAACTCTCTCTGGATTTCTTCAAGACTTTTTCCTTCAGTCTCTGGAACTATAAGGTAGATGAGTATCCCAGTGGCAGTTGTGGTAGCGGTGAAGAACCACAGAGGAACATCGACACCGTGAATTTCCTGCATAATCTATAAGTCGAAGAAAATAACAGAGCTTGTGTAGAAACACTGGAATGAGCACAAGATTTCTGATACGCTAGCTATAGCTAACAGTCGTTTTGGTATTATATTTTCTTATACTTATAAAAAGAAAACAACAGATCTGGTTATTCTTAGCTATCTAAATTGATAAACGTTTCAAAATCGTCTTATCAGTTGACACATGCGTGTAACGCAGAAGTTGATACTTGGCAAAGAGTTATCATACGATAGATAATCGTATAAAAAGATAAAAAAAATACAAAATATATCGTATATGAAGGTATACTAACGTCATATAACTGGTTGGAAAAGATGGCCAAGAAAGCGTAGTACAGGGAGGCAATCATACCCGCAAGTCCCTTTACGTTATCGGGAAATATTTCGCCTTGGTAAGAGTAAGCCATTGAGTCTAATCCCAGACCGTAAAATATGACGTATCCAATCATGCAGGGTACAGGAATCCAGTTTACCACATCTACATTAACTCCGAGGTCTTTCAGAGCGAAAAAGCTTGCCATGGCTGCCAAGAAGAATGCAGTCATCGGTGCTGATATCAGGAGAAGCTTTCGTTTACCAAAAAATTTCACTGTGCTTACGCAGATCCATCCTGCTACCACCAAACTCACACCAGCCATGATCACACTAAACTCTGTGGAGATCGTGATCTCTGCTTCTTCGAAGATAAAAGTTTGGTAAGCAAGTACAGGGACGTTTCCAGAAAACATCATACCCCCAAATAGTAGCAGGGAGATTCTAAGCGCCTTTCTGTTCCCTCGCCTCGTAACCATTTCGCGTAAATTTTCAACGAAATTCATTTTACTTGCCTCACCGTCTCTGTAAACGAAACGCTTCACCTCGTCGAGTTCGTCCTTTACACTATCTTTGGCTAGGGACCATTTCAGTACCATTTCTGCGTCTTCGATTTTCTTTTGTCTTACGAGATAAGTAGGAGATTCAGGCATCCATATGAATGTCAAAAGAAAAATTATCGGTACTAAAAGACAAAACAGAGCCAGGGTCGTACGAGACGTGTAAAGTCCTATGGCATAGACAACCAAAGTACCCACGTTTATCATAACAGCGATTGTCGTGCCCATTGGTCCTCGAGTACTTTTAGCCGCAACTTCGCCGATGTAAATCGGCGTCACTGTCAGAGTTATACCAGAGCCAGCACCCCCAAGAAATCTGCCGATATACAGGGTCCAGTAATTCGGTGCAAAAGCTAACAGCAGCCAAGATGCAATTTTCGGAATCGCCGAGGCGACCAGCGTCCACTTTCTTCCGATCCTTTCCATCAAGTATAACGCGAGTAATGGACCGACGGCTATACCGACGTGCAAAAAACTGATTATCCACGCAGCTTGACTATTGGACACTTCCACTGTCGAATCCGATGCTTGGAGTATGGGAATAGATGGTGTCGACCAACCGTCGTGAAAACCATTGTCAAGCATGATGAGTGTACCTGTTATCGATTTTAACAATTACAATTATTTATTTCTTAAGATTGACGGATGGATAGTGAGATGAAAAAATGAGCAAAAAAATAAAAATAAAAAAAAAAAAAAAAGTGAAAATATTCTAAAATCTTATATTGTACTTACATGACCCTCCGATTAACATTTGACGAACCACACCAGAATACATGATTTTATGTATATAATATCGACGAGTACACGCATACCAAGCAAAGCTGAACAGTTACTAACTAATGGAGAAACAATCTCGAACCAGCCTTAACTGCCTCAAATATCAAACTGTCAAGGTATAAAAGCATGGTTGCAAGCAGAACGCGTGATAGTATCAGTAAACTGAGTAACTGATCACTGATCATTGATTAGACATCAATCGCGATTCTTCGATTCCGGTAGACATCTGATTTAATCCTAATTAATTGTGAATCGTATACGAATGATCGAGCGAGATAATTTTACTTTATGTACCTACCTACTTCATTTAATTATTCGTAAAAATATATGGACTTTGGCAAAATGTTAAGAAATTTGCAATTATTTATCCCTTCTAATTATCAAAACGTGATTGCATAGCAGGTCGCTTATTAATCTGAGTATCTCTTTATCTTATCGCTACTTCATGATCCATTTTTGGGTAAAATAAGATTTGTATCATCGATTCATTAAGACTCTCTGTTATTATTATCAAAGTAACAAGGTATAGATACATTACATTTGCGTAAATCGCAAAGATAAAATTGATTTCAAAGGCAGGAAATTGATCAATCTCCAATTAGTCTCTGGTGGGTGTACATCTGTTATCTGAACATCTGAGACAATCGAGATTTGAAAGCCGACGTTAGACAGTACGATAAATTTACCAGTATTCGATTTTTCTTATACCCATAGGTAGGTACATTGAAATATCTCTCCGCACTAGAGTTACGAAAATCGAAACAATTTTTTGACCCTTCGACAGAATAATATATTTCTATTTTATTCTATCTTCAATACAAAAGTTTCATTTGTAGCACAGATTTGTATTATTTGTCACACGTCATAACCAACCACCATGAGATCTGAATTAAGGCCTTAATGAAGTAAGACTTCGTAATATACTACTAACGGACACCGCATGCCCCATTACCAGGGCCATGTATAGGCCTGCACTAGGAAATCTCATTTAGGGAGGCGACATGCCAACCCTGACAGGGCCTCAATAGGATGACACTGGGCAATCCTAAATATGGATGCCGTGTGCGATCCCTTGCAGGGCCTCAAAAAGGCTGCACTAAACAATTCTACTTGAGGCCGCCACATGCTAACCAAGCCAGGGCCGTAAAAAGGCTGCACTAAGTAACCCTACTTAACGACACCATATTCCGGACGAGTCAAGCCCTGCTAAGGTGTCCTCACTTGAGGACGCCATACCGGACCCCTATCAGGGTCCTGCTAATATCAAGGGCAGCCCTAACAAATTTCTGCACGGGGCATGTCCTGTAAAAATTGGGTTACGAAATACGAAACGAAATCCCATACAGCATCCGAACTTACGTTCAATTTCGAAGTTCTAGTTACAATCAACTGGTATTATCAGTGAAATTTCGATTTAGGTACCTGACATTCCGTCAATTTGTATCAATTATCACAATCATTCTTTCTCCTCACTTTTTGATCATCTAAATCCTAGAAGTGATGAGGTCAAATGAGTCTCATATCTATACAGTTAGAGTCATGGACTATATCGTTTAATTTTTATTCACTGCGATATAAATTTTGATTTCATTCTCACCGCCCCTCATCGATGGATCTTTATCACATATTATCATTTCAGCTATCTATTCTACAGATCTACTCTAGCCATTTGATGTTCGTGACGTCGAAGTCCCTCGACTTCATCTTAAGCTTATAACGAATGATCAGATCGAGGAAAAAGTCATAAAAATTTATTTTTTTTTCCACTAGAAAATTTGATTGCCATTAAAATCTTGAATCTATCTTGTTCGAGGTGGTAACCAGAGATTCAGGTGCACTAGTGCTCTGCGGTGGGTACCGTGTCCTAAATTGCATAACCCCTGACCTCGGACGTAGATAACTAACGTCGCTCCAGCCAACTAGATACTAACTAGATCTCTGTCGTCATATCTCTTGGTATTACAGCAAACCAGTCGGTGGTTACAACGGTGTACAATTCTCAAGTGGCACAGGTGGCTTCACGATGACACAATTCTATCTCTGGACACAATCTAGGTGACTTTCGTTATCGACCATCAGCTATAATGGAAATATCATAACACGCGCATATTTCATTACTTAAATGAAGCTGTTAACAATCTAAGGTCACTCGATATGTGATTCAAAAGATTTAAACGAACATCGCAGATCCGAAGATCATTTGAATTTCGAGCATTCCCGATCGCTGGATTTCATTTCATCGTCTTCTATAAAATTATCTTCTATTCCCCAATACGAGAGTTTGGTTCTTTCTCTCTTCTTTGATCAGAGAATGGGTTAGTCAAATTTGCGGTGACCGTGGTGACTCGCTCGAGTGCTATACATGTAGTTGATGATTGAATTTCAACTGCAACTGTATAGTTTTTTTTTTTTTTTTTTTCCCCCGATTTATTGATTCGATTTGCACCCCAACCCCGCGCGATAACCCTCGTATGTTTAATCGCGCACCATTTCAAGAGTAGTTGGAATATGTCACGGTTAATCGAGTTCTTGTTCAATTGCGCATGTCCTCTTTGCGCCAGGTAACCTGCTACGTTAAAGTTCTATAAAGCTTTCGAAAGCTGGAAGCTTCATTGAAAGAAATCGGTTTCTTCGATCTGGTCGCTAATCCAATTCGCGAACTAGTAAACGAGGTATTCTCTTCGATCGTTACTCAGTACTCGACACATACCTACATAATTTTCCAATCAGGGAAAAGCTCCGTCAATAAAAAGTCATGAAAATGACACGAATTTTATCAGATAATATGATAAATATGCGAAATGATTGATTAAAAAAAAAAAAAAACATGTAATACAAATTATATGATATATTCTGATAAATTGAACAAAATTTCTATATTGCGATTCCCTTTCACCATAGGGACAGGCTACGTCACGTGCTAAGAAGCTTTGAAGTAAGTTTTATCTTATGGATGAAGAGTTTTGTCGAGAGGCGTTCTCTCCGGCTCCGCTATACCGTTATACCGTTGAGATTAAATTTTCATCTCTCTAAAAGACAATGCCAGTACGCAATGATAAAAGTATTACGTCAAGAGGTACTACGCTGCTTTGGAATAAAAATTTTTCGATTCATCTCCGCGGGCAGTCGCATGGCTACCGTTCTATAATTATGGTGTATCAATGGAATATCAGATATATCTCCGTGCTTCTTTTAACGTTAATTAATTTTTTTATATTATAAATATAATGATCATCTTCGTCTTATATATATATACATAATATTGACCATTATTTATCGACGTAGCTATATATTTATTTGCTTACCTTATAATGCTCACGAGTAATCTTATCTTCAATATCAACATAGTTGTTTGTTTTTTTACTTTTTTTTTTCTCATGGAATTCTCGAGCAGAACAATATGTTTAAAAAAAATAAGAAAAAAATAAAAGATCTCAATATTTATAGAACATGTGGAAAACAATGTGGCAGACATTGTGAGAGAAGATCAAGGCCAGATATATATATCCAACGATTCGAAAATGATCTAATCTATATACTCAAACTTCATCGTAATAAGACTTCTGTTTTATACTGTCAAATTTATCGTATATTTATGACGTTGAGTTTGAACGATGGAATTGCCGAGTGTCTACATTCCTTGTTTCAAGATATATTCTTGTTATATCGAATGAAAAAATAAGCTGTCCGAAAGTCTGGCATTCTGTCGATGTGCAATTTATTGATGATTGCTGATATAGTAATCTAAGAGACAAGTTGAATGATTTAAAACGCAAGTCGTTTTCATGTTCTTTTTTTTTTTTTTTTTTTTTTTTTGCTTCTTTTCATTTTTACACAGTTGAGGTGAAAATTTTGCTCATTATATCCTGTAAGCAGTTTCTAATAACTTTTTTCTGTTTTTTTTTTTTTTTTCTTTAAATCAGATAATACCTTATCAACAAACGTTGATAAACTGCCGCCTTCCGAATTTAAGCCAACGGTTACGATCCCGGGTGCGGGCGGCGCGGCGTGGGCGTCCCGGCGACGTCCAAGCGTCGGTTTTTTTGTTGGCTTATACTTCCGCGGTTCCCTAAAGATCAGCCCTGCCTGTCGGCGGGAACTCGTGCGAACGGAATGTAAATTGGATGTATATCGGGGAATCGAAAAGAGTTCGAAAATCCGACCTCACCAATTTTGCACGGAGGCTGTTGAAAAGGGTGGATTTTCAAGTTCAGATATGAAAAAAAAAAAAAAAAAAAGTGAAAAAAAAGTAAAGAAAACAATTATCCTCGAATTCTATACCTACGCTGATAAAGATAAAAGTGAAAGGGAAAAATAAAAACGAAAATTCGGATGATGCGAATTATCGCGTCTAAATATTATAGGTACCTATCGGTTCAATTAATGGGCTCATTAAAACGTCAGGATAATATGAAGGGTTCGAATCATTGATTGACGAAATCCCATATTTCCCTCGAGGAACATGCGCAATGAGACAGAAGCCAATGAGCCAGGCGATCGGATCTCGAACTCTTATGACTGATTTGTTCGTTCTAGTGGAAAGTAGGAGGTGACAGGCACCAATACGTGACACCGAGTCGAGCGGAAACCAAAGATTTGATCGGACAAGTTAATTTATCATACAAGAACCTCGTTTCATCACTACGATATCTTAGAATTCTATCAAAATGCGTCGAGTCGGTTTGTCAAGATAACTTCCATGTATACTCCCGATTATATGTATCTCAATTCCTTCCCATCGTGTATCAAGTGCCAAACGAAACACCGATCACTTCGTATGGACGGTCAAAAATCGACGAAAATCATTTTGGTTCGGTAATGAAAATCGTCGAAAAACAATTATAGCGGATTTCACTTTACTCTGATAAAGGGGACCAGTACAGTGACTTTTCGAGAAATTATCATAGTCCGAAATCAATTTATTTCAAAACCAAAGTTCATTTCACATCAAAATATTTTTCTTTTGTCAAAATCATGTGTCGTAAGGATTTTAGAGCACCGTTGGACCAATTCAGGTCATCTTGGATTCATTTTGTTCAGAAAACAAATCCTCATCATGTGAATGTAGGAATTTTAAAATAAAAAATTATGTCATAAGTTATGATCAATTTACCAAATTTGCAAAAATTATTATCACTCATTTCTTAAATAACTTGGCGAAAACGAAATTTTTTTAAAATTCCTGCATTCACATGATGAGGATTTGTTTTCTGAAGAAAATGAATCCAAGATGACCTGAATCGGTTCAACGATGCTCTGAAATCCTTACGACACATGATTTTGAAAAAGAAAAATATTTTGATGTGAAATGAACTTTAATTATGAAATAAATTGATTTCGGACTATGATAATTTCTCGAAAAGTCGCTGTACTAGTCCCCTTAAAATTAGGTACTACTCCGTTTTATATGACGAGTAGTACCAGGGTTGATTTTGATCTGAAAGTCAAACTAACTAAACCACAGATCATTGAAAACAGTTTATTTATTGGTACGTGAATAGAATTTATTTGATAAATAATATGGGAAAGCTTAAACCCTTGATCTGATCGCAAATTTCACAGTCTAACTTCGCAGTCTTTGATCCTTGAACCACTGAGCTGTGCACACCATGTATACCGTTATATGAACGTGTGTAGTTATATAGAGTTGGATGTTTGCTGCGGCTAGGCTGAAGAACCGTATGGTATTTCACGGTAAGAGCCAGACTTAAAGAAGAACTTTTCCTCCTAGTTTTGACTGGGTCTAGTATATTCGAGATTATATGCATTCCCACGATCCTGAAAGTGGGACCCACGAGACTCAAGACTGATAAGATACAGGAGTCTAGTTTTGAGCCGACTGCAGCTGCAGTCTGAGAGAGAATGAGAAATGCATATGAGTCTTATATGCAGAGTCTTACTTACCGTCGTGGGAGTCGTAGAGATAGATGATCTTCTTCCATCCGTAATACCGTACTGTGTCGATTATTGCACGATGATAGTCTGGCCGCATACTTATTGCGAAATCCAAAAACCCCGATGAGGGTGTCAGCACCTGAAATTGACCAGCATCAAACTCTCAATTATTTTTAAGGAGATTCGTCTTCCAGGAAAGCCGAAGTCGAAATAGAAATTTTGATCTCATCCGAAGACTTGGAAATTGAAACTAAGATTTGATCTAATGCATCTAATGAAGATCATCTGGATCCTAGAATTCAGAGATACTTATTGATTCTGCTCTCGATCTTTGATAAAATGTATTGTGAACCATATTGACGAATGAATTGGAAGTAAAATATGAAATTGATCCATTGAGTTGATTTTTCCCAGATTCTTAGGTTGCAAATATCAGAATTTGAAATTTTTTAAGGATGTAGAGACGCTGATCAGAATTTCAAATGCAAATGCTGATTCTGATTTACACCTATATATCCTCGCGAGGTATAGGACCTGATTTTACTGACAACAGAACTACATTTTTGTCAAAAAAATTAAAGAACCGAGGAATTGAGGTTCTAGGGAATGAAACTATGATTTCTATTCCAACTCGGAAAGACCCTAACAGTTTAAATTCATTAATTATTTATTCACCAAATTTATTCAATTTGTTATCACATGTAATCCTGTACTTATATTAATCGATGATGTGTTACATATTATATATCTGCACGTGAAAATTTACGAACCATCGATTAGTAATTGATTGTGCAGATTATGCACAGATAAACCTATATATTCCTATGTATCTCTGTTTTTACAGTTTCTGTTTATTAGCGATTATATTATAACGATTATCCCAACATATACGTATATTATATATATATATATATATATATATATCGATAGATTATAAACGTATCGATGTATCACGCCTCGCCCATGACGTACTTATGGAATCAATATGTTGTTACACTCTAGTTTAATAGGGCTGTTATTCGATAATTGAAAAATCAATAAATTGTCGAAAAGTATGTACCTTTTCAGGGAACCAAGGTGTGACGAAGGGCATTTGAAACGTGTTGCTGTACGAATGTAGAGTGTCGAATGAATCCGGACTGACAGCACCCAGCATGGAATAAACTCCTCTGCTGAACTGGCTGCATACTGAAATGACAAGAAAAAAAATTTTAAATATTCAAATAATTATTATCACAGCTGTGTTTAATAAACATTAATATTTGCCACTCGAAAATTTATGATTTATGACGATGGATTGAATAGCTTTTTGAAATATCGTCAAATATTTGATCGATGTACTCGTGAACATCGTGTAGATGGGTAGGTGTGTACATTTTTCAATTCTAATAGAAGATGACTTTATATTCATTCGTGATTGAACATACCAGTGACTCAGTAGGTAGGTAGGTACCTTATAAATATAATTTCATCAAATTTTCATGAAATAATGAAAACGAAGAATTTATTTTTTGTTTCAAGAACGCAGTGATCAGAACTGTGAACTTTTGACAATTATATCATGAAATATCTTGAGGGTCATATAGATTTTCTGAAACCAATGTGTAAGCGGTGCATGCTCTAACGAAATTTCGTTTCTATCTGACACTGCGAAGTCTTAGCTCTCTAATTTCAATTATTGATAGATATTTACTCGATGGCGATCAAGACAATAATAGTCGAAAGTTTGTTTATTAAGTTAAGATCGGAAAAATTCTCTGGACTACTTCTATCTTGCACCACAGTGGCAATGTCCAACTTGTCTTGGCGGAGGAAGAAGCAATCCCCGGGATTTCGTTAGGAACTCTAACTCCGTCGATGTCGGGGCGAGGGTGAGGGTGAGGGTGAGGGTGAGGGTGAGGGTGAGGGCCCCAAGATGACTGCTGGCAGGATGAAACTTGTGTTGGCAATAAAACTAAAATAAAAGTTACCCAGGGATAGGAAAAGGGTGAACTTTTCACCGACTCCTATAGCACCACCTAGATATCTATAGAATAAGAGAAAGAAATAGACCGGGAGGAACAAGCTCTTGCATGAGCCGATAGCTACTCCCCTTATCCCCATTTCCATTTCTACGTTCGTTCCCGCTGTCCTTTGGGATAAAAAAGGAGAAAAATTGTAAAATGGGATGAGGGATAGAGAGAGAAGACCAATTATGCTAATTAAATCCGAAGTTAGTTCGTAACAAACGTCGTTGCCTCTGCAGTTGTATAAATGACAACAAGTATGATTTGACAAAGTTTCTTTATTTTTTATTTTTTATTTTATTTTTTTCAACTTTAAGTCGCGATTCAAACTGATTGTTATATTTAAATGTAAATTAAATAACTCGATTTAAATGATCGATTCGTTATCCGCAACGCTAACGAGATCGAGTAATAGGTAACGCACACGTATACGAATTCGTCCTATCAGAAATATAAAAATGATGAAAATTTTCATCCCCTATTTGAAATAATTAATAATTATGATTAAATAAGTGAGTTATCGCTCGTTTCGTATACATCGGAATGATAAATAATCAACCCTGTATAATGTTGTAGTGGGAAAATCTCTCGTTGTATACAATTTTCATATATAGGCGGTTGCGTTTAACTTGCTATATACAAATTGGTATATCTGCACACGGTTGTTGCTTGCTATTTGAACCAGGAGGATAAGGTGCGAGTATCCTTATTCACTACCCGATAGCTACCTGCCCTCGTACGTGGTCAGGGAGCAAACTAGCCGTGATGGGAGAGTTCCATGGTGGTTACTGCACAGCTATACATGTACAGTAACTGAGAGGGTTGGTTTCTGCACTTGCGTAAAGGTCGGACGAGGACGTGTGCGATATCAAAACTTGGCAAGTTTAATGGCTTGGGTATGATAGTTTTGGTATAGGGTTAGTTGCTTCATTGTTGATAAATACAGTTGCAAGAGATCGTTGACCTCGAGTTATGATAACGAGATACTCTGCACAGAAATACATATCTCCGCAGAACTTTAAAGGGGTGCGCGCAGTTTATGGATTTCTGATATTATATTTGCCTAAAAAAAACAAGCGGTTTGGGGCTGACATGGCCAGCCTTTCAACTTCCCGTTTTCAAACTCATTTCGAAATGAATTATTAATAATAATAATAATAATAATGTCATTATCGTATTCGAATTTTTGAAGCACAATATCAAATTCGTGAGCAGTGATCCAAAAAACTTCATAGCACCAATTTTCATTGGAATCCGTTCATCCATTCTCAAGGTATCATAATTTTTATTTTATTTTCTAGAATTTTGTTATTCAAATAATTCGAAAAGTACTAAAGCGATCAAAGCCAAAATCTAATCAGTTATAAAGTTGAGAAAAGCCGCGTCGATTGAGCCTAATTCGATTAAAATCCGCTCACTCGTTCCCGAGATATCGTGGGGACAAAAATTTGGTCACACACACCCAGATGTCAATCTCAAAATAGTCGGAGGTGATTCTCCGGACCTCAAAACGTGGAGATCCAGTAAAAACTCAACTTTTCATTTTCGGGGTGATTACAATAACTTCCATTTTTCTCTGATTTTATTTGTTTATAAAAACCACGAGGTGCGCACTATTTCGTATAACATTGTTTTCTATTAATTAATTATAGGATGTATAAGGTATAATTATAATAATTTTAGTTCCGTAACAAACACAAACTTTGGATATACCTCCACATTGTTAGCAAGGTATTGTTTTAACTGCGCTAGTAGCCATACAAGCGTCGATGCAATATTAGACGTTAACTCGGTTAGTTATAGTACCAATAGAGTCGATAACTTATAGACCAATATAATATCGCATTTGGTTCGATGCATAAAGTTATCAGGCAAACTTTGGGTTCAGTTGACAACCATATGGAAAATTGACAAAATATATAAAGTGATTTGAGAATGGTCGTTGATTCGGTCATATTGAGAATTATACAGAAAAAAAATGTAGGCAAAACCACATTCTAATTAAATTAAAGACCACAACATGAATTTTTTTTAATCAAGGTGTACAGCTTGATGGTTTTTCCCTAAATTTTTACCCCGATGAAATGAATGACGGAATATCGAATCTGGCTGCTCCCCAATTCTTGAAAATCTTGTTTTCCATATTAAGGTATACGAGTAACCGTTGGCCAAAATGAAGAGAAAAGAGAAATAAAAATTAAATAAAGAGACGAGACTGACCAAGGTGGACCAAGTAGACCATATATCAACCTGACTGGCGTCCCCGGCAACCCCGACGTACCCCATTATGCTTATGAATATAAGTGCCCCCTTGGGTTCCACAATGAGCTCTCTCGTAACGTCTGTCCGCCTCTCTGTACGCCTGTTCGGGACGAAACTCGAATAAAACAACTTTCCGGCGAGCAAGCGGGCATAAAAGAATAATTAAAATAAAGTAGTCCATGCATAATTGCCAAGGAATTTTCACGAGAATCATAACAATACATGGCACTGTCATCAAGGAGGATACGTTTGGCTTTTCATTTTTTTTTTTTTTTTTTTTTTTTTCTTTTTTATTTAATTTTTTTATTTTATTCTTTTTTTAAATGCTAATAAAAAGAGCAGAAGAGAAAAGAAAAAAAGACTTTCCTATATCTATACGCTGCAGATTTCTGTAAATCTCTTTTTACACCACTTTTGGAATCTCATACAGCGATATTAGAACTAGTACCTATATGAGACTGTGATTTTTCGTCAAGATTCTTATTTTACCCCAAAAGTCATGAGAACCGTATTAATACGCCAAGTGATGTATATGCAATGAAAGAGAATGAGAGAGAGAGAGAGAGAGAGAGAGAGAGAGAGAGGGTGGAATAAGTTACGCTGGATTATAATTCCATTTATCTGGATGAGGATGACGTTGTGAAAGATTTCACTTTTAGGCTGGTGTATTTTACTAGCGGATCGATCACTCCCAGGGTTTCTTCTACTTGCCGTTTTTTTTTTTTTTTTATTTATTTATTTTTTTTTATTTTTTAAAGATATACAGAAAAAATAAAAATCGGGAGTGAAAATCGTATACGTTTCTTATTTATTTATTTATTTATTTATTTATTTATTTATTTTTTCTACTCTTCTGTTTAATTTAATTCAATCTTCTTTGACCCACTTTATACATGTGTGTATGTAGGTACGTATACGAGGGTCGCGTTCCCATATAATGTCATCCAGGAATCCTGGGAACCGCTTCGCTTCGCGTTTCTGCTTCTGATCCTGCCACCATCCCTTCGTCCTGGTTTCAATCCTCGTAAAAAAAAAAAAGAGAAACGGAAGCGTATTTCTCTTTTACCGTTTCTTCGTTTTTTTTTTTTGTTTTTTTTTCTCTTTTTTTTTTTTTGGTCTCTTTTTCCTCATTTTTTCCGAACGGATTCCATGGGTTCGATGGTACCTCACCGTGTAGTCGGATCAAGAATTTTTATCATGATTGATATGGACTCTTTTTCTTTTTATCCTTCATCCGTTTCACTCCCTTATTGATAAGCACTTGAATTTTTTTTTTTTCTTCGTTTTGATAAAGTAATGCGATGATCGAGTTTGAGAAAATGATATCACAGTATGTTATGTGTTCTAGGATGTACTAGTAGGCATGCATCGGTAAATCGACTAAAAACTTGACTTTAGTTTAAAATTACGTTCTGCTATCCCAGCGACATTTCAACGCCTTGTAAGGGTGGAAGAAGTGACGCGTTTCCGTTTCCTTCTGGTCCTAGAAAATCCCACAAAAAATGGCATGAACCTGACAGTACTTGGCATCGTAGACGTTCAGAAAAGGACGGGAGACGGGTCGCGGTAAAGAAGACAGGTCCTTAAAAAGGACGTCGTGATCCTGATGGAGGACCCTCGCGTGACAAAGAATACAAAAATATTCCACTGGGGAGGGACAAGGTTTTCTCGAAATTCATAACTAAGTGTATACTATACACATACACATACGCATATATATACATATATATCCATGTATACACTGGAAAACTGCTCAGCTGAATTCATGTTGCTTTAGGTTCTTGCCTTAAAATGAATGAAGTTTAAGGTCTTCAACCAGATGCGGAAGAAAAGTCACTTCCATCCGCGTCTCCATCATCGTGATAAAAAAAAAAAAGAGAAAAAAGATAAAAAAGAAAGAAAGAAAGAAAGAAAAATTCTATCCTCGTACGAGAAGTTGGTTGAGAAAATATTATCCCTCAATAAAATATGAAGCTTCGAACCTATAGATATACCTACTAGTAAAAAATATTTCGTATGAAAATTAATTTAAGAAATTTAATGACTTTAAGAAAATGTCAGAATAAGTCTTTTTGGGTTCCATCCCTGTTCCAGAATTATAGGGGGTTTGGATGATCACGTTTTGCCACTAGAAAGGACCTCCATTTTTCGTATTGTAAAAATGAAGGAAAAGAATCGGGTGAAATATGAGAAAACTCGGAAGTGTTGTTAGAGATTAAAAAAACCGCGGAGGGTTTAAATTTGGTAAATTTAATCGAAGCGGGATCGAAACTACCCGGAGACGTACAATTTTCCGAGGTTCAGTAAAATATAAAAATTTCGTAAGGGATCTTTTATCAAAGGTGAGTTTTCCTCTTTAAAAAAAAAAAAAAAAAAAAAAAAAAAAACCCTTTGTATCATATGAGGTAACGACAACACCTCTAAGGATGGGTACTATATGAACGCGAGGGAAATGGTCGGGCTTTGTCGTCGTGAAATGGCCGTGAAAACGAGCTCCTTATAAAAATGGCATGACGTGCGGGGTTGAATAAAAGGAGGAAAAACAAAATGACAAATATTAGTAGAGCACACCGGAGCCGGGTTAAGTTACTCGAGGAAGAGGGCTTACCTCGACCTCTCGAAGACCCAGGCTTACAAAACACCCTGGCATTTCTCTGTTTATCCGATTTAACCTCAGCGGACTCTTTTGAGTCGCGTATTGCTTTGAGCCAGTTTTTAACCCTTAAAAATTCCACCGACCGTGGCACTGCGCAACCCTCCTTTATATTTTATACAATAAAAAAAAAAAAAAGAAAAAAAAAAAAAACTGCTGAGAAACAACCAACAAGTTAAATACCACAGCATATGATGGGCATAGAAGAGTTACGGGCGAGGCTGTTACATCCCTATGTAAGTATAATATAATAAATATAAAATAAAATGAACTGCACACAAAGCGATGCCATTTTTTTTTTTTTTTTCACAAAAAGACAAAAAAAAAAAAAAGAAAAAAGAAACCTGCGGCAATTGATTCATACAAGCGAAAATGCCACGGCTGCAAAACTTTCCAAACGCGAAACGCGGTAAACTTTCAACTCGTTTCGACTGTGCATTCAATTTGTTGTTCTATTTCTTTCTTTTTTGTTCGTTTTTTTTTTTTTTTTTTTTTTTTTTTTGTGGTTTCGTTGCTATATATGTGTTTTTTGAGTTACGATTCTGTTTACTGCGAACTCGTATCAGCAGATTCTCGGATCTGTGCGAATTTGAAATGGCACGTCGTGCCAATTCCGACTAAAATTTTCACTATCCTGATCAATTTGTTCGTGAAATTTGCTTTGGGACAATTAAAATCCAATAACAAAATTAATAGAGACCTTTTTCAAACCCGGGACGAACCCGACTGGAGCTTAAAAATCACGAGGAATTCAATGACGAACATTTAAACATGCCTCAATTTTTTCTATCAATTTCGTTTGGTATCCATTCGGTAACTGTGATATAGGTATATATAATATATATGGTATTCCACGTGAACCGGATCAGTTTTTGGCCTGAGGTAATCGAATTTGACGCCAATGCAGATTCAGATTCCTTGTTACTACGTGAGATGCCCCCAACAGTTACAGAGCATGAAAATAATTGGTTCAATTTATATCGCTGTCATAATTATACCAAAAATTTAATTACCACATTTTCAACTCCACTTATCTCAGCCATGCATGAACAAAATCATAACTTCCCATAGTGCATTCTACGCGCATAAATGAGCTCCTTTGAAATATGTAGCATTTCAATTATTTTTAGAATTCTTAAACATGTAAAACTTAGAAAATATGCGATTTCTTTGTTCTTCTGCCGAAGGGTCACACCAATTGCCCTGAAATTTTCACCAAAATTACTTCGAGGTGGCACTAAGAAGTGATCAAAATTTCAGCCTCCCGTTTTTCTTCTTTTTTTTTTTTTTCCAAAAACCGGCGAAGCATGTAAAATTTGGAAAATATGTGTTTCTATTTTTTTTTCTATTTGAAGGGTCACACGGATTGCCTTGAAATTTTCACCGAAATTACTTTAAAGTGTCACAAAGTCACTAAGAAGTGATCAAAATTTCCAGCCTCCCGTCTTTTACTTTTTTTTTTTGCCAAAAACCGATCCGTTTCACGTGGCATACCCCATATGTATGTTCTGTGGTGATTTTCGGTTCTCTAATATGACCCAGCTTGTTAATAAAAGTTCAATCAATAATCGTACTCATTTTTTTGAACTGGTTTCATTCGAGCCACATATACCTACCTATACGAACCGATATTGATCTAATCGTAAAAACGGATTGTCAATATGCCGGATCAGACACAATAATCGCTTTTCGTTTGTTACCGTTATTATCGAAGGACCATTTAGCTATTCGAAATCGAACATCCACATATATATAACAGAATGATTTCTTTTTAATCGAAATAATAATTTCATATAAAAAGAGACGTGGAATCATTCTGACGAAAATATCAAACTCAACACGTCCTCGTGTTTAATAATAATTCGAATGTAAAACTCTGTTCAAAGTTTAAATTACCAAAAATATCGCATATACGTGTGCTGAAAATCTTTACGCTATCCATTATAATCGGTGTAATATGTATGTATGTATGTATACGTAGTCGCCGTTCTATCCGAAAGAATAAATTCTGACGGCTCTCATCTCATCGCACGGTTATCGTAACTTAACAATGAGAATTGTTAAACAAAGCGAATTAAAATTCAAACTTCGTACTTCAATTTATTCATCCTTTTTAAGATCGTGCATCTCACCGTGAAGCGGAAAACCATTTATACCTATCCTATAACGCGTAAAAACAGGCAAATGTCGGTATGAAATTTAGCTTAAAATAAATTAAATTAAATTCTTGTTTTTCTGCACACACCTTTTATTTTTTTTCTCACTTAATATTGTGGTCGTGCGGATTAATATTGACTACATCTAATTATTATCCATCAGGATCTTACTTTTAATCGGTTTATTCAGTTCTGTCGCCACACTTCACGACCTCTGCGGCGCGGTGCGGTGCGGTGGCAACGCGATGATGTCGCGCTTCGAGTACCACCGGATTTCTAGCCGAAGGGCTAAACTTATGTAAAGGAAAAGGGATGAGGTAGAAACCAAGCTCTAATCCCACAGACCTCAATTCAAGTCCTGCCAAACCCTTGCAGGCAGTAATCGGGAATTGCGCTTAACCCAACCTTTCGTCGTTCGGAGAAGGACGATTACCTATCGCGTAGTACACCAATTCCTATAGTTTCTCGGAAGCGTATTCCTATTCGAAACCAGCCCTTATATACCTACATACCATATCGACAAGATTTACAAATATCGGAATTAATATATTCATCTATAGATTTTCAGCGTTCATTTATAGGTATATCGATCACATAACTTGATGCATTATATTGGAACAAACGGTAACACCATCACGAGAGATAAAATGCATCTTATACTCCCGAGTCTAGCTATACGCTATTATATTCTGCAACTAAAGCGGAAATGTTTCTCATAATGAAATGATAAGGGCTGAATAATGGAGAGAAGCGGATGAAACAATGGGGTATATGGTATATGCATGCATTTGTTGATATTCGATTAACAAATGTGAATTCTCTCGCATGCAGCCTTTGAGTAGCAAAATTTCCTCGATCCACGATAACGTTATTTCCGTTCTGATTTTCGGCGCTCCTTTTTCTCTTTTCGTATACATATACCTACTAGCCTCTTTTCCCAAAAGGGACAAGATTGGATTTGTTGGCTCGCCCGTGCGAAGGACTTTACATCTTGGCGACCGCCGAGATCACACGTCACGCTCTGCCTCTCAAGGCTCGAGGGGGATTTTTCAAGAAATGCATAAACTCAAAGCTGCGGAATACTGTCCGCGGAAAATCCGTATACCTCGATCGATGAAGAAACTCGAATAAATTGGAGAGAATAAAAAAAAAAAAAAAAAACAATCACTATGAACATTGAAATTTTTTACACCCTCCGGGGGTGTGGGGACTCCGATAAAATTTTCTAACGGAATTTTTAATCCCGGGCTCATCGCTTTGGATAGAACGGAATTCGAATGCAGCTCTTTGTATAGTCGGTATAAATTTAACGAATATAGGGATTCGTAGCGATCTTAAATCGTTCGGTTTAGCGCAATAAATGTCTGAAATTAGTTTGCGAGTGGTCCGAAACAAAATACTTTTTCGTTATCGTCCTCGTCCTCTCGCGGGTTGTGCGACGCGTCGCGACGCTACGCGGACTAGCAGGATGAATGCGAATCGTGGGTTGAGGCGGTGGGAGCTCTGGTAGTGTGAGACTAATCAGACAGCGGAGAGGTCGCGCAGGGCGCGAGGAAGGTCCTTCCAATAGGATTAACCCTCGTCCGGTTAATCCTTTTATTGGGGCGGAAATCCTGTCACGGGACACGAAAGGGCCTCGAGAACGAAGCCTGCCTGGTATCCCTGGACCCAGCGATTTCAAAAGAGATTGCAATCTGCTAAACGGCAAGTGATGCGTGCCACTGTACCCATCTCCTCGCCTAGGTAGAACTACACATAATAAATGTTATTAATCACAATAATCACTGAACATTGATTAGAATTTAGTTTTTTTTTTTTTTCTTCTTCTTTATAGATTCGGTTGATTGCATTTCAAAATAATTTCATAAAGATTGGATCCATAATAAAAACTAAAATTCAGAATACGTATTAAACCGGTTCAAAAAATCCACTATTCTTTTTTTTTTCAATTTTCGCATTGAAACACTTTCGGGGGGGGGGGGGGGGGGGGGGAGATGCCTGTTGAAAGCGGAGCTCTTAATATTAAGATTTAGAGGTCGCTCATCGCGGATTTCTATTTTTCATTTGAATAGCATAGGACATTTTTTTTTTTTTGTTTTTAATAATTTTGTAGCTCACAAACCAATGAACAAATCCAAATGACTCATACATATTTTTATAGGAAATTGAACACTCTACAAAAAGCTTCTCTTATCATTTTTTGATAAATTGACTCCTTCTAAAGTTATTCAATCTCAAAGTTCAATTTATAGTTGAGTCAACTATTTTTTTTTTTTTTTTTTTATTCAATCTCAAAGTTCAATTTATAGTTGAGTCAACTATTTTTTTTTTTTTTTTTTTGTGATTTTTTTCCACAATGATAGATACATTTTTTAGAGTGTCTAATCCCCTATCAAAATATGTAAGAGTCATTTGGATTTGTTCCATTGGTTTGTGAGCTACGAAATTCTGAAGGAAAAAAAAAATAAAATTCCTATGATATTTAAATGGAAAATAGAAATCCGCGATGAGCGACCCCTAAATCTTAATATTAAGAGCTCCGCTTTTAACAGGCATTTCCCCCCCCCCCCCCCCCCCCCCCCCCCCCCCCCCCCCCCCGAAAGTATTTCAATTCGAAAATTGAAGAAAAAAAAGAATAGTCAATTTTTTTAAACCGGTCTAATACGTATTCAAAAACGTTTGAGGTCAAGAAATAATGGGGTAGCTTTATGGTTTAGTGATAAGTGCAATAATTGGCGATTAAATTTAATACCTTAGATGTGGATTTCGTTGCGTATAAAAATCGTGAAGAAGGGCTTAGCCCTGGTATAGTATAAAAGTTCGTTCTTGCGGATCGATACCATTAGCATTATTAAAAGCTCCTCCGTTCTTCGTATTCCGTCGTTCGTTACGAGACCCTTTTAGGTTTGCGGAGTGAGACGGCGAAAAAAATTCTTTTATTCGATAGCTACTGTGTAGATTCTCGCGTCTTTATGTTACGAGGGCGTTGTCTCACGACGGAGTAACACCCGAAGCCCGAAAATGCGTGGCGATTTTTTTAAGTGCTTCTCGACTAAAACTTTCGAAGAAAAGTTTTAATTTGCCTCGCTTCTTCTCAAACGGAGGGTAAGACAAGACGCGCCAGGTATACCTACCCCTACCCTATACCACGGCCAGAAAGAGGGAATAAGAATACGAACAAGAATATAAGGAAAATAAGAAAAATGAGGAACAAGAAGCGAGCGCGAAGGTGCGAAGTACCGCATGTTGCGATTTTTATGAAGAAAACTTTTCCCTCTTTGTTTCATTCCTCCTGCGCCATTTGAGCTGCTCTTTTTTATTCATTTCGCGCCATCCGCAACTCAGTATGCTCACACACCATTTCAACAGTTTTCTTCTTCTCTTCCCCTTTTATCTTTCTTCTTCTTCTTCTTCTTCTTCTTCTTGTGTTCCTTTTTTACGACATCAGAAAAGTCTCCATTTCACACTCTCACTAGTATAGGTAGACAAACTCTTTGTCAATCAAGCAAACTCAATAACTGCCATTCCCAATACATACGCAAAGAAATTAACTTTATCCAACCTGACTAAACTTGACGTATAGGCACGGAATTCAGACACCAGATAAGTGATAAATAAATTGATATGAAGCTCTGTCTCCGATACACCGCACCCTCGACCGTTACTATTCGTATTGCGTTAAATTTCGGCTGTATACATATATAACAAGAAAAAATTGGCGTGAATTTATCACGGATGATTGGAAGCAGGTGAGTATATCGAATAACATCTGTGAAATAGGGAAGTGGAAATAAATGTGTAATGGGATATCCGCGTATTATGATCGTCGTCAGTGATATAGCTTTCGTCTCAGTTTCTCAATAGGTATTTTTATTCCTGAAGTAGGATTCGGAATTTATTCAACCAATTTTTAGCGTGAAACTGGTTTCGCGAGAGAGTTGAAATGGCGGGAAGTAAACTTCGCGACTTATCAGTCCCGTATTGTCACAGGCCATGACTTCCTCGCCCAGTCTCCATACTATTTGCATTCATGCTTCACCTTATCCCAAGTTAGTAGCTGCAGAGAGAGTCTCAGACTCAGTGAGGAGGAAGAATCGATTTTCAAGCTTTTTCAAAAGACCAAATACGACAGCTCCTCGATAGAAAAAAAAAAAAAAAAAAAAAAAAAACTTTTACTAGGTGGTAATCATTCCAGTCCTGAGTCTGCAACTGCAGATTTTATATATGTTAAATAAAGTGAAGAAAAATGAGAAATATTTTGTTCCTTTTTATTTTCAAATCCCAAGATGAATAAAAAAAAGGGAGAAAGGAATAAAGTCAGGATAAAAAACTAAGCGCAGTACTTGGCTTTCTGATTCCGGTGAATCGAGCTGTCCTGCATGAGGAAGCTTTTTATGACTTACTAGTGGAACTTTACATCTGGTTGTAAGTTTGACTGTAAGTACGCGGTACGCACTGCACCGAGAGCTTATACGGTTCATCTGGCTATAGCTATAGGAAGTAGGAACGTGTATTTCGCTTTTAGCGGAGAGTCGGAAAGCGGGGAACCCGTACAATATACCCTCTTCGTTTATTTATTTATTTTTATTTTTTATTCTTTCTCTTCTCTCTCACTACAACCCGCGGCAATATTTCACAGCGTTTTGTTACTCTTTTTCCTGAGCTTCTACGCCAAGGAATAAAAGTAATTTTACTTTCTAATAGCCAACTCGTACCACTAGGGGTTTGCCACTGTCACAGTCCTGGTATTTGATGTCTTGATATTTCCCAACCGTGTAAGAAGCACCGGTATAATATCTTACCACCCTATAAGACGATACAGAATTATGTATATCCCATGATGTTTATATTAACACTTTTAGTGCTGGAATGAATAATAATCGTCAACTAATGAGGGAAACGGTCTAAGAAATGAAGAGATGTAAATTGGAGTGATCTTGTCACGTAAGAGTCAGACCATAGGTCATCCTCTTGTAGGTAGCCACATACATATAGCAAGGGGTTGTAAATTCATTGACCAATTAACTTTAACGAGAAACTTATGAAAATTCAGGACAAAACACTTCGGTGTGGTGGACACAGAGCTCGAACCCATTCCCATCCCTATTCTCATACCGAGCCTGAACCCTCCAGCACCCTTCCGCTGGGCATAGCCAGCTAGCATCGTCTACATCCGGGCGTGGCTGTAGAGTCGAGCATTGGAATTCATGTGGAGACATTTACGGGCAGCTCCTAATGACCGGGAGCAAAAACCCCGCGAAGAAGAGACCAGCCCTCAGGGTCGAGAGCCATGAATACATAGCAGGGAGGAGGACCACCCAGTTATTTAGGGGTGAGAGACGGAAGTTTGAATCGCCATAGGAATACATTAATTACAAGTTTCGTGGTAGAATATCTAAGGAGAGCTGAGCTGAGCTAGAAATTGACCATTACACTGATATACGCAACATTAATGGAACGTTACTTTTTTTCATTTATTTTTTTAAATCACTCCGCGTTTTGGTATCATACTCAGCAAGGACCGGGTGAAAAAAGTCGATTTTCATCCGCGAATTTTGTCCTCGAATAAATTCAATCTCCTCATCTGGGTAATATCACTCTACAGTAGGTACTTTTTCACGTTTGAAGCCGCACTCGAAATGTCTCAGTGGCTGAGATGATTATCTCGGTTATTTGAAGCGACACTCATACTTCAAGATGGAAAATCTCATTTTTGGTACAATGGAATTATACGGCACCCACGTATATCGTCCTTGGTTCCGGTTTTCAGTCAGACAAAGGCTAAGGCAAAGGCACCGGCACGGGGATCCATCTGAGGAAATTCAATTCCGAATTAAAAAATATTTCGTTTTCTCTAAACCTCGGATTAAATAACACCTTAAATGATACACGATCCTAGAGAAGGTCGAGTTAGCCATTCGATGTGTCCATTGCAAGGGGTAGTAAAACTATGCAGTCAAGTATTTTTGGTCAGGATAGAGGATAGGGGCTAATGGTTCGCCGTTCTCGCGGTACCCTCATCAGGACATTAACCGAGGTGTAATTTTAACAGCGCGTAAAATATCTCGTGGGTAATAGGCTAGAGGTAGTAGGTACGCCATGCTATTGAGCTGAGGACGATCAATTTTAAGTTTAACAAACGAGTTTTCTACAGTGACAAGCCTTAGCCTTTCGATCCACGAACCTCCAGCTATAACAGGGGCTGATATAGTTAACGATGCAGTAAATAATAAATTGAATAATGTCTAAAACGCTATGGCGAACACTGTATACGGAATCATGCGGAACAATACTCCAGAGGCTTATGTCTAATTTAAGGGAGTTTCGCCTAGAGTTTACCATCCGGTTTATATGCATCGGTCAGTCTTGAGGTTCCTAGTTTTTTTTTTTTTTTTTTTTTATTTGTCGGCGGATGCAGTGTAGAAAGAATTCATATAGTTTGTGGGAATAATAATTATGAAAATAGGGTGAAAAAGGTTAAATAAAGAGAGTCAGAGAAAAGTCTGTGCGAGGGTTAATATACTATAGCTATGGTCTAATTAAACGCGATGGAAATTGATCACTCTACGAAAACTTTTCAATCGTCAATATTAATTACACAGATTCGACTAGGTGGGTAGAAATTTACAAACTTCTCAAGAACCTCAGAGTTTGATCGGTTAGTTGAGCCACGGAATGTAGTTTGAGTAAAAGCTGGTAGCAATTCAGACACGGAGGTTGTAGGGGGGCGTCTGAGTCGGAGTATTTGACTCCAGTTCCAGTAAGTACCCATTCCCTGTTTCTCTTAATTGACGCCAGAGTTTGCCTTGTTGCGATTATTACTCACGTCAGCAATTCTCGTCTTTCAAATATCCGCAGCTAACGAGAATTATTTATTCTCATAATTGTCTTCGTCCCGTTTCCAACTAATTAACAAGTTCTTTGAGATTAGAGAAACATGATTGACCTTTTTAAAAATGGCTACAATTCAGAAAATTCTCCATCTGTATATAAATTATCCTTAAAAATCGGCTTGACGATTCGTTGAATAATTAATTGAACTCCAAATTGTCGAAAGAAAAATAGGTGCTTTGTAATATATATTTCAACGAGTACATCAGTAGGTATACCTAACGATATTCTTGAAACTGTCTCAACCCCTGGGTCTATCGCGGTTCGTCAACTTTCCTCTTCTTATCGGATCGTTATTACGTTCCACAGTCTCTCGACCTTCCCATCCCATTTTCATCCCTGCCCCAGAGGTTTCGTTTCTTTTTTCTTCTTCTTCTTCTTTTTTCTTTACTTTTGCTTTTATCTCTTTTTTTTTTTTTCTTCTCTTTTCTCTCTTTTTTCTCTACCCTTATACCCCGCGCACTTCTTCACACACAACCTTCTCGAAGGGGTGAAGATTTTTAAGGGTGGCTCTCGTGGGTGCTGTTAGCTATGCGGTTCACTCCCATGAACCCGAGGGTGCAGTACATATAGGTACATGGTATATACGTATATGTACAGGATGGGGGTTTCGGGGTTGGGGTTGGGGGTGGTTCGGGTGTGGGAAAGGTAGACGTATATGGGAGGTAGGTATAACTATCTGCCTACGTAGCCAACTACCCTTAGCTACTTAGCAGCCCTTATGATGACAACCCTCGTTTGAGTACCGTTGGTATAACTTATATTGGTATTCTATAGCCACGACGATGTTCCATTGAGATAAATTAGTTGTTGTTTAACTAATTACAAATGGCATGGACATTCGAAGTTGTACCATATTGTATTGTATATATAAGTATAATCATTATCATAACTATCATTATTGTTGTTTTTCATTTAGTAGTAGTAGTAGTAGTAGTAGTAGTCTTGTTTTGACGGTGCAGGTACTATAAGGTAGCTCTGTATCCGAAGATCGACTTTCTTCGCGTCTTATACTTTAGCGAAGTAATAAATTGAAAGGAAACTCAGTAAAAGTGAGATGATTAAAAAGTTGGAAATAACACGGGGTGGCATCTATTCCGTCAACCTAATTCTAAAGTTTAAATGGAAAACATAATACCCTTACTCGCTCCTCGTCAATGTATCTCGCAACTGGCTGGCACTGTACACACATTCACAATAACTGGATAACCACCCGGCCAGGGACAAACCCCCGCACCCTTCCACGCTTCCACCCACTTACCACCCTTCAGACTTACTCTGAGACCAACTTTAACCAACTCTGCGCTAAGAGACAATGCCGTGGGGATGTGCTACTGAGAAATGACAATCGGAAATGACGCGTTGCTGTCTGCCAGTAGTTCCCTTTCTACCTTTCATCCGTTAACCACCCTATATATCTACTACATCCACCCGTCATGTCATTGCGTGGAACAAATAGCCTCTACACTTTACCCTTTCGTAATCGTTACAGAGCTTCTCATAACCGCGATGATAAGTTATTCCGTACAAAAACCTACCCTTAAAAAATTTCCTTCTTTTTTTCTCTCTCTTATTCTCTCTGAAGAATCTCAGATCTTTATTCAGACAGTTTCATCATCCCTTAGATACTTTTTAATTTGAATCTGATTCTTCTGCTAACTATAGGTATAGGAGAATCTGATGATACGATAATCGAAACAGATGGAAAAGTAGCCTTGGTTTTTATATACGACTAATTTCACTTCACCATCATCCTCCCCCGTCCTATACCCCATTGCGATTGGGGGATAATATTCTTGATGAAATCGCGAAAGGCGTGAGAAAACCGATCGGCATAACGATAAAATGAAAATGATGGAACCCTCAACCACCCCCCTTACTACTTCGGAAAGTATAGTACCTAGTGCTGGGGTAGGTATTGGCTAAAGGTCTTAAAGACCTAGCTATAAGCCCCCGAATATAGGAGGGAAGAAATTACTCTCAGAAGTCAGACACACCTAGCCAAGGAAAGTAGCTACCCTGCGCATCTGTGAATACGCGAGGTATTCAATAGTCAATAAAGTCAATATAGTCGATATGTAATTGCCCTTTGCAATATAGATGGGTTAGAGCTCGCCTCGTCTCGCCTCGCCTTGCCTTGCCTTATTCTCTCCTTGACTCCAGCACGTCGGAGCTACGGATAAACCAGCGTGAATCGAACCTCTGGATTCATCTCGCGTCTCTACCTCCACAACGGGAGAACCTGAAGCTGAAGGGGAATGGCGAGGAAGGAAAGCCACCCTGGGGAGCCCTCGGCAGATTTATGCCGCCCCTGGCCAGCTCCAACCTCGCAGACTCCCTTCGTACACATTTACCGTCGCCCACCTAAAGCACCGGAGGAACGGGGTTGGATATTATACTGTATAGTGTAACAAAAATGATAAATGGCAGTCACGTTGCAACGAGGAGTGGATGGTTAGCCATAGTTTTTGTCTTTCACTTTTACAACTTACCACGTATCTCTGTTATCAGAGAGAGAAAAAAAAAAAAACGGAAGTTATTGTAATCACCCCGAAAATTAAAAGTTCAGTTTTCCCTAGATCTTCACTTCAATCCAACTTCACTTCTTCCAATCATTTTCAGATGGACGTCTGTGGGTGTGTCCGACAATATCTCGAGAACGATTTATCGGATTCTAATGATTCTGGTCTCAATCAACGCGGCTTTTTCAAATTCAGAACTGAATCGATTTTGGCTTCGATTGGTTCAGTACTTTTCGAATCATTCAAATAACAAAATTCTATAAAAAATAAAATAAAAATGACAATATCATTCAAGATTGACAAAGGAATTCAAATGAAAAAGAGCAGACAAATTTTAGATCATTACTTTCATCTAATCTCCGAATGCGATATAAATCAATCCCTTCTATCCCTTATATTTCAATAAAAAACAACTTGGTCAAAAATAGCGGACGTATTTTATTGATCGACTACAGCTGATTCTCGCATCTGACCATCTCGTAAAAACTCTAAGTGATGGATGAGAGAAAAATGCATGAAATTTAATGCCTAGAGTTTTTTTTTTTTTTTTCTTGTTATGGTATGATTATCGGCGAGGGACGCCATGTTGTGAAAAAATTTCGCATTTTAATTATGAAAAGGATTAATTACGGCTCTGATAACTTTTATGCCTTTTTAATTTAAAGGTAGATTTTCACCTACTCCTTAGTTTATAAATCTTGACGCCGATCTATCAACTTTATACTTTTTGACCCAATTTTCAATTCTTTTTTCAACGAGTTCGCGATCTACCTATATAAAACGTAGGTAGTATACAATTCAAACAGCCTGGAACTGGGAAATGTCAATCCAATTATTGAGACTCGAACAACAACGAGGGCAGCACTGAAAACTTTATAGAATTTTAGTCCCGGGATTCAAATCCACGCTAAAAATGAAATGAAACTTAAAATGAAAAACGAAAAATGAAAAATGAAAAATGAAAAATGAAAAATGAAACAGCGTAGCTATATAGATATAGACCTTTACCTCGAAAGTTGCGAAATACTCGCAATTTTGAAACCGAACTCATAACCTGGAGGCGTATAATTGAATACGTGCTCAATTTTCAAATTACATCCAGCTGCAGCTACTATATTGCCAATTCAATAGCCAACCCAGCGCCAACCTTACGTGATGTATAAGATGATGATGAAAGTCCACTTCGTCAAAGAGATATTGATCTCGATGGTCGACCGCGTATTTAATCAATGATAATTGATTATATCATAAGACAATAATCACCTGAGTTACAGGCGTGACTAGCCACACGATATTTGACACCATTCAGGACCCCCAGGAATCCATGAGGCATATATCTGTGTCTGCACATACAGGCTGTGCTTTGTAGTTTCGCACACTATAATAGATTTTGTCGTGGACCTCGGCTTGGCATAGGATTATAACCTGAGCCTTGATCTCAGCAAACCACCCAGCATTAATACAATTAGTGCAGCTTTACTAAATGCTATACGGGCCTCCAGCTCTTGGAATCTGCCCAAATTCTCGCGGTAGTTATATGGGGATAGAACGATTCCGCCAAAGAGTTGTTGGCCTCGGTTTAATCGTATATGGTGCAGCAGTGAGCGAGGTTCGTGAATGTTTTATCTTGCAACCTTTTAGTTAGTTTTATTTAATTCGATTATGAAAATATTTCGATGAGTGCAATATTATTGATAATAATTTACCATAGTGCCTAAAAGAGAAGGCACCGCTTGATTGTTTATTGATACACGCCAATTCTAATCAGATCTTTATTTTATCAAACACGGAAGATATATTTTGTATATATATATATATATATATATATTTTTTTCCACTCAAACAAATCAAATGAAAATAATTTCTACTCGACAAGCTTGTATTCCAAATCCAAAGATAACGTCGAATTAATTATTGATAATCAATGATTTGATTGAATGCACGGTATTAGTCCGTCGAATTATAACTGATCTATAGTATATAGAGTAGACGGAAATCTATAATCACCTGATCGTATACCTAATCAAAAATACAACTTGACTGTGCTCGATGATAACGTTATTAAATAAAACAGAAATTTCATATTGCAAGAGTGCGAATCCTATTGAATTATATATACGTTTGAAATTTATCGTGGTATTAATTGGCCGGCAATGATACCACGGATACTGATGAAATTGATTCATAGATCTTTTGTTTATATGAAAACGTTGGAAATCAGACCTTTCATCGAGCATTTAATTCGGATTAAAATATAGACGGTCGAGAGAGGCCAATCAGTGGGGAACAACAAGGTGGTGTGCAGACGAAACTGGGGAAACTGCAGGAAACTAGGGATTAATTATAAACTTTTAATCGAGAAATATCAGTTCCAACTAGAGTTGGAATAGAAATTTTAGTTCGATCATCCAAGACCTCAATATTTTCCTTCGTTCTTTAGTTATTTGAAAAGCTTTTCTACATCGAAATAAATTTTCAAATTCTACTTACGACTTCGAAAAGTAAGCGTAAAACTAAACTCAGTGATCAATTTTATTGTCCTCAAATTCTAGTTTTCACGTCACAGTCTTAATTGAGAAATTGTAGAACGAAGCTAAACTTTCTATTTCCATTTTTATGAAATTTATTGACACATTTATTGACTTTTTATAATTGAAATATATAATCACTTGTGACTTACTCAGATGAGACAATTTGAAGGCGTCTGCGGTGTTAATTACGTTGACGAACGCCTGCAGCTCGAAACGACGTCCAGTAACGTTCTCGTTGTGGTTTAGCATAGCGAATTTGAACGCGGATTGCACCTCATCTGTTCCTTGCTCAAATATAGCTCCTGAAATTTTAGAAAAAATAGAACCATATTAAAAACAAAATAAAAGTTCATTTCATTGTAGATTCGGCTAATTTCGCAGCTGTGTAACCCGAGAGGAACAAGAACAAAGGTTTTATTGCCCTGATGATATCCTTGATTCTTGTACGGCTCGTCAAGTTTAAAGGAATTGGTAGACTTCATCGTCAAACTGGGGGTAGCCGACCTTTAGGACAAGAAGAGGAAAACTTTTTAGCTGTGGGTATGCTTAGAAGTTTGATATTAAACTTCCGTGTCTCTGTCTCTGTCTCTGCTGCTGCAAGTTAGATGAAATCCGAAAATATACTGGGTTCAATGTTTGACGAAATAGGATCGTTCATTTCATTATCGAAATTTCTGTGTCCCACAATTCACCTCGATGAAAGTATTTTCAAAATTTTCATCCAGATTCATCGAATGAGGTGTACCTACCCTATATGTGTAAAATGTCTGATACGGTGATCCTCGATTCCGTTGATAATAATTTATAGCGATTGATTAATAACCCTGGCTATATGGATGATCTCGTTTCGGCACAAACCGGCATAACGTATAATGATGCAAGCGAAATCTAGTTCAGTAACTAGCCGGCAGTCAACAGCAGAATAGACTGTGTAATTGCAGTAATTCATTATGGCATCTAAATCAGTGTTACATGCACGATCGGATTGCAGATTATACCTAACAAACTTTAGACTGAGCATCATGATCATTGATTGGCTTCAATCATCCAAAATTCAAACCATTTGCAAAAGTTTAATTATTATGTTATAGGTAATTGAATTATTTTCATTTTCAATCACGAGTCACGATTTTAAACGTGTGCGATTCGCAGTGCATATAAACTCTGTAGATTGAATTTTATTTCCTCATAATATCAATTACCAACTTTTACTTTACGTTGGAAATTTTATAAGCATTAATCCATCGCTTGGGTCTCAAAATATATATTAGGGTGGTACTTAATTCGGTCATATTTGAATTTCAGTGCTCCCATGGGCTGAAACGTCTCGAAATATATACAAAAAAATGTAGTCAAATCCCCAGGGTCCTATCTCAATTCTAAGTACTGCCCTCAAAGTCTTCGAACTTTATCCCATATGTAAATATAACAAACGATTTTTAGTACTTCGGGGTTATTTTTTATCCCCCATCGCATTATTACTACAAATAATCCGAAACTCCGCATCCTTCTTACCTATAGTTGCAGATATCCGTGAAAAATTAACAAATTTTTAACGACAAAATTTTATTCGTCACAATTTGGAGAGAAGATATTTTTTTTTTTTTTTTTTTTTTTTTGCGAGCTGTAGCTTCGAAAATTATAACATTGAAAATCTGTCGAATTTTCATGAAGTACCTACTACTTCAGGTACGGAGTGTACCAAGTTTGACATTTTTCAGAGCTATACCTACTGGAATAGGAAGAAAAAAAATTAACCGCGAAATGTCGCAAATCGTGTTTTATTCAAATGGGAAACTTTCGAAGGCTTTGGGGTGGTACTTGGAATTGAAATAGGAACCTGGGGATTTGACTACATTTTTTTTTTTTTTTTTTATATATTTGGAGACGTCCTAGCCCATAGGGAGCATTGAAATTCGAAAATGGTCAAATTAAGGACTACCACATTAATTTTTTATATTTTTTTCACAACGTTTCACGAATAATCGTCAATTCCGACATTATATTCCTGATGTGGCTAAAGCCCGATTATGGATTTCGAGTTTTGGACAGGCTGACGAAATAATCCCTACAGGAATATCGTCGATGATGGAAATATCGTCACCTTTTTGTGTTTTTTTCAAAACATGCGATCACTTTTTTTTTTTTTTTTTTTGTTTTTCATGTAATTATTATAGGCGTAAGTAAATCGTGTTCACTAAAGTATCTGGTATCCTATTTATACGTCCTTCGTCAAAGCGCGAGTTGAGTTTAAGACAAATTACACAGCCGAGTGAATGAGCGCGGAAAGTCTTTAGAACTAGGCGAAATTTACCCTATATACGCAGAGATTTCGCGAAACTACCACGTGCCTTGGGGCAAATATCCAGAATTCTAAGCGGAAACTTTGTCGATTGTAATAATATATATATATATTATATATGTGTACTATACCTACCGCAGATCATAGAGATACACACACACACATACACACATTGTACACATATATATATATATACATCTTTCAATTCAAAATCCCTGCAGCACCCCTTTACTCAGGGGTTATTTTGATTCAGGCACAATTCTGAACGAGATATGAAACATAAACACAACCGGACGCGTGGATCAGGTGAGGGTTCAGAATCCTTCGAGAGAACGGACCTTCGCCATAAATAAAAACCACATAAAATAACGCGAGCAGGTACCCCTATATACCTTCTCGTTTTTTTTTGTTTTTTTTTTGTTTTTTTTTTTTTTTTTTTTGCTGCACGTTTATGATATACGTGAGCACAATCTCATGCTCACTGGTCAGATCCTTGGTAATACACTGACCATGACTCGCGAATAAAATCCGTGTGAAAATTTTCTTTCATTATTTTATTACTCAATATTGAAAGAAAAAAAAAAAAAAAAAACACAAAATACAAAATTGAGAGAAAATTATTTCTACTCAATATAATTAATTTGACATATTTTATCGTCAAAATTCAGAAGAAAATTCTATGCAATTTCTAAGCTTAATCCTTAATTTCGGCTTTCGCGTAGTTTACGGAAATGCATAGAATTTTGTTAACGGCATTCGATAACAGGTAGGTACTTATACCTTTCGAGGCAATTAAACTTCGATAAAGTTTCTTTGATTCGATGAAATAATTCAATTAAGACCGACTACGGTTTAGTAGTATTATTCGATTCTCGATCGTAAAGAAAGAAAGGAAAAAAAAAAAGGAATCGAACGCTGCTGTGCAATAATCCAAAGTTTTCTGTTGTAAAATATTAAATAAGGGTGGAAATATCGAGGTCCTTATATTTTTCATTTTTTTGCTTAAATCACCTACTTTAACCACAGTCTTCGTTAAGCTCATTGACGCCGGACATAATGAGTTGTCATGTATCCGGGGGTCCTGCAGGTTTATTAACAACATCAATTACAAGCTGGCGTCACGGTTTTTATTTCAACCTTGAGTCTGGCCCAGAAAAGCTCCACCGAACCGCGTGACACGAGAGAAGGAGGGTAGAAAAAAAAAAAGAAAAAAAAGAAAGAAAAAAAAAAAAAACACCCCGGTAAAAATAACAAAAAATGTAATCATGATTTATCGAGGGTTTTGCCGACCGTCCAACTACCCCAAGCGTTGCTATTCGGCAACGGCGAGGGTGAGAGTGAGGGTGAGGGCGAGCGAGAATTATTATTATTATTAAATGCGGTTGACTTAAGAAATATTAAATTCTCTCTGTGATATACCGTTCAGCACACAAATTCCTGAAACTGACTGACTAGATTCAAAAATTGTGGATTTTGTATTGTATTCTGCTTAAATTTCAAGTGTTAAAACCTCGAGCATTATATTCATCGAATAATTTTTAATCTCCTCGAAAAAGTAATCGAGTGTCCCTTCGCTGACAGATATCGTCTGTATCGTATATATATATATGATAGAGATCGCAATCGGTAAGGTACTTGAGCTTTTCTACGAACGGAAATGAAACTAATTGGATTTTACAATGAGACCAAAAACCAATTAAGACCTAGAAATCTAATCAAGGGTCGATGAGTCCGTAGCCATTCTGACCAACGATTAAATCCTGGTCTGTTTATCGGCCCTTATATGTCACGATAAACACAATTGAATTAACCAATAAACGATAACGAGCTATTGACGGAAGCTTTGATTAAAAATTTACAGTATATATGTTATAATCAGATAATAATGAGTAATACTTTCATACGACAAACGTCGAGCTGAACATTCGTCTAGAATATGATTTCGGGAGTGATTCTAGAAAGCTAATAGATAAGATCGGATTGGAAGGGTAGAAAACGGCAGGACTTAAGTCTCATTGGTATAAGACGGACGTGTCTTACCTGAACGAAAGAGCGGTGAAACCATCAACCGGAAATTGGTTCTCATACTGGTAGGTACATACGATTCTAGAAAATCAGAATCGTCGCGTCAGCATCTAGATAGGTTTTATAATATTGCCGGTTTTTTGGTTTCTGAACCTAATACCTAAATCCTGAGACTACCTTGTCACACGAGTATCAATGAGCAGTCATTCATTTTGACTCCTAGTAATACCTACCAATGATCGGTAACATTCGTAGAATGAAACATCGTTATGCACAGTTTAATCTCACAACTTAGTCTACCTTATGAAATTTGATAAGCAATCACTTCCACAAGTGAGAATCACGTCATCGATGATTTAGAGTACAAAAAAGGTTGTTTCGATCTATAGAATCCCACCCTTAGAAAATCACATTCGACTTTAGGCGGAGAATTTCTCTTTAGTAACTTCGCGCAGGATCCTATAAGAGTATCGGTAGGCCGATTCCGTTGGTTAAGGGTTGATTTTATCCACAAGACAATGCTACGTAAGATTTTTGATAAAATTAAAAAATGTGCCGATTTTTTAAATGAAATTCTGTATCAAAGAGATATTTTTTGAAGTTTCGTGAATAAAATAAATACCATGAACTAACCCACGCAAAATTATTCAACAAAGATGACAAGCCCTTGAAAATTCAAATTGATACGACACGTTATACCGTGAAAACTAATCAACGTGTGAACTATATTGACGTATGAAATTAATCAGTAAGAAAATTTTATAGAAATAACATCATGATTTTACCCCTTTAAAGCGAAATCAAGTCAGCACAGCAACGCTGCTAATTGACCTCATTAGATAATCATAGAGTTGAGGTAGAAATTACCTAACACATTGAACGTGCGTCAATAATAGCTGAGAGTAGGTATATACGAAAAGTAAATGTACTGTGAACCCTGTGATCACTATATAATGTATAATTTCTTTACTTTTATGAATATATTTTTCTTCTGATACTTTTTTTCTTGACAAATAAAAATGCGCAGGCAACCTGGTGCCACGATCAAAAGGGTTAATCACATGTACCAGCCTGATCCTCTCTTCCTCCTCGGTTGGGATTGAGCAAAGCTCGAGGGTGGTAAGTTAGGTGACTGAGAAAAAGCGAAAAGGATTAGTATAAGGATGAGAGAAATCAACGCGAATTCGTGCTTAGGGTAGAACAGAGAGAGAGACACATATATATACATATACATATATATATATATAGAGAGAGAGAGAGAGAAAGATAGTGTGAAGAGCGTGTGTGTGTGTCTAGCTGGCGTCGGTGGCTGGCGTCGTGGCGGGCGTCGCGGCGGTAGTCGAGGTTCTCGTGCGCCAATCAATACACGTGCGACGGCGCCCCACCTGTCAACGATTCCACGATTCCCAAGCATAACTTGGTCACAAAGACAGGTGGTTGACGGTCGAACACGTGACTAAACTTTGGGTATATTTTTAAGGGTAGTAAAAAAAAAAAAAAATCATCCCCTAATTTTTTTTTTTTTTGTTTTTTTCTCTTTTGTTTTCACATAAAATGAAATTTCGTATGAAATATGCAATTTTTCGGATATACCTAGATGAATGACTAGTTCTTTTTGCGAAATAATTCACCCCGATGGATCCATATTCTTTGTGTTTATTCTCTCGTTGCTCATTAATGAAGAAAAGTAAATATCTGTAGCCACAAAGATAACCATTGTAGTGTTATTTCGCGAGGGCCATCGTACCCTGGGTAGTGGGTAGCGAGTAGGCGGACTGACGATGAGCTCGCGCCCTTAAGAACCTCGTGAGGTTTCTTTGTGTACAGCTGGCGAGCAGAGAGCGACCGTTAAGCCTTGCCTCAAGACGAGCTTAGCGAGGGCAAGCTCTCTCAAACCAACCCTTGAACGAGTCCTCTCTGCCTTATAAGGGATGCGACGAGGCGTGTCGAGAATAGTCATTCGAGTTCACGTTTACATTGGCAGATAACCGGCTGCGCAATTTCGTTATTAACTATTACAGCTCTACCCTAGAATAATTGGCTCTTTACCTAAACCCAAAGACGTCGTGGGTGCTAAATCGGGTTCAAAATTCATAATTTACTCAAAATATGATCACCGTGTCAAAGAGCAAAGATAGAGCTAGCGAAATTGACATTTTCTTCATTTTCATTTTCTTTTATTTTTTTTTTTTTTTTTTTTTTGTACCGAAATGAAACGATACGACGTTTATTATAGGGAAACGAGAAAACAGAGTAGGGAGCAAGTGACAGAGTGGCATTAGTTCCGAGAGCTCGTTCTTCCATAATTAATTTAATTATATAACCTACGTCAGACTTTCGTATAATTATACAAAAGGCAAGAATAATAAGAATACGAAAAAGAAGACTCGTTGCCGTTTGAGGCAGACGCGATCTCGTGCCTCGTTATTTGTCAGATATAAAAGCGTGCGTCGCGACGTCGATTTACTTGTCCGTACCAATCAAGGGGCAATCGTTGATATAACGTAAATTGACAGCTAACTAAGCTTTCGGTTCACGCAAACCACACATAAATCAACCAATAAATACTTCAGGCACGTTGATAACTACGCAAACAAACCTCGAACATCCCTAGAGATCAAAAAAACAATTCGATTTCTCCTAGGGTTTGCGAATTCGCATTTTGCTCTACGCAGCTTCCGCTCATCTAACGACGTCCAATTTATTTTCATAATACCCAATAATCATCCCTTAGACGATTGCGGGTCCAGCGTATTTCAGTTTCTTTTAGATCGGAAGAATTTTTCGATCAATTCAAACGTCGAATCCAGAGTCCGATCAAAAATTCTAGTTGCATTCTGCAAATTATCATATAGAAGCACGAAAATCAGAATTTCAGGGTGGGATTCTGCATGCACCTAATTAAATTCTGATTTGCAAATTAGGCGGAAACTGGACATTCGATATTCTAGTTCGGGACCTCTAGATCCTAGAATTCAGAGAGGCTTCGTGATTCTGATTTCGATCTATGATCTATAGCTCCTCTCAATCTTTGATGAAACGTCTTGTGAACTGATTGACGGATTAATTCTAAATCCGAAATAAAATCGATCATATTGAGTTGATTTTTCACAGACTTTTTAGGTTTTAAGAAGAATTTCCAAAATTTAGTAGGATGTAGAGACGCTGATGAGAATTTCTAGTGCAACCGCTGACTCTGATTCAAATTTATAGATCCTCACGTAGGGCATAATTCTACTGAAAACTAAATTTCATTTCTGTTAGTCGAGCTGAAAAACAAAGGATGGAATAGAAGGGTTGGGGATTAGAAGATCCAACTAGAATTTCTATTCCAACTTGGGATGATATCAATTTGTATTATCTTTATTGTATTATATATTCTTACCGGAATTGCTATTCTTTTGAAAATTGACACTTTGGAGTATTCCGATGATTTTTACCTGATATTTAATGGAGATTAGATAATTCTTTGAAATTTCTAAGCTATTTTCTGGCTTCGTACATCCTCGTTAAGCCAAGTGGCGAGAGTTTTATTTGATAATGACGTGTAGCATAGGATGTAGGATAAAAAGTAAATTGAAAAGCTAAGAAAAACGGGCGTTCAGGTCCGGGATTAGAGTCGGGGTGCAGCTTCGGCAATAAATACATCAAAAGAAATCCCCAAAGGTACGTGATAAAAGAATGGTAAAAGAAAATAATAAAAGTCATACCGTCAGTCTCGGCAGCGTGTGGACAAGGCATGAGCTTCAGCTAGGGGTGGAAAAGGGTGGGAAATAATCTTCTCCCTGTTGAAAAACGTGTCTGTCGGCTGTCAGCCTCCGCATTCAATTATCTACTTGTTCGTTTCTTTGACGCAATATTCTTGCGCTCACAAACGTCGAAAATCAGATATACATAAAGAAGAAGAAGAAGAAGAGGAAGAAAAAGAAGAAGATGAAATATGCGTGCCTAATATTTGAATCTACTTTTTCAGCGATTCTAGAGAAAAAAAGTAAAAAAGAAAAAAAGAAAAATTCTACCACCAAGGGAAGGTCGATATAAATCCACGTCATACTTTATCTTCTGTTACTTCAGCGTTTTGTCTATCGATTTATAAACGATCGACGAATGGCTAGCGAATATTTATTCGCGTCTATATTTTATGCGATTTTTATATGCTGATATAAATTCGTTCGGATGGGAGAAGAAGAAGAATAAGCAGAAGAAGAAGAAGAAGAAGAAGTAATCGATAAATTAGTGACCCGAGAAGATACGATTTCAGTGACTGACCTAACGAGATATATAAAGTTCATTCAAATCCGTCCCCTGCACAGTATTCGTATAACCGACAGCGTCTCTGGTAGCGAAGGTAATTTAATATTTCATCCCCTAAAATATTCCGAGGGCTTGAATTAAGTTCTTACCGCAGATATTGAATCTACTTTATGTTAATACCAACCCCAGACCCCAGACCTCAGACCCCAAAGCCCACAGAGCGAGGCACAGCCAGCCATCCAGCTATCCAGCCATCCAGCCATCCAGCCATCCAGCCATCCAGCCAGCAACCTCTGCTTCTTCCACGGTTCCTTGGCGAGCCAAGGCAAGGAAGTCTTGAAGGCGAGGCGAATACGATGTCAGATAGAAAGGCGGGGAATGAAAGGCGCAGAAGGGTGGTTCAATAATTTGTGAGGGCTGCTAGCAAGGGAGGAAAGGGAGGGTTTTGAATGAACCTCGCGCCCCGCGTTCGCCCGAAAGAAAGCGTTGCCGTCGATTATTCTCAGGACGTCTTTTCGCCGTTTTAATCTCGAATACGGGGGTTCTCGGGGGAGTTTAGGGGGTTGAAAATTCTTACACAAAAAAAAAAAAAGATAAGTGCTCCCCCAAATATTTATAGACGTTACCAAGTGCGCCGAACCAACGAGCTTAATACGACTTCTCGCAAGTATTAACCTACACCTTATACACCATATGAATGTTTTAACAAAAAATATTTTTCAACGGGTTCAAAAGACACGGTATAGAATTTTATAACACAAATACTCAGGAAACTACGAAAGACTCAATCTATTGTGCTACAACGGGCCTGCAGGTTTCATTTCTCTATTTCTCTGTCTTATTTTTCGACTAAAACTTCTTCAGTTACATTATTTCATTTCATTTTTCTCGATCCAACAACAATTTTTCTTTTCTCATCAGACTACCGATTTTTTTATTTTTTTTTAATCAATATAACTTTGCCAAACGCAAAGGACGAAGGGCAGTTGCCATATAGTATATGGCTATATGAGAACAATTTTGGCTACGCCATGCTGCAGCGTCGAGAAACAGCTTTTGTTAGGTCTTAATTACGGGGAGTCTGTGATTTACTATACACGTCCCAACTGCCGTCATGGCAACGAATTTCCCACCTGTAATTTACTTCAAAACATGTTCATGAGCTAGCGTTCCGCATGAGCGTAGATATACCAACTTTACCAGGTATATTCAAACCATATGCATATATGTATTGCGAATCATTATGCGAATGATTTAGGAAGAAAAGTCATTATTTTGCAATCCATATTCTCATTATATTTATTATGATAATGACGGCATACAATTTTTAAGCTAAAACCTAGTTTTTACCTACTTTGACTGATTTCTAATTAATTTTCGAATTGCTGAATCGTATTATTGGACATTGATCAGTTATACGCGTCTGAATGCATTCTGCACGATTTATCGTGACAGTCATTCATTTTTATAAAACCAAAGAATGTAAATAGTATTCAGTAAAAAATTTTTACTTTCCAGAATCCTATAAGAGATCGGAGAAAAAATAAATGTCTAAACGATAACTGAAACGACTTAATTTTAGCTTTTGAACTCAATTTCAGGTTCGGTTTAAAACCCCATACCTACTCATCATCTTTAATATACATTTTCTGAAAGATTGAAAAACCAACATATGTGTAGACAGTGTATCAAAGGAAAAACGTTGAACTGTCTCTCTCTTAATTTAAAATGCTTTTAAGAAATGCCTTTCATCCTTGAAAATGATGTTTAACTTATAATAGTAGCTGGTTTTTCATTACGAACAAATAAATTTAACATTAGAAAACAATGAAACGATGGATTGAACATCTTCGAGAAATAAATTCTTTATTTCTTCAAGATTTTCTAAAGCAATTTATAATAGAATGAAAATAACCGATTCGAATGGTAGAAGATCGGAAGAATATCATCGATTTTTATTTCCAGTACCTTAAAAGCACTTCGTGTCTCAAGTACGAGTATTCGCAAATGGTGTTACGCGATTCGTCCTCGCGATGGTCGTCTCCTGTTTAGTTAGTACCAGGCGATGTTATTTCTTTAATTAATTATATCCTCTTTCTACCCTTCGCCGAAAACCTTCATCGCCATTGTCCTTACCCTATGTATAGCTATTTTTTACCAAAATTAAACATACCTCACCAATATTCCTTATATTAGCATAATATATGGAATTAAATAAATGGGACATAAATTTTCACATATCGTTTCAAGTATAGAATGCATTTGTCAAGAATGTTACATGGTTTCTAATAAATGGAATAACATTTGTCGAATAAAGAATTACCGATAAAAATTTCCATATATGTACATGTTCAAATGAAGAAAATATGAAAACGCGATTACATTCTCTCTGCACCCTGCTAGAATTTTTTAACCGTTAGAATTATAAATATAGATTTGAAGTATACGTTCTAAAATTTGACTTGTTAAGTAGAATAAAGTGCCCAATTTAAATAATTTATTAATGACTGAGTAAACGGAAATGAAGTGTATGACGCTGCTCTTGGAAAGTCAAACATTCTGAAAATACATGCGCGAGTTTAAAACTCGTTAGATCTTTAATTTGATTTGTAAATAACGTTTAAATCGCTCGTCTAAGACAGTGTAAAAATTTGCATAGTAGATACTACGAAAATCGGTAAGAATGATACAACCTGAGGTAAAAAATCTTTCTTTCAAATTGTCAAAAATGTAGTCTTTGAATTCTTATTCCAAAAACTACAAATCAATATAGAAATGATTTATCTTTGAATAAAAAAAAGCTCCCACCCCTAATTTCGGAGTTTCTAAATTCTAAAAAGCAAACTCTGCTAAAATCTGGTTAAAAAAATCAGAGGATTTGTAATTTCTAGTCCCTTGACCTGCAGCTACCAGCCAATTCGTTTGACGATCTATCGCAATTCGCGATGTCGATAGGAACGACGACGACGACGACGACGTTAACGCGATAGACATGTTTGCTTAAGTCTTGTTTGTTGTGTCAGAGCTTGTGTTTGTACAACCAGAGCAGACCGTTACGGTTACAAGTATAGGGAGTGTGATAACCTAGGCTGTGTTCGATAATTGACTAATATATAATACCTATAGGTATATATGAAAGCGATGTGTTAACTTGCGCAGTTGCGTTTCTATATCTAATTGACTATATATACATAAGTTGTTCGTGTATAAAATAGAACAAGGTAAAATATAAGTACCTAAGTAAATTACATCGCTACTATACAGTTCGTTCTTTCTCTCGAAGACAAGACAAAAAAAAAAAAAAAAAAAGCTACAAAAAATGAAAGTAAGTAAGTAAAAAAAAAAAAAAAAAGGACCATTTTCATAATTATTCAAAATATGAATGCCCCTGGGACATTATTAAAGAATAGTCTAATGACTTCCTCCAAGTCGACGATGGAACGAGCACAAAGCTCGGTCATAGTATATATAAGGAGCAAAAGCTGCGGAACGGGGTGCGAGACACAACTTAATTTGAAATCGTTAGTGCACCTGCAGGACGCGGACGGAGTTACACGGGCGCCAGTTTTTGTATTCAAATTTTTCATTAGAGTCCATAGATACGAGATGACGTTTCGAATTTGAATTAATTGGATTTTATTGTATTTTACTCTAATCGCTTAAGATGAAGAAAAGCAAAGCTAATTACTGCAACGTTTGACAAAAAAATTACAGCAATATATTGAACAACGATATAACCCTGACGGAAAAAACACTCAAAAGAACACTCAAAATAACACTCAGTAGTGACTCTAAACTGAGGTGTACTTTCGTGCACCTAACTTGGGTGTTGACTCTCAGTTCAGTGTTGATTTTCTGTTGGGTGTCACACATTTGGTAGTCAACTCTCAATTTGGGAGTTCGACACTCAAAATTTGGGTGTCAACTCTAAACCTGGGAGTTCGATACTCGAAATTTGGGAGTCAAATCTCAATTTGGGAGTTCGACACTCAAAATTTGGGAGTCAACTCTCAATTTAAGAGTTTTACACCCAAAATTCAGTGCTTACACCCAAAATTCAGTGTTTACACCCAAAATTCAGTGTTTACACTCAAAAATTGAGTGTATTTTCCGTATGGGAATGACCAATTATAAAACGGTTTCCTGTAAAGAAATATCTTTGGTCATAGTTTTTACTTTTCATACACAATGTTTGCAGAACTTGTAATCGCTGAATTTTTTTTTTTTTTTTTTTTTTTCTGAATGTCCTGATTAGCACCTATCCCACCCATCCCTAAGCAGTAGACGTAGTCTGATTTCATCCGAGTTTGATTTTAGTCCGGTTTTTATGCTTGCCGCATAATGTCTATCATTTGTGATAAATTATTTATCATTTTTTACATACTGTTCAAAACTTTGCTTAAAATATTCGCATCCATAGTGATTGTCGCCTTTATGATTGTTCCTTGTGTTATTTTTCTCGGCGTTAAAGCACCCGCAGCGAATTTACCTGAAAATTATGCCTCGCAATTTGCCACAAAAAACTTTAAAGTTAAAACGATATTGTACTGGACTGGTTTGTTCAACAGTAAAACATTCTACTTTGGAGAAGGCGATATATTTAATAACTGCAAGATATCAGCCTGCCGAGCTACTCACGATAGAAATTTAATGGATATCCAGGATTTTGACGCACTTTTATTCCATGGATTGGAGACCAGAATCTATGACGTTCCAACGGCCAGATCACAAAAGCAAAAATACGTATTTGTCGATCTTGAATCACCCGATACTTACGCATTGGACGATTCCCATATTCCCAACGATTTTTACAACTGGACTATGACGTATAGACGAGATTCGGACGTTCCTAGAGCTTATGGATACGTTATTAATTCAGCAACGAATGAAGTTGCTTATCCGCTTTGGGCCAGAGCTGACAATTTTACAACCTGCAGTCATACGGTCATTTACGATAATCTTCGTTCCCAAGGAATTAACGGCAGGTTCGAAGGTTATTATCAAAATATTGATCCTGAGTGAAACGATTACTCAAAAATTTTATATTCCATACAATATAAGACTTATTTGTATATAATAACGAACCGCAATTCTTTGATTGATCAGATTCATCTCATAAGTTTTTTCTTCTTTTTTTTTTTTTTCATCATCAAATCTACAGGTAAAATAAAAACGGCTGCATGGTTCGTCTCTAATTGCCGTACCGCAGGACTTCGTGATCGCTACGTAGACGAGCTTAAAAAATACACTGACGTTGACGTATACGGCAAATGTGGTCCTTACACCTGTAAATACGGAAACATAAAATGCTACCAGATGCTGGAGTATCGTTACTACTTTTATATCGCATTTGAGAACTCGTTGTGCGAGGATTACGTGACTGAAAAATTGTACAAGGTGATGTCGTACAACGTTGTGCCAATCGTATACGGTGCTGTGAATTATTCCGAATTCGCACCTCCGGGTTCGTACATAAACGTCGCTGACTTCGAGGGTCCGAAACACCTGGCAAATCACCTTAAATACCTAATAAACACACCTGATGAATATGAAAAGTTCTTTTCGTGGAAGAAGCACTTTTTTATAGACCTAAGCCACAGCGTGACTTTGTGCAAATTGTGCGAAATTCTTCATAATGAGAAAAGTATGGCTACGTCGAATATCTTTGATTTGAAAAATTGGTGGTCCGAAGGAAAATGCCAGGACCCAATCAAGTTTCTGAAAAAAATAATCACCCAGTAAATCTTCGTCTTATTATTTCCCTCTTTTTTTTTTCAGTGATTCTTTTCACAATTGTGTGGCGCAATCATTGCAGAACCGCACCATCCTGGGTTTCATTGATCATTGATGTCGAGATAACGGGATTACAAACACCGACTTGAGCTTCTACCTCTTCTCTCACGTCACGTTCAGCGAACACAGTGACCAGCAGATCTGTCTTCTAAGGATTAGTGCGATAATTAGTCTGGCTAATCGATTCAAGATTATCTCCATCAATCTTAACAGGCATTCCGAGTATCTATACCTCAACTCACCTAAATTTTCGGTCCCGATTACGGGGGCTATTTTTCAACGACACCATCGTCGAGGAATTTCAATGGAGTAAAAAATTTTCGGATCCGACACTATTTTCCTACCATATGTGAGAATATAAGCACACTCAAAGGGGTCAGGGGTTCATTATACAGTCGAAAGTTCATATCCAAAGCAAATATCGCTAAGCAACGAAGTGACTTTGGTGTCTGTGGTCATTATATCTCGATTTATAGTTGAACAAATATCGGCTCATCGATGCGTAATGTTATGTGGATAAGTTTCTCCGCGCATCCGTTTCGCCTCTGCGTTTTGAAGGTATAGCTAGGTAGTGTATAGCGATTCGTGTATATGCAGCCTAGGTATAGATCGCGTATCGTTAATTACCGAAAACCAATTTGGCCGGTGATTACCGATTGGTATGGTTATCGGTGTAACACTCCCCCCCAAAACCACCCCATTCCAATCCCAACGCTCTAACCCTTCACGGCTATATCTACCCTTAGGTATATCAACGCGACAAGCGCACGTTGAACGCATCGATACGCATCGATCCATTTCATAAATATATCTCGCTGGTGTTGTACCCCGCAGGCTTATAAGCAACCCCTCAATTTTTTTTTTTTTTTTTTTAAACCGTGTAATTCTGCACTCAATGTATAGGGTGAAAAAAAAAAATGATAAAAACAGCGAAAAGCTTTTTGAAAATTAGAACGAAACGGAAAATTTACGAATCAGCTATCTGAATTCTTGCGCTTTAAGATCAGCTATGAGCAGCTGCACATACACAGAGGAATATATATGAATTCGGGTGGCAAAGGGTGCAGGGATATAGATATATACCGCGGAGATCGAGGCGATGCGGGCTCAACGTGGATTTCTACGTGGGGACCGTCCTGGAGCAGAGCCGAGTCTTTATATAAAAATGGCTTTTCCATGTCGGTGGAACCCCGCGACTTGCCCACAACTTCCCCTCAGTTTTACCCCGAACCGAGAGAGCTTCGCCACCCTCCTCCTCCTCCTCCTCCTCCTCCTCATCCTCATCCTCTTCCTCTTTCTCTTCCTTGCTTTCACATTTTCCTCTGCACCCTGACTCCTCGCCACGGTGTGGCTGGGTGTCGTACAGGCTGGGTGATCATGCGGTACGGGGATGAAATAAAAAAGAAGAAAAAAAAAATAGAGATGGACGATGAACGGACAGACTGAACGAGGAATGGGATGAAACCGTCACCAATTAACAACCGAACAAATCTAATCATCACGAAGTAATACCATACTTTATAGAACTACCGCAGTATCGTTATACACCTACGTGGGTGATGTAGGCGTTAATTTTCAACCGAACAATATCGATTACTAAAACCATCGGATAACTATTGATACTACATATTTTATTTTCATGATAGTACTATACCACTCTACCCTTAAAAATAGAAATCTGACACACTGATTAGTTTTATGTTAATTTTATCTGATTATGTTTAGTTGTTGGTGATTAATCTATGTCTCAATTTTTATGACTGATAGGATATGGGAGAAAAAAAGAATCGGAATGGTTATTATAATATTTTTAACACTTTTATCTCCGTTGAGGCCGGGTTGTAGTTCAGAATTTGAATGGTACCTAATCACAGTTTGTGTGAACGAAATTCTACATAGCATCAGATTTCGAAACTTCGATGATTACCGAAGGTTCGATATTCCGGAGGCCAAATCTCCGGAACTTGAAATCCACGCATGTATTCATTCAGTGTTTAATAACTCGAAATGATTTAATCGTATCAAAACCAATATAAGTATATGGTCAAATTAATCGCCTTGAGACTTACTCTTTGGAAAGAAAAGTTCCAAAATCCTATCAATTATTAATGACATCAAAGAAAAGAAAAGTTCCAAAATCCTATCAATTATTAATGATATCAAAGCTATCGATTTTAGTGGATAAAATGGAATTCCGTAAAGAGGGTCTCGATTAGAATGATCAATTTTTTGCTTTCACATATCCCGAAAAATTAACCAAAATTTTCAAAATTCTGGACTTTCTGAGTTTTGATTTGAAATTTTAACGATCTAAACTTCAACGTTTTTCAAAATTCGAAATCGTTTCAAACGATTTCAAAACTTCAACCTGGCCTCTCGTTGTTCGACTTTGAATTGACTGGTAACTTGACTACTAAACTCTATTGCTATTCTCGTTTCTCCTTGATTCCTTCACGTATATGCTTTATCCTATTTTATTTTATATTTTATTACGTTCACTGTATATATTCCTAATATACGTTGTGTTTTATTGTTATACAACGTATATATACCTCCGTCATTTTAAATCTCTGTATACCTACACTTTTATTCCCAAAAAGCAGAAGAATAAAAATGTTATAAATAAGTAAATGAACACACGAACGAATCACAGTCAATATCAGCTGAAACTATATCGACTGATAAATCGACAGACTCATTTTGATTATCATCTGCTAGGTTTACTCATTTTTAAAGATTCTTTGTCTCCGATCGTCGATTAATTTATCACCGTTTATTTTAGCTACTGAGAGATAATATCGATATATATCGGTATAAAAGAAAAACTCTTCGATTTTTCAGTAAAATTTAACTGCTTTGATCTCGGTGTTCAGTATAGTTGCTGAAAGTATGAGGGGATACGAGTAGATATCTAAAATATTCAAATCTCTGGAATAGAATAAGTAAATCGGTATATATATATATATATATATATATATATATATTATATGTACCGAAGGCGTTATCTCTAGTTCTGCGATAGAAATGGCCATATAGCAGAAAATAAAATTGGATTCAATACTCGTACTACGTACAGGTATTATAGTTGTATTGAAATTTGAAAATCGATTTAAATATTTGTTTGAAAGATTTCGAATCGATTTTCTTATAGATTTGTCAACGCGAAATTATCCGCGCTAAACTTTCCTGATACGTTTCACTATCGCATATCCTATTACTGAGACGATGTTTACCCGTTTATCATCCGGTGTGCTACTCCAACAAATTTTTTATTCTTTTAAAATAACGCTACGTAAAGCTTCGGAAATATCCACTCTCTATTCTATCCTATCCTATTCTATTCTATTTTATTTTATATTATACTCTTTTGCGACAAGTGACGCTGATGCTTTTAGAATTCAGGTTAAAATATAGATAAAAGCTTTCGCAACTTTCAGCTGCAGTAGGTAGCTTATATACCTACGCGCTACCTGACACTTATAGTCACAGTACGATAACTTCGAATCGTGGACACCTGACTCTGCGCTATCGTGGGCTACGTGGACGGGGGTCAAAATAGAATACGAAAAAGAGTAGAAATAAAGAAACTGAAAATAACGAAAAAAAAAAGGGGGGGAACGAAAAGAAGACAGTAAAAGAACGACAAGGCATGGGAATAGACGGCGTTAGGGGATGAGACGGCTGGCTATCGCAGAAAATTATGTTAGCCCTATCTCAAGCTGAAAATACAGAAACGAGGATGGGATGAAGAGATGGTGCGGATAAAAGATAAAAGATAAAAGATAAAAGATAAAATACAAGAGATAAAAAGATATAAGATAAGTAAAATAAAGGGATGGTGGCGGAAGCTTCGAGCTGAGTACCGCGTGGACACCAAACGAATAGAAATATTACTATTGGGATTATCCGCGCACCCTCACCGAGTCCTTTGCCCCCCCGCGATCTGAGCAGCGATTTTTTCTATTTTCTTTTTTCTATACAATTTTTTTTTTTGCTCTTCTATCTTGAGGGAAATAGCGGGAATGTAGGTATAATAAATTCATTTTTCAAGCAAGTGTAGGGGGAAGAGGGGGGGGGGGGGGGTCTAGGGTTGAAAATCGTAAAATCAATACTATGCAGCTATATACGTCTCGAAAGAAAGAAAAAATAATAATAAAAATGGTATTTATTAGCGGAAATCTGTGCGGTTTGAAGAGATTCATTTCAGCTTTCAGCGGATGCGAATATAAGTCGGCGACTACTGGGATCGACTCGGCTCGACGAAGTAGACCAGCTGCTAGATGACCCGTCCTTAAATTTATGACAGAGAGTTTATGACGTCTGGGGGGGATACTGGAGCTCTGCCACGAGTTTGGGGTAGTCGTTGCAAATTGCGTAGTTATACTTTGGCGATATAAAATCGAGAGTTCGTAAACTGTTGACTCCGGTTGTACGACTGCCTTAGGTATCCCTCTGCAGTCATTTTTCGCAATAAAGAAATCGGGATGGGAAAAGAAATAAGAACACATAGGTATACTATATTATATACTAACTTTCATACATTTTTTACTCATAAACATTTACCGGAATGATAAACTGCAAGGAAAAATTTTTGCTTCCAGATCTCTACGTCATGCTAAAAATAATGTTAATCAAAAACCTCCACAGCTGGCACAGGCAATAATATTTCGAACAAGTAGGTACAGTGCAGGTCATGAGAGGCGAGATAACATGTTACACTGCACATACATATATTTAGATACACGCGTGCATAGAGGTGCAGATTTTCCTGCAAATCGGGTACACAGAAAGAAAGGTTGGATTTGATTAAAGATAATTGTGCAGTCCATAAATGAAGACCGAAATTTTCTCGGATCAAATCAAAATTTTTCTCGAACCAAGAAAATTGGGAAAAACCAAGAAAATTGGAACAACCAAGAAAATTGGAACAATTTTCTTGGCTCGAGAAAATTTTTGATTTGATCCGAGAAAATTTCGGTCTTCATTTTTGGACCGCAAAATTGTCTTGAATCAAGTTGTCCCAATTTTCTTGGTTCGAGACAAATTTTTGATTTGATCCGAGAAAATTTCGGTCTTCATTTTTGGACCGCAAAATTATCTTGAATCAAGTTAACCTTTCTTAAAATTGTCCCAATTTTCTTGGTTCGAGAAAAATTTTTGATTTGATCCGAGAAAATTTCGGTCTTCATTTTTGGACCCCCAAAATTATCTTGAATCAAGAATAATTTTCTTGGCTCAAGTTAACCTTTTTTTTCTGTGATACCTTATTAATTATTATAATCTGGCGATAAAATTAACTGATATATGATAATAAAGAATGAATTTCTTCACATCGTTGAAAAATCGAAGTTCAGTAGTGTTTAATGAAGCGATGTATAAGATAGGAGGCCATTAATTCATACTTCAGTCTTCTCTTTAGAGCAAACAACGACAGAACCTTGCATCGTTGGAAGTTTTTGATTAAAGAAAAAAAAAAAAAAAAAAACGAGAGCAAAGAAAATCCGTTCAGCATCGTTGGGGGGTTGATTCGTGCTGAAATTTAGCAACGATTTTTATATTATTTGTTTATTTTTGTTTTTTTTTTTTTTTTTCTTCTCACACTTTTTATCGGGTTCTTTAAACCCTTGGGCAAGTATGGTACCTACCTAATTTCGAAAAAAACCTGCAAGTACACAAGGTGTATACAGATGACTTAACGACCAGACATACCCTAGGGTATATCAGGTTGCGTGTGACTATATGGCAAGTGGAAAAGTTTTATAAGCAAATTGAGCGATACGTCAGTGAAAACGACGTCGGATGCCTCTGGGCTTGGGGAAACAGTTGGCTGACTCAGAGATGAGTACGTTCACTCTCACTCTCGCTCTAACCCTCATCCTCATTCTCATCCTTATACCCTCGCCGTCACCGTCACACCGTCACACCGTCACCCTCCGATCCTTAGTGGTGACCGAAATGAGCCTCGCGCACCAGGGCACGCCGCGGCTACCCCGTCAGCCATCGCTTTATTAACACGGTTTTGGGACGGACCTGGTATAAGTAAGAGCTCGACTGCAACATGCGATAGCGATAACATGCGTATATACGTATATATGAGAAATTCCACTATGTATACGTCTCTATATATATTTTACACACACGAACCTAGTTTCATACCCTTCGTAGGTATGTACCTACGGGAGAAAGGGAGGCTGGCAGCTGTTGCGAAGGCAATTTTCCCTTATATAAATCTCGGGAGTTACGATATTGAATTAAACGTTGGCAGCACAGATCGCTGTATCAAGTTAGGAAATTTGGTGAGTAGGCAGGTAGGTAGGTAGTTAGGTAGTTAGATATAAGGGTATACCTATAATCGATACGGTTTTTTGTTATAAATATTAAGAAATTTATATGAAATAAGAAAAGTGGCTGATGGGATAAACGGCACGCGGCTAAAAAGGGAATCTTTTATTCAGTGTTTTTGAAATAAGGGCCACAGATCCTTTTGAGGTATAAACTTTCTATCCCACTCGAGTTTCTAGGTAAAACTTAAATTTCTTTTTATTGTTTTTCTCTCGTGGTTTTAAAACTGTGACCGAACTCTGTTTAGCGGTTAGAAATCCCGCTGAGAACGTGCGGCCGGTTAACTCCCGACGATTTTTTTTTTTTTTTTTTTTTTTTCTCTCTCTGTCTGTTCGGGTAAACTTCGACGCGGCAAGACTCAGACTATCGCCAAAGTCATTACTACCGCTTGCCTGGAGGTCGCTTTCCAAAGTCTTCTTTCGACCATCTTTCTCTTATTCTTCTTCTATTTTTATTTTTTATTTTTTTAATTTTTTTATTCTTCTTCTTCTTCTTCGCATCAAAGACTTCATAGAATATTTGCAGCTTTTACTCCAAACTACCCTTCGACTTTAATATCACCTTTAAAAATTTCTAAAGAACTGATCATTTTTCGTAGAGTACAATTCTTGACCCCCATAACTAGAGAAGTTAGAGTATAGTACTGCGGAGTATCGAGGGTACACTTACCTGCTATCCAAGCCATTATCTACGGTGCTTTTACCATTCCCAAACCCCGTTACCCCATATCTCGCGCGCCCCATCCCTTCGCTGTTCTTTCCTCTTCTATTTCGCCCTCTTTTACAGCTTCGTAATTGTTTTTCCGCCATCAACTGTTTCGCGCTCCCCCAGGATGTGCAGGATGGTGAAGGTGAGGCAAACCTCTCTCGCAGTATATGTGTTGTGTGTGTTTTCTGTTGTGTATTGTGTGTGCGCTTGCTCACCCGAGGGGTAGACGGGGATAGGGGTTGCAACGTAGTAACTCACGTAATGCGTGGTAAACACCGTGCCTCGACCTCGACGGAAATCCCGGTGCCTAGCCCGTGAGCCTGATCTCGCACCAGTGAATACTTTGGCTATATTATACGACGCGTTGTAGCTAAGGGTAGCTATACGATGACTCGCGTGTGCTTCATCGGCCGTAAACCTCGCGGGGACAAAAAGAGAATGAAAAAGAAAAAAAAAAAATTGTAGAAAAAGGTGAAAAGCGTATATAGTCGTACTTTCTATACTTATATGTATTGAGGTGCTCCTCAATTCGGTCATATTCGAATTCCCATGCTCCCATGGGCCAGAAAGTTTCCAAATACGTACAAAAAAAATTTAGTCAAAATCCCAGCTTCCTATCTCAATTTCAATTTACTGCCCCGAAGCCTTTGAACTTTTACATTTAGGGGACCAGTACAGCGACTTTTCGAGAAATTATCATAGTCCGAAATGAATTTATTTCATAACCAAAGTTCATTTCACATAAAAATATTTTTCTTTTTCAAAATCATGTGTCGTAAGGATTTTAGAGCACCGTTGGACCGATTCAGGTCATCTTGGATTCATTTTCTTCAGAAAACAAATCCTCAACATGTGAATGTAGGAATTTTGAAAATTTTTCGTTTTCGCCAAGTTATTTAAGAAATGAGTGATAATAATTTTTGCAAATTTGCTAAATTGATCATAACTTATGACATAATTTTTTATTTTCAAATTCCTACATTCACATGATGAGGATTTATTTTCTGAAGAAAATGAATCCAAGTTGACCTGAATCGGTCCAACGGTGCTCTAAAATCCTTACGACACGTGATTTTGAAAAAGAAAAATATTTTCATGTGAAATGAACTTTGGTTATGAAATAAATTCATTTCGGACTATATGATAATTTCTCGAAAAGTTGCTGTACTGGTCAAATAAAACACGATTTTTACTACTTCGGGGTTACTTTTTACTTCCTATCGCATTATCGCTTCACTTCCGATTCAGTTCCGATTTTTCGGAACTAATACTGAAATAGGAAGAAAAACTTGATTCGAAGCTTTGAGCTTTATCCTTCTTTGAAAGGATTTTTAAGACTGAGAGAAGCTACTATCTCGTCCCTTTATGAACCGATAAAATTATTTAGTCAACATCAACATCAGAAATATCTGCTATTAATGTAACGGTGTGCAAAGAGTCAAGTAATAGTGAAGGTATAATAAACAGTCGCTAAGTGAGAGGGATACGCGCCGCGCCGTTGCATCATCTGGGAAAGCGAACTTACGACCTAAAGTTTTACCCAGGTGGAGGAACAAAGATGCATCGAGTGAGTATCTCACAGCATCTTGGTCCAGGCTTCAACCCAGTGGATAGAAATATGGTCTGAGGATGAGTTATGAAGTTGTAAAATATATTGTCGAACAGCGATATGGCCTGGGTTTTATATGATCCAGTCTGTGTTACACCGTGACTCAAATTGCCTTGCAGGATACATATTTGATGAATATAAGTACCGAAGCTTTTTAGCGAGATAAGAAGATGGAGGAAAAGGGTAATTATTTGACTTAAAACTTAGTATGTCCAAATTTATTTACCCACTTTCATTTATTTTTTCTTGCGCTATAAAATACCTGTTGCGTTTTAAACTTCACCACGAAATTTGCTTACCTTAGCTTTACGTCTACGTAAATTATTAGTAACGAGATAAAGTATCTATAGATAGAACTCGGTGAATTTAGACCGATTAAAGATTAAGCAGGATTCAGTTTGAGAAAAGTGAGAAACTGAGAAAAAGCCTGAATCCTAGAAATCTACGTTTTTTTTTTTTTGTTTTTTTTGCTCCAATTTTCTTCTTTCTTTCTTTTTCTATATATAGGTACGTTCGTTAATATCGGAATTGGCACAGCTGATCTACAGCCACGTTATATCATCTCTGAATGAGATAATCAGTCAAAGATCTTCTTTTGTGATGGAAATATATATCTACGAGAGAAAAATTTACTTTTCACCAATTAAGTGAAAACGAACCCAGCCTGTTTTTTTTTTTTTTTTTTTTTTTTTTTTTTTTAACAGGTACTCCAATTAGGTACCAAACTCAGGAATTAATTTATCCAATTTTTATACCTAATAGCAATTATTATATATTTTTTTTTTTTTTCAGCAATATGTGATTTTCTGTATTATATGCCATATGTGATAAGATAACTGGAAGATATAGCAAAAAGTAGCCTAGGGTGAAGTAAGCAATAAAAGACATTAAGCGAATCCCTAGCTCCTGCGGAGGATCTTGAGGCGAAGTTTTTACGACATATATTATATATATATATGGGGCATTCCGCGTCACTTCAGCCACTAAAAAAAAAAAAAACAGACAAAAGAAATCCTCACAAAATTAGAACGAATCGGACTTATATGATACGAAGTGATTCACGAGATTTCGACATCTTTTGCATTTTTCGCTGACGGAGTTTTTTAGTTTTTTTTTTTTTTTTTTCATCTTTCAATTATAAGCACTGATATTTCAGAAACGCTTGATCGAAAATCTGCGGCTCTTCAAGGCATGTGAGGATAAAATTTATTTAAATTTAACTGAGTACTATTCTGACCCACATTCTGGATGGAATGTAATCAATAAAAAAAAAATTGGACATCCCGTAAAAAAAAAATCAAATTTAGTATTGGGAACCTTAGAACCTCGATACGCCAACTAGTGGCAGAAAATAGAACTACTCAAAGAAGGCTAAAATTTCAAAGCCACGCCCATTCCAAGGATCCCAATATATTATATGATGTTTTTATTTTGGAAAAGAGATCAGTCAAGTTTCTGTACGAAAGTCTACCGGCTTTCATATGACTGTCAGAACCAACCATCGGGCATTTGACTCTATTAGAGACTTCCTGTCGTCGTTATATATATACCTACACAACGTAACAACCGACAGTCATTGGTACTGGTAACTGGTGGTCGTAGGGGTAGGTGGTAGATGGTAGGGATGTGATGAATGTTGCCTCCAGATAGCGAGAGGACAGACAACCCAGTGGCCAGGTCGTTGGTTACAGACGCTTCACTAGCTACTAGCTATGACACATGACCTTTCTTCTCGTGATTAATACCTCCGAGGTGTATCTTAGGGGACGAGATTCAGTCCGTAAGATAAACCCGTCGAAAATCATGCCCGTACATTTCGGTCTTTCTGTATATTTCGAAAAAATAAAAAAAAAACTAAAGAAAGAACCCTTACGGAAAAAACCCCTCAAAATATCACCCTTAACTTTCAGGATGATTTCGTACCCCCAACTTGGGGGTTAACCCTGAATTGAGGGGTACCTTCAACTTGAGGAACAACCGTCAAATGGGGGTCCCTTCAACTTCAGGGTTTTTGAGGTGACTTTTTGAAGTGACCCGCCACTCATCAGGGTTGACCCCTAACTATTCAGGGTCATCCCTCAATTTTCAGAGTTGTCCCAGAACGTTTCAGGGTTATCCCTCAATGGTTGGAGGTTGTCGCTCAATGTTTAAGGGATATTCCTCAATTCTTGGGGGTTTTCCCTCAATTTTCAGTATTGACCCCCAACTATTCAGGGTTATCCTTCAATTGTTGGAGGCTGTCCCTCAATGTTTGAGGTATATTCCACAATTTTTGGGGGTTTTCCCTCAATTTTCAGGGTTGATCGACCAACTTTTCACGGTTGACCCTTCAATTGATGGTTCATCCATAGGAATTGAAGGTATTACCCTGAATATTGGAGGTTGAACCGTGAAATTTCAGGGTTTCACCCCCAGAATTGAGGGTGAAATCTTGAAAATTGAAGGTTCACCCTCAAACTTGAAGGGTTTTTTCCGTAAGGGAAGATCCTCTCCACAATCTCAGTGCCTACCTATACATGCGTATGCACAGGATAATTTTATCTATCAGGTATTTCCTAAATAGGAAATTCCGATTTGTGAAATAAATTCATTTGCCGTGATATAGGAAAACACTGGTAGTATCTAGTATGTAGCACGTGCCAGTGACGTCAGAACAGCAAGTATAAGTTTTACCACCAGTTACCGCGAGCCTGCAGGGTAAAGGTAGAAGGTTTGCGGACATCCGCGACATATGCGGGGGCACTAAGGGTAGATATTTCGTATTGTTGAGAATTGGGTATTCCCCTACGTTTGCGGTTCTGCCCAGTCGGTTTTCCCGTCGTTCGTTTCCCTAGGCCAACCCTAAAACCGCGCCAATGTCACCACAACTGTCTTTGTCGTGTACTCGGCTTAGCTTGGTGAGTAATTACCTCATATGTCACTAGGATATGGTGATCCTCGTTTCAGAGTTTATTTTGTTTGATAAAAATTAAAAATGGCGAAAATTTTAACAGATTTATTTTCATTCGCGATTAGAACTCGCATCACGTGATATTGTGACGGGTGAAAATGAGAAAACGCGATACCCTATACAGACTGGCGCGGTAGGGGCTGATCGTTCTATCGGAGTATATAAAGAATTGTGCCGTTTTTTTGTCGATGAAACGGGCGTTTCCCGATTTTCTCCTCGGTAAAGAATAGATTCGTTTGGAAAGCGTAAATTTGAATTCTATTCACGAAGGGATCTCGGGATTGACGTGATTCGCAACACCGAGAGCCTTTTTATTATTGCGAGGGCGAGCCCGGGCGTGCCATGAAAACCCCGCGACATCCTGCGAGATACAAAAACCTGTCGTATTATCGCTCGTGGGATGACGGCTCTTTCATAATCCACTGACGTCAGCGTAATACTACATACCGATTCTCTTCATTCCGTATATAAAACTGGGACTTGATCGATCTGCTTACCGGTAAAAAATAGATCGTCTTAATTCTACAAGCCGAGAGAAAAATCTAAAAGTACAAAAATATGGCACGCGATCTTTTTTACTGAATCTTTAAATCTTGAGTACTTTTCGCACCCCTTCTTTACCACCGTATAACTTTAACTTTTGACACCGGCGATTGACCGGTTCTTAGGGTCGAACGTTTCCAGCAACATGTCGCAAAACTCTGAAAGGTATAAAATATTTACGACCCGAACGCGTCACGCGTGTGTATGTAGATCCGTGTGTATAGTATAGATTCCTGAAAATCTGAGATTAACTCAGAAAAAGGTCTTGTTGACACAACTAAAATTTGGTTATTATAATATGCAGCATCACATTTTTTGTTCAGTCAATCAAATTTTTTGTTCAGTCAACCAAAATTTTGTGGGAAAACCAAATTTTGTTGGAACAACCAAAATTTTTGGTTGACTGAACAAAAAATGTGATTGTGCATATAATAACCCAAATTTTGGTTGTCTCAACAAAACCTTTTTCTGAGTGTTCGCATAATGCCAAAGTACTGGGTTCCTCTTGAAGAGCGTAAAGACATCCGGTTTGGGGGTGTAAATTTAGTGATTCTGTTGTAATAATTTTTTCCAGAGTTCAATTTGCCAGGATTTATCAACCCCTAAATATACTTTCATAAGTATTTTACATGCCGAAAATTTAATCGGTGAAGAACCTATTCCCTTCCATCATCATTTCAAAGGGTTGAAGTTGGCAAAGAAATGAGAGCTTAGCTTATAGAACATGAGTTGCACTGGCTATAACCCGTAGACGTAGGTAAGCTACGAAAGTTGAAACAATATCGAATTTATCGGCAAGGAACCGGACGCGGGTACCGTGAGTTACGATTGGGGAAGTCGACGACATTCTCGGTGCTGAGTTACGACCACGAGCAGACTGAAACTGGCCGGAATGCCGGTGAACAGCTAAGCCGCCGAATGGCGGGAATGACGTAAAATGACGACCACCCTAAATGTGTGCAGCCCCGTGATTGGTTCTCGGAGTTGGTATAGGGCCGGAGTCCCAGAGTCGAAAACGACTCGGAAGTATTTTATGGCTCGGGCAACAATTACGCTATATTTTATGTCCGACTTTGGGAAACGGGGGTAGTATACGAATCCGGAACCCCGTACCTACCTACCTACCCACCTACCCACCTACTACCATTTTCTTATGGGGAAGTTAATTGATACGACTACCATTTACGCGTCTGTTATACCACCGTCCATCAGTCGTATTTGGCCGTTCGCCTTGCCGACTGGGATGTCACATAACTATTATACCGAAGGGTACGTTTAACCCCCTTCGGCGAGAAAACTGAGACAACAAATAATCGCCGCGAATTCATTACTCGGCTTGTGTCATTTATATATGAGACTATGAATCGACAGACCGGTAGTATTAGGTGCAACTAGGTATATATTGTGGTATTCCACGTGAACCGGATCAGTTTTTGGCCTGAGGTAATCGAATTTGACGCCAATGCAGATTCAGATTCCTTGTTACTACGTGAGATGCCCCCAACAGTTACAGAGCATGAAAATAATTGGTTCAATTTATATCGCTGTCATAATTATACCAAAAATTTAATTGCCACAGTTTCAACTCCACTTATCTCAGCCATGCATGAACAAAATCATAACTTCTCATAGTGCATTCTACGCGCATAAATGAGCGAGGGGCTATTCACTTGGGAAGTCTTATGTACACTGGTCTCGGAAGTCTTTGGAAGTCTTTAGTAGTCAATGGAAGTCCTTGTAAGTCTTTGGAAGTCACTATTACGTCACATGTAGTCTTCTGGAAGTCACTATGGAGTCATTGAAAGTCATTGGAAGTCATTGGAAGTCTGGTAGTCATTGGTAGTCATTGGTAGTCATTGGTAGTCTTTGAAAGTCATTGGTAGTCAATGGAAGTCCTTGGAAGTCTTTGGAAGTCACTATTACGTCACATGTAGTCTTCTGGAAGTCACTATGGAGTCATTGAAAGTCATTGGAAGTCATTGGAAGTCTGGTAGTCATTGGTAGTCATTGGTAGTCATTGGTAGTCTTTGAAAGTCATTGGTAGTCAATGGAAGTCCTTGGAAGTCAATGGAAGTCACTATGGAGTCACATGTAGTCTTCTGGAAGTCACTATGGAGTCATTGGCAATCATTGGAAGTCATTGGAAGTCATTGGAAGTTATTGGTAATCATTGGTATTCATTGGTAGTCATTTGTAGTCATTGGTAGTCAATGGAAGTCTATGAAAGTCGGAAGTCACTTGTACACCCAAAATTGAAGTGAATAGCCCCTCGTAAATGAGCTCCTTCGAAATATGTAGCACTTCAATTATTATTTTGGAATTCTTAAACATATAAAACTTAGAAAATATGCGATTTCTTTGTTCTTCTACCGAAAGGTCACACCAATTGCCCTGAAATTTTCACCGAAATTACTTCGAGGTAGCACTAAGAAGTGATCAAAATTTCAGCCTCCCGTTTTTCTTCTTTTTTTTTTCCAAAAACCGGCGAAGCATGTAAAACTTGGAAAATATGTGTTTCTATTTTTTTTCTACTTGAAGGGTCACACGGATTGCCTTGAAATTTTCACCGAAATTACTTTAAAGTGTCACAAAGAAGTGATAAAATTTCCAGCCTCCCGTTTTTTACTTTTTTTTTTTTTTTTTGCCAAAAACCGATCCGGTTCACGCGTGGAATACCCCAAATATGAAACGTCTTTTCATTTTTCTTCATAATTAATATGAAAACTTGTCACACCGATTAAGTTTTTCAACGAATCTTGAAATGTTAGAATAAACTGTAGGGATAGTTTTCTATCTGAGAATCAGTTATTATTCCCTGAAATATATATTTCCCCCATAATATTAGCATAAATAAATTTCTTATTAAATAAACGCTTGTAACAATGGTTGGCTAGAAGTGAAATCTGGCGTCGGCATAAATCCCGCGCATACATTAACTGGGTCGCTTTCAATTAAAAAACTTTTTCCCTGACTAACATTGGCGCTCATTAGAAGAGTTAGCGCCGCGACGGTGGTTCTCGGTGGGTCACAGTGGGTCACGGTGTACGGGGTTGCGACAGACCGTGGTGGGCCCTAATAAATTAATCCAAGGAATGGGCGCACGGCTGTCAGAAACGGTTGGTCGGTCCGGGTACCCCTGGTCCTCCAGCAGGTTACCATTGGTGCGAGAAGGGCCGACAAACCGACAACCACTACCCCTACCCCTATCCACCGTGAGCGCCTGTGGGATTTTTCGTTATTAATCATAAAACCGAGATTACTGCCCGTAATACCCGGGGTGCCGTGGTTGTTCGCAAATGGCGGAACACGCAGTGAAGGTAGGGAACTGAGGGGGTGAGTTCAAAATAGAATCGCTAAAAATGACCTCGATTGAACCCCGCACATCGAATTTGTTTTTTTTTTTTTTTTCATTTTCTACCTAAATTACTGGTTATTTAAACTGTATCCAACAAAAATAGCAACAAACATGTACTTTATCAAACCACGATATGTTATTTCATGACAAGATAATAGTGATCCGGTATAATATAACGAAATGAGGGTGGCTTATAGTTTTGTTACCATCCGTAGTCCCGTAAAGCGGTAATTTCATCAATTTTTTATTTTTTTATTTTTTTCTTCTTTTTCTTTTTCCATCCACTGAGTATGATTCGCAGTAAAATCGTATGTGTCATCAGTGAGAAGGGACTATCTAGCGTTATCATGGTATAGGGTAGGTAGGTATATGCCCGTTGATTCTAATGGCGTGTCCGGTAACACGGATTAAATTATTGGACCGTAAAGAAGGGAGCTTTTTTCATTATTCAGCGGGATAAATTCACACTATGGGTATAAGTATATATATGTATAGTATATTCGCGTGACCAAAGTTACGCGAAGAAGGATCTGGCGGAAACGATAAAAATGAAGAAGAAGAAAAAAAATGGCGAAAAAAGAAAAAGAATAATGGAGCTTTCGATATGTGTATACTGGTTACACGCACGCGGGTCAAAGAACCTCGCAAATCTTTTGCCAACTGTTCCAAGCGGGCGACACCGATTTTGCCTTTTCTGTATAGTGTTAGAGCGTCGAAAGACACCCGAATTACGTGGTCTAGGTATACTTGAAATTTATGTCACCCCCGATTCGCGCGTGACCCCAATGCTGTAGGCGTGCGTATTGAAATGTCGTATAGGTACTTTTACCCGGCAAGATTTTTCGAAAGATATAAAATCAAGATCGGAAAGCTTTTTCTTGTCGTATACCTACCTGGCTTTGGATCTATCTATACGATCCCCGCCTTGCGAGAATAAGATCTGCTTTCTTCTTATATTTTTATATCTTTTGCTAAATAAGAGTCGGAAGCTTCCGCAGTTACACAAAGATACAGATTTTTTCACCTGAAAGCTCCACACACACATAGTAGCTTTTCATTCACGATATACAATCTCAGAGGTAAAAGTGCTGCAATACTATTAGATCATAAAAACCAACGCCAATTTCCAATACTCTGTGACTTTTCACATCCTGCCCATAAAGTGATCTCCGTATTCTGTTCATTATTTTTTCTGACAAAAATCCCGCACCATAATTCTACCCCGAAATTCTGTTCTCATATTTTTTTTTTTGTTTTTTTCTTTTCTACGGTATAATATACTACCGCGAATATGATAACATGATAAAATTAATGTTTGAAATGATCGCATCAATCCTGATGATAATAATTTTTCATACACGAGTTTCAGCCGACACTCTCGGTATAATATATATATGTGTAAACGAGAAAGAGACATTTGGATGTAACCCTCTTCCACTCGGGAATACCGCGTTACTTTTGTCTCCCTGTTGCCCGGGTATGGGGGTATATATATGCGTGGGTCACAATAAGTAAAGGCGGGGTTATGACCCCGGGTTTTTCCCATGGGAGCTGAGCCATCGTTGTGCTCGTAAATGCCAGGCCAAGTTACGACGACGACGCACGCAATACCGGCTTGTGCAAGCTTCGGGATAAAGCTCTTTACCGCACCACACGACGCTATCCCCCAACGCGTAGGTATTCCGGGTATACGATTACACCCTCAAGGTCACGCACGGGCACTACGATACCAAGGTGCAAAGATCCCGCAGTAGCCAGACGCGCTCTCTCGATGACCAGGTATGAGGGAAAGGGTGGAAACGAACCCTGAAACATTACGCCTGACTCCAGTTTCTAGACTTCGCATTATCACCACGGGTCGAGCACTTGCACTCAACTTTACCCGGTTACCTTGTTCGGGGAACATAACTATTTCGTAAACATTAAAATTGAGCAATTTCGGTAATGCAGATCAGCTCCGCTTCTCGCATTACTAAATTTTGACGCAGATAGCGCTACAGTGCGATGATGTAAAACACGGTGTAAGTAATACTTTGGTGGCATTATTGCTAAGTTATTGATAAATCGAGAAATATTTTACCCTCAATATAGGTATATGCGATTTATTTATGCGGGATGTGTTCCGATCGACGATGTGTGTAATAGCTGCAGAACGCCAGAATAACTGGGGCGTAATGCTTCCGTTCTTCTTGTGTACCTTCCGCATTTCACAATATACAACGTGCTGGTGGGTTCGAGCAATTATTATTATTGCTTGAAGGTCTCGCTGACAAACTCACATCATCCACTCTACGCACGCTGATTTATGCATTGGGAGAGCCAGGGTTGGCTGAACTGACATAAATCTATATACGTATGAGGGTATATACGGAATTTGCACCAGCTTTAGATTTCGAGTTTGTAATCTGGGGCAGCATTTTACCTTTCGAAGAAAAAAACAAAAACCATTCGCACATATGGATAACATACTGCATCTATATGGAATTAATAAAACTGCTTGAATATCGCAGGTACGGATATTGTTTTTCACCGGACATTTTTCAGGATTTAAATAATGCAGGACTTCAACATCAAATATAAATTCGTTGTATAATGAAGCCAGAGAGAAACGAGAGTAGAACAAGGACATTTTTTTTTTTTTTTTTTAACACGGGAGCAGTGCATCGTTAACGTGACATGTCAAACAACGATATGGTTCAATAGGGGAGGAAAAGAGAGATGGGATTATTGTAGCGTTAAACACGTCATATATATATATATATATTAGGGTGGTCCTTAATTAGGACATATTCGAATTTCAATGCTTCCATGGGCCAAAATGTTTCCAAAAATATACAAAAAATGCAGTAAAAACCACAGGGCCCCATCTATTTATGAAATATCTACTACTAAAGGTAAGGTTTGAGATTGTTCGGAGCTACACTGCAATAGGAGGAAAAAAAATTAACCGCGAAATGTCGAAAATCGTGTTTTGTTCAAATGGGAAAATTCGAAGGCTTTGGGGTGATACTTGGCATTGAAATAGGAACCTGGGGATTAGACTCAATTTTTTTTGTATATATTTGGAGACGTCCTAGCCCATGGGAGCATTGAAATTCGAAAATGATCAAATTAAAGAGCACCCTAATATATTATATAGGGATATGCTGTCTTCCATATTCCATGTGTCGTATTCTGTACACGCAGGGAGGAAAGCAAAGCTTTATTTATTGGCACATATGCTTTCGCTAGCAAAGATTTCTCGACGTATTTCTACATCTTGCGAATCGTTTAAGGGTTGGTATAAAATTGCCACTGTTGTAAAATGTCCCGCGACGATTTTTAACGAAATAAAATGCAGACGTCTTGGTTTATATATATCACACATGGAAAGTGCTCGCATCTTATTCTCCGCACGAGTTACTGTCAAAAGCATGAAGAGCGGTTTGAGGAAAAGGGCGAATCTGCATAAAACAACTCGCAGCTAACAACTCAGACCATTTCAATTAGAAGACTAGAAGTCTAGCAGCGTCTAGTCTTATTCCAAAGGAGCTAAGTAGTCATAAGATTACAAGCTACAGCCAATTCGCTAGCAAGTTTTGATAACAGGTTCTTCTGAATACATACTGAAAGTCGAACCTACGACTTTCAGAAAGGCTGACTTACTCCGCATGTCACGCAATATGCTAAAAAGTTAGAAAAGAAAGAAAGAAAGAAAGAAAGAAGTATGGGATGGAAAGAAAGAATAATGACGAAGGTAGACAGAGGATACATTCGCAGCCTTCAGAAGAAAAAAAAAAAAAAAAAAAAAAAAATAGTAGCTTTCGACATGACCGAAACGAAATTTCGGAAATATTTTAGTAGGAAAGAGTGTTGCCTGTATAGAGTACATAGAGCTATATCGAACAATGAAGAGACAGATAGAGATGAAAAGAAGTATAGTAATATTGTGTTGTAAAAATATTTGTAGCATCCGGCTATAGAGCCCCTGCAGCGTTCTGTAGTAAGTTTGTGAGATTTTCAACATAAAGTTGAGAAAACGAAAATAAAAATAAAGAGATGTAAAAAAAAAAAAAAAAAATATATATATATATATATATATATATATATATATATATATACGAGAAAACGTGGATGAAGATATAACTGCAAACTCTGCGGGGATAATAGAAGAATAGTAGACGAAAGGAAGAAATCCATGAGAGTGACGTAGTGAGGTGGAAGATAGTTTCTTTCTACATTTTCTCTTTTTCTATCTTTCTTTTTTTTTTTTTTTTTTCTTCTTCTTCTTCTACGTAAAAGGATTTTTTTCCAGACACAGCACCCTATACGGGGCGTTTAATTTCTGCCTTTGAAACTCCTGTGGGGGGGTCTGTGCGGCAAAGGCGTACCTACTACCTGCAGGAAGCGGGTAAAAGCCGGTTGTCGGAAGGCCACGGTGAATAATCAGTCACCCCTTTCGCTTTCCGTATTTTGAGAGCAGTAGCAAACGTGCCGGAGACGCGTTGCGTCGATTGCTTAATTTAATGATGGCGCAATTAGGAGATAGGAATAAATTTACGGCCCTTCGGAATATCCTTAAAAATATAGCTAGTCTCTCTCTCTCTCTCTCTCTCTCTCTCTCTCTCTCTCTTCCCTAATCGATTTCCGAACGGAGAGTGCAGTCCATTTGCGTTAATTATCATTTGAAATTTCACTTCCGCGAGTCACTATTGGCACAAAGTATATTAAAAACAAATATTAAATAAAGATGATCGAAATCCTGAAGCACTGAACTCAAAATCACTGGAAATAAGACAGGGAGAATTTCAGCGGCAGTTTTGCCTAAGGCGAAACGCACAATTTTCCCAAATAATTCCCTGCACACATCACGCGTTGCAAATGGTGGAATTTTGAAAAAGCCCTGAGGGCTGAAGGACGGTTCCAATCACAGCCAACAATACGGACATCTCGGCACACATTTATGACCATTCGAGTGTTTGACAATAAGAAAACACAGAATAGAGTAGGGTACAGGGGTTTCTATAGCAATTCTAAAAAATAATGAACAAACTTTTGCGAAAAACGAGACAATTGTGGCTGAAATTTTTTACTTCGCAATCATTTTGTCTCGTAGATTGACATCGGGTATGTATTCTACTTTCTCACATGGCCGGGTGATCATTCTCGTCGGAATAAGTAACAGCTAGTTTAGGGTCAGCCACCCTTATAGGTCCAGTTGTCGCATCGGGACTATTCGAGCTGGCCGGGTGTAAAGGACATTGCAAAAGACCACGGAGTTGTTTCTATAGGGTAGTTACCAGCGACGAACCAGCCACTAAGTAACCGAGGAATGGCATTGTCCAGTTACTAGCCGCAATGCGACGTCGACGTGCTTACCTAGGGGCAAGTCTCGGGTTAGAGTTTAGGTTTGTTGGTTGTTAGAGAAGTAACAACCGCCCCTTGGCCTTCGGTAGTGTAGTTCCTCTGTCTAAACCGGGGATGGGGAACCCCTAAGCCCTCACAACGTTAAGTACTGTTTTTCAACTGCTTTTGCTCTAAATCCAGCGCGAAATTTAACTCGCTCGTCTCTTCCTGCCTCGTGTTTGGTCACCCCACTGGAACGCTTTGTTTGCCGACGACATAATTATTGTAAACACGAGTCGTCTCTTTGCTACAAACTACTATGTGTGCTTTTTGTTTCTTCAAAGAGTCCGCACTGCAACTGCCAGAGCGCATATGCATTTATCACTGAAGTGCATGAAATAGTCGCAAAAAGTGGTTCACGCTTTTGAAGTAAAGATTCGCCGGCTACAAGACTGCCGTTTGAAGAGAAAAAAAATCTGAAAGAATTTCGATGTCACATTTTTGGAAACTATAGCTATTACTAATTTAAAGAAACGTTGATTATCCTACATTAGTTAGTTTTTCGCCGTTTTTCAATTCTCCCAAATATTTGGCAGCTCTGCAGCACAAGCCGCGTCTTAGGATGGGACGATTAGACTGCTATACCCTTGTCTCGTTAGTATGTACAAGGAAAAAGGATAGAATTAAATCCAAGCTGTCAGATAATCCCACGGATTAGGGAAGACTATAGGCTGGTGGAAGGAAGCTGTAGGAGGTAGAAGTTGGCTGGCTTTTTGGCTCTTCCTTACGTTGCCAGATTGTACCAGCCTGCTGCTGCTGCTGCCATGCAGAAGGTGGTTACTTACTTATTTACTTCGGAGTTGAAACATTGTTTTCACCATCTCATATACCACTTTCATCCCGCTTTTATATCACCACGTAGATTCATTGTCGTAATAAAAGAAGAAGAAGAAGAAGAAGAAAAAAAAAAAAAAAAAAACAACCCTTTTCTCCACTTATTATCATCACTTTAGCTAGAATTCACATGCTCATCTTTAACTGTATCGTTTCAGTTAAAATACGATGAATAAATCGGTATTGCAACTATAAGAGAATATCCCTTTTTTTTCGTTACTCGCATTAATCAATTGCAATTTTTTTTTTCTCTCTCTTTTTGTTACTTCCTTCTTTACTTCGCTGATAAATTACCTTTCACTTCAATCAATCATTCATAAATCAATATGTATTTGACAGGATCAGGTCAAATACACTGGAGATTTTTGTTCCATTTGAAAATTTGATTGTCTATATGGGTATTGGGTAGGTATAGGTTTATTGAAAGTCTGGGATATACCATACTCTCATACGAAAGAATAAAACAGTGGCAACGACTTTGGGTAGTATAGACGAGGAAAAACGTGGGGTAGCGCAAAGGGTAGTTCTTTCGTTTCCACGCTACACGACTATCCTAATCGCATTTACATTTGTCTCTCTCGCCTCATTTCTTTAATTCGATTTCGTCGTCATCTCCTACTTCGAGAAAAGTCCAACCATCTCCTATACCCCCGACAAAACCCTCAGTCTCCTTCGGGTCTCCTATACACTCTCGACTTTCCCTTGGTCTATCATCGATCGAATTTGCCGGTTGATCGAGACCGATCAGAAACAAACCGCCGGGGGCTACGTTTTCCCTCTTCACTCTTCCCATTCTCATTTCCCATCCTCTCTTCTTCTTCTTACTCTCCCTTCGACATCGTTTCAGCCCCCCCACTCACCCCTTACCTTTACCCACCACCTCCTCAGGGCGTGTTAGCTACGGCTAATGTGTTTGTGTGCGTTTCGTTTCGCCCAGAAATGAGGTACGAAGAACAGAGGGAATAAGGGATGAATAGAGTGTACAAAAGCTACTATTTCGCTCTCCCATTCCACCGCTCTGTACTTTCTATATATATATATATGGTGTGTGAATCGATGTTTATAGAGGGCCGTAGGAAGTTAATCGGCACAATTAAAGGATTAACTTACTCCCAACTCGCGAAAATTCCGTCGCTATTTGACGAGATTTTCGCGAATTAATCTCTATTCAAAGAGAACGAAAACCACTCGGGTTCTCTGGCTATGAGATATTCATCACCCCAAACCCCCGATACATTTCAACGCTGTACTTCAATTCAGATTTTAAAGAATCGATTCCCAATTACTGCAGGAGCAGTGAACATTAATAGATTCGAAGCAGTATAGGTAAACTGCAAAGTTTAATTAGGGTATCGGCATAATTATTATATTGTATTGAATTATTATTATTATTATTATTATTATACCTATATTATATATACTACACCTTATAGTCGATTGATTAATTATTGGCACAAGTTTGTAGATATTTGAATAAATTATACCAATATACATGCATATAAATATAAACCTATGTTTTATACGAATACAGACGAGGGGGTGGGTGGTAGACTTTTTTCTCATAGAAAATCTTTCCGGGTCCTGAGTGCAGCGATGGAGAAATCGAGGAATCGACTGACGGTGCCAATGGCGACTGGGACGAACGATTGCAACTTAACCGTCGAGCTGGCTTTGATCCAGGAAATATTGGAAAGGGTTGATATTCCTTTTGACGTAGTGAGAGAAGAAAAAAAAAAAAAAAATTTACCACATATCATCGCCTCGTTGACGCGCTATTCTGATATGAAGACACGGTTGTATATGGACGGATATATATATCGGTATCAAAAAACTTTCCAAATCTCTCAAGATTTGTTCGCAACACGTCTTGAAAGAAATGGCTATTCGATATGTCAAATATAAAATGATCGCTCGTAGAGACCCTAAAGTTGAAACTTTATCACAGCACATATATATATAGACGCTTATTTATTTTCAAACTTGTGTGAAAAAATTTATGTTTATTTTTTTTATTTTTTTTCTCTAGACCCATCGAGATCTGCGTTCCCTTATTTTGTTACAGTTTTTTCATTCAATTTCTTGATTCCGTCGATCAACCGACCAACATTGTTCCAAACCAGCTAACTTCCTGCTACGAGAGCAGTCTTGTTGAGCAAAGGATTGAAGAGGCTTTAGCTTATCACTCAATTCGCAGCATTTGCTCTACTAGCGGGTTACCCTGACCTTTGAGTTGACGAACTGAGCCTTTCTCAGGAATTAGGTTACCGAGCCCAACTTATCCCAGTCTAGAAAGCTCCAGGCAACGTTTACCGAAAACAAGATCACAAAGTGGCATTCACAACGGCTAAGTCGTGGAGTAGAAAATAAAAGTAGAGAATAACTAAAAAAAATGTCTGTGTCTTTTTTTTATTTCATTTTTTTCTCGTCCTTTTCTTTTCTTTTCTTTTCTTTTCTTTTCTTTTCTTTTCTTTTTGACAACGCAACAAACATATAGCCGCTTTCGGTCCATAGCCTCCGTTCGTTGGGAAACGTTTATTGAATAGTAACTAGGGGGCTGAACATCATCGAAAACCTAGGCCGACGACGGGGGTTAGAAAAGCGAAGATCAACGCTGAGTAACGGCCCCCGAGACTCGGCTAAGGTCCCACCAGGGTACAGGGCCGTCTTGTAGATGTAGAACATTCCGAGTCGTCGCACGTTCCGAATTAGCTGTTCGACTCGACTGCACATTGAATCCATAGAGCGAAGCAAAATGCGGGGGTGGTACCACCCAGCTGATCCTGCAGGCCTTTTCCGCATCCCCAAAAGACTCGCCAATAATACGGAGGGGGTGAAATTTCGATGGCTGTAACGCAGGTTGCTTAAAGTTCGAAAAAGCTCGTTCAGTCTTTCGAACAATCTTTAAGGAAGACCATATAGCTACGCCTTGCGCATCTCTTTATTAGTTGCCTGATTTTACCTCGGAGCTAGCATAAAAGAAAAATAAAAAAATAAAGAAGAACCAAGTTGAAAAAGGGAGAAAAGAATCGGATATACCTCTTACTAATTCAGTTCATTGCTTGCAAGCTCCGTCCTCGATCTTTCACTCATTCATATTATATAAACTGAAGGAAATCTTGTCGGAAACTATACATGCAAAAGGGCGGTGCTTTTGCTAAGATGAGAAAATCAAGATACGAAGCTTTTTCGCTCGCTATGGGTAGAGTTCAACTGAAGAAATCGACAAAAAAAACATTCGTCTTTGAACCACGAGCGACAAACACATCTGGCCAAAGTTTCCAAGGCGATTAATCTGTTCACCAAAGGTTCTTGTTACGGTTCTCTTTGGTCTTCGATATACTAAGGAGAGAGCGAGCCATCGTGATGATGTAAACCAACGATCACCAGGGATTGCAGAGGGATTCATAAAATCGAGCATCGATCGGGTGGAAGATCGGGTTAGTGACAAATCAATGAAACACTTCTTCAGCTGTGCAAAACAAGCTCGGAAGCCGAGAACGTGCGAGAACAATCAAAAGGCTGAAATGGAGTTGCCACTGGGGCAACCCCTCGCGGAAAGATATGATTAGGATCCGCGTCATTGAATAGATGATTCGAATTGATGTCTCGGCGTCGTTAATCGTTGGAATCCAAATTGGAACTTGCAGTCGATTTAACACGTTTCTCTGAGGGATATCGGAAAAGTGACAAAATACTTGGCTCTTCGTTCGAGTATTTTCCTCGCTCGAAATATGTACTCTAAAATCGCGGAACGCGCACTTTATGATCACGTATTATACCGAGCTTGTGTAATAATCCGAAATTTCTCTAAACTCTGTGAAAGAAGTCTGCGCAAAAATATTACGATAATGGGTAAAAAAAAAAAAAAAAAAAAAGAAAGAAGAAAAGGAAAAAAGGAAAAGAAAATTAAAACTGATCAAAACTTCGAACACGTCTTACATCCTTCCGGCACGTTTGGCGATGAATTCGAGTTGCAGTAGCGAGCTTTTTCCTTCCCATTTAATTTCCTTCGTCGAATGCAGGGCATTACGATATCGTGTAATTGTTCGGCCGAAGTTTACCTCATCAAATTTTTACACCGACTTGAGCATGCATTTCGAACTAGTACTAGGTAGAACGAATAAATTGAAATTCACGATTCTATCGAGAAAGATTGATAAAAAAATTGCAAGGAAACGAGTCTGCAATAAATTCACCCTGTTTCTCTTACGCTCTCGATACGGTCCAATCAATCACGTCTACGATTGTGCCAATGGGGTCTTTGCTCGGACGCAGATCGAACGGATTTGTAGATGTAAACCAATTCGGTTGATGAGTCGATAGCTCGACTGACCACCAGATACAAGGTTCTCCCATGGGACTGAACGGTTAATCATATTCGGTCAATTTAGTAGTTGCTATCACGCCGGCGCGACGTTCTGTGCCTGGAGAATCCTTGTTTCTAATTGTGCTGCCGAAACGGAACGGACAGCTGCTCCGTGACGTGCGGAACATGAATGAAAGACTTTTATACATTGCGTCAAGTAAATTTGTGCCAACTTTTAAATCCCGGAAACAGTTGCAGTATTTTCATTCTCTTGTTCTCTTCTTTTGCCAAAAAATAAGAAATAACAGGGGTAGAAAAGAATTCGCATCAAAAAATTACAATTCTACAATTTGACTAAAACTCGAGATTTACTTTCTAAATTCATGGCCTGCAGCAACACTCTTGGCTGCCTCCTGGGTGCACCAATTAACCGCTACAATTGGGTCGCCGATGTCGACGCAACGCGAGTGCACTTCCAATTAAACCCTTCCTCTCACCACAGCCGCTCACCTTTCTCTATACGCCGGAGTCTGCTTAAGCGATATCCGCCTCTAGATAGTGGCTCTTTCAAGAAATTCCCCAGTTAATCTTGAAGCCAGAGTTTCGCGGCAATGAGCGAGGTGTGCAAAAGCCGAGGACAAGAGGTAGATGGGTATACGGGTTGGAGTAAGAGATTGAACGATCGAAGACCTAGCCTTTGTTGAAAAGATGTATAGAGAATTGTTTTTCTCTAGACGGCTAAATTTAATCTGTTAGTGTCGATTTTTATCGAAGAACAGTTTTCGAATACCGTCTATTCAATTGAAAGCCTATTTGTGTGATAAACTCTGATCAAGAAACCAGAAATTGTTCTTCAAACTTTGGAATCGACTATCGACCATCAATTTTTTCTCATTCAAGCTCTCTATTCTCCAAACTTTCGTATCTTATACGAACAAGAATATTGACTCTTAGGGGTGGAAACGCCCTGGTGAATCTCATTACCTAACGGAATGGATACTGTGCAGCAGTTTCGTCACGTCTTGATCTTCTCGCTCGTCCCCCGCCGCAAAGACAACAAAGTTTAAGACAAACGGAACTGTCATCTCCACACCGGACATGACAAACTCCCGCCATTTCTCCTCAGTTTCAACTCACCCCACTATTTTCTCACCCTCTTTCCCTCTTCCTATCCATTTCTCTCTCATATTGTCCACCGTTCGCGTCTTGCATATTAAAATACCTCCACTCCGACGGCGCGAAGCTCATCGCAATAAAAGTAAAGCGAAAAAAGACAGGGATGGTTGGGGGTTGCTATAGGACGGAGGTAGGGTGGTGGCTGTAACTTTTGTAATTGAGTTTAGTCGTCTTGCCTTCCCCGGCTCCCCGCAACCGACTTGCTTCTCGAATCCCGTAGTATACCAGTACAACTAGGAAATTTCTCGACGCTTTCAATGCCCCTGTTGTGCAACAGCCTCTTCCCTCGGGGGGTATGTATCCACTTTCGCTATTGCCAATATACTCCACCGCCTAGAACTAGTCGAACTTCTAACTTGACGCGTCTTTGAGGTTCACACGGTACAGAGTTTCTAGTTTGTCGCAATCGTCTGGCCATACCACAACAGAAGGCTCAACCGTTTCGAGCTTCAAGCACATCATGTCGACGCTCAATATACGAATAACAGCACATTTCAGATTCCGGGTGAAAAAGAGCACGTTTCAAATTCCGGGTGGAAAAGAGCACATTTCAGATTCCGGGTGGAAAAGAACACGTTTCAGATTCCGAGTGAAAAAGAACATGTTTCAGATTCCGGATGGAAAAGAACACGTTTCAGATTGAGAATGAAAAATAGCACGTTTCAGATTCACTCGAAAACTAGCACAATATTTAGGTTGAACCGAATATTACTTATTAGCAAGTGTCAGGTAGGTTTATTATAAGATTGAATTAATCGTTCAATGATAAAATTGAATCGAGTTTTTGTGCATAATTGTGCATTTCCAATTTCATAATAAACCTACCTGACACTTACTAATGAGTAATATTCGCTTCGCCTGAATTGTGCTAGTGTTCGAGTGAATCTGAAACGTGCTATTTTTCATTCTCAATCTGAAACATGTTCTTTTCCATCCGGAATCTGAAACATGCTCTTTTTCACTCGGAATCTGAAACGTGCTCTTTTCCACCCGGAATCTGAAATGTGCTCTTTTCCACCCGGAATTTGAAACGTGCTCTTTTTCACCCGGAATCTGAAATGTGCTGTTATTAGTATCGGGCGTCGATGTATACGTGCATATCTGCTCAACGAGTTAAGTTCATAATTACCGGGGCAATTTAACCGCTCGTGAATCTTCATTGAACGAAAAAAATCAAAGACAGAAACAAGAAAACCTATAGAAAGACTAAAAAACAAGGATACTTCGGACATCCGGGACCAGCGCCAGGATCATCGTCCTATCTCCAGGTTCGCAGAGGAAAGAAGAGGGTCGGGTATTACTTTCAGGAAGATAGTCCGTCCCCGTCCCCATCCCCGTCCCCGTACCCCATTTCCCATTCCCTATTCCCCATTCCAAATCCCATAAATTTCGAGCGGAAAACTCCGGACCTGGTACACCCCAGAGCTTCCGATATCACCTCTCTTTCAATGTATCGAAATCTTAACGGTGGGCGTGAACTTCCAGGATCTTTTCCTCACGTTGAAAAGTTACCTAGGTTTTCCATGATGATGCTATGGTGCTAGTAGGGTGCAGGCGTCGAAAGTCAAGCTGAGGTATCGGGTGCCATTTGCAAGAGTTTAGACAGCGAGCGATTTTGCCGAGTGAAAAGTTTCACTATAGGCTGTCGTTAGCGACGCTTGCCGATTTACATGGAAAAGATATATACTCGAGATAGGAACGGGCCAACCAACGACTTCCTAATGGGACTCGGGAGGATTCCGACTGTCGCCTCTTGTTTTAGGAGTTCACCGCTACACCCTTTCGCTACTGAATTTCTATACTCGAAAAGGTTTTCCTTTCGATGCAGGTTACAATCCTGTCACAAAGTAATGAGAATTTACCTTCAAAAGACCACCGAGTCATGCGCTAATATATCTATTACAAATTTTCCAATTTTTTTAGAACAGTTTTTCAGGCTAGACACCATCGACTCACGATGTCTTCGGCACGTTTTTCGTCACTTTGAATCCAGATAAAAAGAAAACCCGAGTTAGATAGGCGGAGGCAATTATTGGGTTGAATATTGGTTATCAGTTACCAAACGTACTATCAATGACCAGAAATCAGTACAGATAAACAGACTTATCAATGAGGAGAGGAACGTGACTGGACAATATCATGATGAACGCGGGTTTAACGATGATGAGAAATTCAATCCCATCATAGAGATCCAATTATTGCAGATTTAACTTGATTAACCATGGAAAACGTTATTCAATGTCTGATGAAGACAGTAAGTATAAATGTGAAATGTGCAATAGAAATTTGAAAATCTTTTAAGAATATGACCAAGTGAAAATGTCCACTGTAAATGACGACCATATAGCCAACAAGGAGTTACGTGGCGGTAGAGTAACGTAGGATCTTATGCCGGGGAAGATTGGCTCTGTAATTGGCGCGAAGTAAATGGCGATAGGGTGAGTTAGCCGGGGTTGTAGCGTGGTGGTAGTCGTGGGCGTCCATGATTATATAGCAGAGTAGGATTACCGGATATCATTCGACCATTGTGGCAACTAAGACTGCGGTTTTGTGGCGGTTACGTTCCGCGGTAAGATGGTCACTCGGCGTCAGACAATACCTAGCGTTGGTGGAATTGGTCGTAAGAGACCATTTGAATCTCAATTCGACCCTTAATTTGCAAGTCCGTCTCGGTGGCCAACTAAGCCGAAACTCTTGCCCGGGTCCAAGTTTAAGTGGACTTTGAATTCAGTCCTAGCAAACGGTCGCGAACTTAAGTTGCCGACGATTCTCAGCCGCGCTGATCGTGGTAGGTGATAGCGATGTACCGATGTATCGCTAATTTTCAAGATTTGCACAGAATCGTAAAATTGCAAAATGAGAAAAGTGTTAAAATGAGAAACCTGAGGAAATCTTTCATACAGATATAAAGCCCCGACAGTAGGTAGCATAGCGCCTTAAGAATACATGAGATTGGGTCAAAAATCATTTCTACACGTTCTCATACCCTCGTTCATGGCATGATGCTTCACAAACCCACCCCGTCTTACACCACGAGTCTAAAAGCTGCTCGCACGTCTTCACCACCGATATTGAAAAGTATTGCGGGAATAAGGTAGAGCCGTGTAAATCCGTCTGACGGACGAAGTCTTGCCTCTAAATCCTGGCTCTATGTATGTTACGCCATGGGACAGGTACGGCTGGCAATAAGAAATAAGGTCCAAAGCAGGGTAGACGTTTTTCTTTTTTCGTCTGAAGAATGATACTCAGCTACTTTGATAACGCCTTAGGTATATTCTGGTACAATTTCAGCTTCAGATATCCTCGGTTATTTTTTTTTTTTACAAAAGAAATTGAAATATCTCCATGAAAGCTTAAAGCGCAGCTTTTCTGTATATGTATATAGCATTGAGGTTGAATTATTGGCGACCTCAAAAATTCATTTTAATTTTTCGACTCGGTGGTAGAGGTTCACGAGGGCTTTCATTTCCGTAGTTTGAAGTCGTAGTTCCGGGACAAGGTGAACCCTTCCTTTCCCTTACCCCCAAGGATGAAGACCTTAAACTACCCTGAATTCCCCGAATGTTATGTGTATCGCGCTCGCATGCGGGTGCGTGGAATAACCTCCCTGGCTCTATCCTAGGAATAAAAGTTTCCTCGTCACGTGGCACCTGCGTACGGGACGTGAGGAAAAATGTATGTGAAAGGAAAAGAAGAAGAAGAAGTAGAAGAAGAAGAAGAAGCGAAAGAAGAGGAAGAAAAAACCAAGTTCTTATCGTTGGCTCCGCGTTATCAACCCTCTGCGTCATCTTTTATGTCCCAATTTACGCTCGTCGCAGCACCATACCAGCCGGGCTAGGTGTGGATGGTATATACTTATGTATATAGTATATATACCTACACTTATATATATTATATATATATATATATAAAGTCTCGAAGAAGACAGCGGTGGGTGTGGAAGAGAGTGGCGTTTTAGGACGGTGGGGGCGAGCAGAAAGATGAAAGGGGCTCATAGACCCCGAAGGCAAAAATAGAAGTCAACCTACCGTGCAACACCGCGCTTTTACCAGCACCTACACACGCCATACTCATCCACCTTCCTACATCTCCTCGAGTTTGATTATATTTTTAGATGGTGCACGACGAGAAGCTGATCAAATTTTGCACCCACTTTGAAGTCTGCATTGAGGTGGGCTCCTCTATCTATCTATACCGTCTATCAAAGTGCCTACCACCTAGGGGTCTAATCAATTATTTTGCTCTCTATAACGGTCCTGTAGGTAGGTACCATGGCTCTATCTATACCTCGAGCGTATTTTCATACCATAGGAATTGAAATATCAAAAGAAAAAAAGAAAACACTTTTAAACCGCTTTACGCCCAGGTCGACCTTCCCAATAAGTGAAGAGCTGGTTTTTTTTTTTTTTTTTTTTTTTATCAATTTTTCTTTCATTTTTTTCTGTCCGCCAATTTCTCGATGAAAAATTCAATTTTAAAAACCGACTGATCAACGCGCTGCAGAAAAATTGTGAATTCGAACGGTGTGGGGTTTTTCGACAGTTTGTGGGCACTAGAGTGGTGAAGAATTTCGAGGAATGCGAACCACCCTTGCAGACGCTTACATAAGAGGGAGATTTTTGTCGGGAAGCTTGCGGGGCGACCGAGCGAACGAAAAAGAAAGAATGAAAAATATGAGGCAGTTTTTTGCCACTCTTCTCTCAGTCTGGCGAGAGTGCGGACTTTGGGATCCAATATAGCCAGCTCCCAGTCTTCCAGCGAGCTGCGTCGTGTCGTCTACGTTACGTCGCCTACGTACGACGTAGCCTGGAGCATTAGGTATGCCTTTGTCTCGTATACTGGGACGTTTTATCTAGGATATTTCAACGCAGAGAATGAAAGTGGGCTGAAATAATATGGGAGAAAAATATTTGAAAATACATATAAGTAAAGGGGTGAGCAGATATCGAAGGCTTAGCTATACGACGATGAAACGATGAACTAGCGGTTTTAAAACACCCCCAACGTTGATAAACATGAAAAAGTTGAAACTTTCAGAAAGTCGAAAGTCTCACCCTATAAAAAGTCTCCCTTGATCGTTGCCTACGGCATTCGCGTCATTGTCTCCAACCTGAGATCGAAATTTCTCGGCATTAGATTTCGGGTCCTGGCGAAAACCCTCAACAACCGAGTCAGGTTCGGGGATCGAGAGTTGAATTCTGTCAGTAATAACGACCATAATAAGTCACGTACGGTAAATTTGGAAATGGTGCTATACGAATGGCATATCGAGTTCTAACAAAATCGGCAAAATTTTTTATTGCCGATTTATCCCTCATCGAGTTATCGCCTGTTGTCGCGTCTGTCCTAAGGAAAATATATTATATTTCCAAGGAAGCGAGTCCAAACATAACCATACATATTTCCATCGGAACCCTCGTTTCCTTGCCGATATTTTCTCATCCTGTTTGACACACGAAGTTTCTCAGCCGACGTCGAAGTTCCCCAAAAAAAAAAAAAAAAGAGAGAGAAAAATAGAAATTCTAGTTTCATTCGACAAGTTCTTAACTCAAGACTTGAAGGTGCAAACTAGAATTCGAGAGTAGGATTGTGCATCTAATGAAATTCTGATTTGCACCCAAAAGTAAGATTCATGTTCGTTTTGAGAAAAGTTTGGGCACAAACTAGACTTTTGAAATTCTAGTTCGGACCCCTAGATCCTGGGATTCAGGGAGGCTTCGTAATTAAGTTCTAAATAAAATTGAACATTGTGTTGATTTTTCGCAGGCTTTTCAGGTCATAAGTAGAATTTGAAAATTTATTAGGATGTAGAAAAACTAATCCGAATTTGAAGTACGAGGGTTGATTCTGATTTACACCTCTGAATCCTGACGCAGGACATAATTTTATTGAAAAATGATTAGTACATTACTTTTAACAAAACTGAAGAACAACGGAATGGATCGAGTCAGAGTGACTATTTCGAGTAGAGATAACACTAGCTACTTCTTAAAATCCGATTGCGTATACATTCCGATGATAAGTGACCCAAGAGACTCTCACGATTCGGATATGATCCTTATACCTTTCAAAAGTCAGGTGATATTAGGTTATTATTTGCGACCGGTTATCTCTGCTATAGTGTTCAACGTCTCTTAGCTCTGTTTCGTATTTCACGGGCGTGCGATGAAGAGAATTCGAGAATATCCTGTGAGCTGAAAGCTCCCGAAGGGGGGATGCAAGGGTGGAAGGATCTGCTTCGGTTAGTGGTGGCTTAACGTTGGCTCGATTATTTGGCGAGATGACCTCGACCGGCGGGTTCTACGCTGTTGAGTATATAATACGGTGAGTGTCTAGGTCCTAGGATATTGGATATGCAGAAGAGAGACGCGCCCTGGAAGGCAAGACGAGTTAACTTACACATACACACATACATGTACAAATACACGGGTATACGTGGAAGCAAGACATACATATATACATGCATTATATAGGTATACCATGAACCAGGCGATAGTTCTGATAAAATGCAATTACGTAAATTCTAACGGAAAAGCGAGAACGTGGCTCCGATGTAGATACTCGTTTAAAATTCGATACGCTAAACTATAATACATGTAGATATTTGTTATATAGTTTTAGATTTAGTTCGCTGATACTAAATGATCAAAATTTTCTTCTCAACCATATCTTAAGAGGACCAGTACGGCGACTTTTTGAGAAATTATTATACTCCGAAATCAATTTATTTCATAACTAAAGTTCATTTCACATCAAAATATTTTTCTTTTTCAAAATCATGTGTCGTAAGGATTTCAGAGCATCATTGGACCGATTCAGATCATCTTGGATTCATTTTCTTCAGAAAACAAATCCTCATCATGTGAATGCAGGAATTTTGAAAATTTTTCGTTTTCGCCAAGTTATTTAAGAAATGAGTGATAATAATTTTTGCAAATTTGGTAAATTGATCATAACTTATGACATAATTTTTTATTTTTAAATTCCTGCATTCACATGATGAGGATTTGTTTTCTGAAGAAAATGAATCCAAGATGACCTGAATCGGTCCAACGGTGCTCTAAAATCCTTACGACACATGATTTTGAAAAAGAGAAAATATTTTTATGTGAAATGAACTTTGGTTATGAAATAAATTCATTTCGGACTATGATAATTTCTCGAAAAGTCGCTGTACTGATCCTGCGGTTAGTGAATTCGTTTCGAACATGCGGTGGACGATCGAATACGTAATTTATCGTTTATAATTTAATATCGTTTAGCTAAAAGTCGTTGGTTCCCAGGCGATGAGGAACAGTGATTAAATTAGAAAATGATGTTTTAAAAGCAACAACCTAATACCGTAACTTTAATACGCGTGTGATAATATACTCCGAAATCTTTTCCCTATCTCCGTAATGTAGCTGCAACAATTAGGTAATAATTGTAAGTGTACCTACACAACATTCTGATAAGATTTTATTACCACTTTATTACCTTCTATTTCACATTCCACGCATTAGTCCTAACTTATTCATAACAGAAAACCTAACTTTCAATTATACTTAACTTTCAATTCGTTATCAACGGTTCGCAAAATATCCAACATTTTTCCAATATCCAATATCGGGATTCCAATTCCAATATCCAATGCTTCAAATATCTTCAAACCCACCCTTCGAACCCTAAACAACACCAAAGCCTCGCGTAGCAGCTGCGTAGAACAATAATTGGGATTGACAGAGTTCGACGAAGTTTTAGTCGCGATTAACTTATCTCATCGAGTGCAGGACAGGGTAACTTGTGACAAATGGCTTGTGCTTATCTGACAATGACATTTCTTAATTACCTACTTTCATTATACTATATAATATTATGTATTACATTAGTTATTTAATTTCTGGAATAAATTAATTTAGTGATAAAAATGAAATTACAACTTCTTTACCTAAACTAGACGAGAAATTATATTTTCATTTTTATCATCTTTCCGATCAGTTATACGAAACCGTATACCTACCTACCTACCTAAACCGAGAATATTACTGGTAGTATCGCAGACTGCAGAGAAAAGCACTCAGTTATCTCTCAGTCTAGGGAAGTGGAGTTAATTTTAAATAATGAGCGAATATTAAATTTGGCTTGAATTATTCCTCAGGCCAGTGTGCACCTTGTTGTGCTTACGAAGAGTTGCTGGTTGCTTTTCGTTACAGTAAAGTACCTCCCTTCAACCCTGCCTGAAGTTACGTTAGCCCGTAGGTAGTAGGTACCTACCTACCTACCTACCTACTGGAGTGAGTATATACATCTCGGAGCATCTCGCGTTAACTAGTTCGTCTTAATCAAGTGAAAAACTTCCAAGGATGATAAATATCGCACTTCTTTTTTCTTTTTTTTTTTTTTTTTTTTTCTCTCTCACGCCCCAGGGGCAGTGGGTTGTGTGCGAAAACTGAGCCAAGAAGGATAATTTTTCTCCTCGCCAGTAAGAGGAAAAAATAAAAATAAAAAAATTTCAGAAAAATATAAAGAAGAAGAAGAAGAAGAAGAAGGATGCAACTCATGTACCCGATACTTACGAGTATTAACAACGATTCGAGAAATAATTCTAACAAATATCACACCCTGCCCATGGGCGTATGCCAATTTTTTCGTAATCTTACTCCAATAAGGATTTTTTTTTTGTCCCATATCCTTTGGTGACATGATATCCAATCGGGTATATAATATTAATTCATAAACGACTAGAACTGGTGTTGGAGAAATTTTTATTCGCTTACTAGGCATATTGACATTCTCCATCGCCGTTTATATGATATAATCCGCCTCCTCCCACATTCTCCCACATTCCGCATCATGATATTATGTCCGTATTGTAATAGAAAATCTCTATGATCGTGCGTGATATACCTTAGCCTTCCTATATTATATACCTATATCATATATATTTACCCGATAATACACGAGGCGAGAAATAATTCGAGCGAAGAAAATTCGCAATCCAATATTTTTTTTTCTTCTCACATTTTACCTATCGAATTAATTATCATAAAATCCACTATTCACATGACAATATAACTGGTCATATAATATATGAGCATGAGTACATAGGTACCTATATTATATATGTAGCAACGAGCAGGTAATACATAAATTCGTTACACGACCAATCGGAATGAATGATATTCATTATAAATGACGCGTTGGTGATTCTGTCCAGAACAATATCGAAATGGAATCGAACTTTCCATCAGACTATTGTTGGTATAAAAAAAAAAGTCTTTTTTTTTTTTTTTCATTCTGTATTTATTCGGCGGGGGAGGGAGTGGGGGGGGGGGGGGGGGGGGGGGGGGGGGGTGGCAGGAGGCTGAATAAACTTGGTGAATTCGTATAAAAAGATGCGAGAATCGGATATGAAACGAAAAATCCTCCGATCTTCTAGGGGGTTGGGAGCTTTGGGAGCAACGTCGTCGTCGACACTCAGTGATACCCTTACCAGGGACTTGGCCATGACTGGGCAAGGGTGGTGGGCAAGAGATATACCGCAGCAATTGGGTAATGGCCGATTTAACACGGGCCATCAGATAGCGATGGGACAAGGGGTTGAGAGTTTAGACGGTCGAGAGTTTAGCCAAGCAGTGAGAATTCCGGGGGTAGGAGGAAATAAGATACGGTAGGGTATAGTATAAGAGAGGGATGAAAGGGACGTCGAGAAACGCTGGGAATAAGGGAATCGAGGGGTAGGTATAGGTATAAGAATTCCCGAGTAGAACGAAAAACCCTACTGATTGCCATGGCCCTACCGTTGCCTGGGGCTTCTTCCTTCCTTCCTTCCTTTCTCTACTATACCTACTCTACGGCGTCGATCGATCCATGGCGAAAAGCGTCGCGTCGCGTCGCGTCGGGACGCCATCCTAGTATAGCATATCGACTTATTATAAATTTTATTATTCATTTTCATCCTCGCAATAGTATATAGAATTTCGTAAAAGTCTATTAATCCATATGAGGTGATTTTAGACGGAAATATAAAAACGCGAAAATATTATTTGCGATAAGGTAAACCGGTGCAGCGATTGCATTACAAGCACTATGCAGCTGAGTAAAAAAGCAGGAATTGTAGAATGAGGGGGTGAATAGAGTGGCGGAAGAGAAGAGCCGGCATAGAAACAAATAGAGAAATCCGAATATCCGCTTTTGGTATAATGGTCATGGTTATTATAGAGATTATCCTTCAATTATTATTCAAGCTCTAAAATATCTGGCTTGAATTAACGATCGTCCATCGAATCCGCATCCTGCATTCAAAGTTTCGAATCCTCGTTCCGGCCATCACTCGGTTCATTAATTGATCATATCGCGTCTAACCAAAAGCGTTAATGCGAAACGTAGGTATAACTTCGTGCAGCGGCTTATCGGTTCGAAATTCTACAAAATATTCATAATTCGTCTGTTCAATTCGCTGAAAAATTTATAGATATCCGATTCATAGAACTTTTGACGTACCTATACTAACTAGCTGAAATGTAGAAAGAAAATTAAATTAAACTAAAAATTCGCGATGTTGAATTCGCATTTTTTTCAAATCTGATAAATAATTGGGGGAAAAAAAATAACGAAAAAACTTCGACTTTACGTAGGTATATAGGTATATTAGACCGGTTCAAAAAAATCGACTATTCTTTTTTTTTTTTCAATTTTCGCATTGAAATACTTTCGGGGGGGTGAAAAAAGATGCCTGTTAAAAGCGGAGCTCTTAATATTAAGATTTAGAGGTCGCTCATCGCGGATTTCTATTTTCCATTTAAATAGCATAGGAATTTTATTTTTTTTTTTTTCTTCAGAATTTCGTAGCTCACAAACCAATGAACAAATCCAAATGACTCTTACATATTTTGATAGGGGATTGAACACTCTAAAAAATGTATCTATCATTGTGGAAAAAAAATCACAAAAAAAAAAATAGTTGACTCAATTATAAATTGAACTTTGAGCTCGAATAACTTTGGATGGAGTCAATTTATCAAAAAATGATAAGAGAAGCTTTTTGTAGAGTGTTCAATTTCCTATGAAAATATGTATGAGTCATTTGGATTTGTTAATTGGTTTGTAAGCTACAAAATTATAAAAAAAAAAAAAAAAAAATTTCCTATGCTATTCAAATGGAAAATAGAAATCCGCGATGAGCGACCTCTAAATCTTAATATTAAGAGCTCCACTTTTAACAGGCATCCCCCCCCCCCCCCCCCCCCCCCCCCCCCCCCCCCCCCCCCCCCCCCCCCCCCCCCCCCCCCCCCCCCCCCGAAAGTATTTCAATGCGAAAATTGAAAAAAAAAAAAGAATAGTCGATTTTTTTGAACCGGTCTAAGGTATATATATATATCATATATTATATGAGAGAATAAAGTTTAATTACAATTTACCCGAGTGATATTATACTACGTATAGGAATAGCGAGGGAACGGTGTACTATATACGTACATATATATATACGTATATAGTCTAGTTGAAGCAATATGTCCGGCTAAAACAATATTACTGGAAATATTTGAATGTGAATAACGTGTGCAGCGAGCGAAAATATAGTGCAGAAACATTTCAACAATAGAATCGCGAGCTATTTTATCCGTTATGTAAATCCATGCAAAATATCCGCCACGGCGCGGCGGACGTATATTTAATCGTACCTCTGTACCAATATTTTACATTATTTTCTCCGCCTCTCAATACCGTACACGTACCCTCTGCCTATCTACGCAGCGTCATATTCTCTCATAGCGGGGGAAAAAAAAAAAAAAAAATGAAAAAAATGAAAAAAAAAGACGAAAAAAAAAAATATTCCGAAAGCTTATTCATCAATTGTAATATTAAATTAATGCATACCTATTTTAGAATCCATTTTCTTGATGAACAGAAGGAAACGAAAAAAAAAAAGAAAAAAAATTAAAAATGACAATAGTAGATATGCGTTCTTCAATTTTAAACTCATCAATTTTATTCTACTTTGAATATATAATTTATTATATGCAACTGAAATATTGTAATATTGAGGTGTATGAGGTAAAGGCGAACAGTGAACGACTAGTAAAGCTTCTGTTAGTGAACTGGTGGTACTGGTGCCGCCACTACCTCTTTAATAAAGTAGCATGCGCCATGCAAACGGTAAAGTGGGCTCCTAAATCCGGATTAATTGTGTTCAAATATTAGCGGGAGCCAGTGCCGAGCACCGAGTACCGCGGCAAGCAGCCGACCTGAATCTACGCCGAGGAGGCGGAAAACTTGCTTGCATAAGAGAAGAGAACCGCAGCGCAGCGTTCGAGTCAAGAGGGAATATATTTTTGAAAAATTGGAAAATTCGAACCAACGACGCGATAACTTTTCACTTTTTATTCAAGCGAATATCTACTCCAATAATAATTATTTTACCTGTGAGATTAGAAATGGATTACAATATTGTGTAAATTTAATAAAGATCAATTCCCAGGATCCCGCATCTTATCTCCTTCGAATTTTCCCATTTAAGAGGACCAGTACAGCGAATTTTCGAGAAATTATCATAGTCCGAAGTCAATTAATTTCATCACCAAAGTTCATTTCACGTCAAAATATTTTTCTTTTTCAAAATCATGTGTCGTAAGGATTTCAGAGCACCGTTTGACCGATTCAGGTCATCTTGGATTCATTTTCTTCAGAAAACAAATCCTCATCATGTGAATGCAGGAATTTTGAAAAATTTTCGTTTTGGCCAAGTTATTTAAGAAATGAGTGATAACAATTTTTGCAAATTTGTTAAATTGATCATAACTTATGACATAATTTTTTATTTTAAAATTCCTACATTCACATGATGAGGATTTGTTTTCTGAAGAAAATGAATCCAAGATGACCTGAATCGGTCCAACGGTGCTCTAAAATCCTTACGACACATGATTTTGAAAAAGACAAATATTTTCATGTGAAATGAACTTTTCTTATCTTTTCCCCATATCCCGAAATCGCTATCGCAGTATGAAAAATTTAAACGCGTAGTTGAATACGGAATTTGATTTTAAGTACATGAAGGGACTTTAGAATTTAGTATCGGTCGTATAAATTCTCAGCTTATTTTCGAGAAAATAGTTTTATCCCGGGATTGGTGTAGTAATACTTGTAACCTAAGGCGGTATAAGATCCTTCGGAGAAATCAAGACGATTCGCTAATCGCCCCCGTTCCAAGAGTAGCGGAGTTTCATCCAATTGCTTTCGTTCCCACCGGGAATCCTCGGCTGTTGCCTGCCACCACTGGCTGGCTGCACCCTTTCAGCTTCAGCGACGGTTTTAAACTGTCAATTACACTATTAGCTTCGGGGTAATTTGATTCGGTAGCAAAGAGAAAGGTGCGCGCTGACTCTACGCGTTAAATTAAATACATTCTTGTCTATAACAATTTTACTGTGCGAAAATTGGGCTTTTTCAAATGAGACAAGAATTTCAGCCGATATTCAAAGCGAACCATCGAATCTTATCACCCCGAACTAGAATTTGAGGGCATATTTCCGCATATTTATTTAATGTTGTAAGTAGAATTTTAGAATTTGGTATGACATATGTATGTAAAGACGCTCGTCAGAATTTCAAGTACGAGCACTAATATAACTTTGATTCTGTGAGTAGCTATTCACATACATATCCCAAACTATTTCCTATGCACGTATTAATTGCATAAATACTTCAAATTAGTCCATGATGTCCTTTGCGAACAGATATGAAAGACATCATCTCTGGTGCAATACAGTGATAAGATGAAACATCAAAGACGAAGACATGAACACTTCGCTAAGACTAATGAATGGAATTATACCGGTTTCCATTTTCTGTTGAATCTCCTGGAATGTGAACTAATTAAATTATGATTAACTAGATCCGCTTTGGACAGGAATTCGAATTACGTAAAATAAACCAACACAAATTATATATATATATATCTATAAACCGTTTTTGAATTCTGATTAAATTACGGATCGAACAGCCAGTAATCCTTCGATTTTATTTTTAAACTGATCCTTCAGAATACCTGCATTCGCATGATTCAGTTACGATACATTTCGCTCAGTTCCCTATGACCTGTACAGAATTCAATATTATCTAGGTATACCTATATAGGTATACATATATATCTACCTACAGCTACATCTAGGTGAACAGGGATAGGGAATAATCCTTGAGAATATCTCGTCCATGGAGAAAATCGTTTTTGAGTAGTACCACAGACGATGTCGCACGGACGACCTAGTTCTGCGAGTGTAGAACCAAGGTAACCAGCTACCGTGAGATCAGGATGAAACAGCAGCCCTAGTAGGTATACCTAGCTGTTCCGTACCTTGGCCATATCGAATTTTCTATACAACTATTTTCCAACTCGTGGGGGTAAACGCGGCTGAGATAACCTCAGGGATAAAGGTTATATCCGTAGACACGTTTCGCGTTGTGCGGTATAGTGTTTGCTGATGTCTGCAAACAGGGAGGCACGATTTGCCGATGGGAACACACTGCAGCAGCAGCACCAGCAGCGGCAAGGGATCCCGTAGGTAGTTGCCCGGGCGACGAACGAACGGGCAAAAACAAAGAGAAGGAAACGCCAGGAGGTTCCGAGGATCTCGGTTCGTGGAGGCCACGTATCAACGAGGGGAAAAGGAGGCTTGCCATTCGGTGGTACGACGACGATCACCAAGGAAAACTGGATGAAAGATGAACAAAAAGAGAATCGCAGAAAAAAAAAATAAAAAAATTGAAAAGTTACATCTTTGGGTTCTATATACATATATACCAGCTTGAATGCCGCCTTCAAAATCGCCGTTCTAAAGCATTTCCTGAACATATTTTTTTTCTTTGAATTATTTATTTTCTTTGAATTAATTTTTTTTTTTTTTTTTTTTTTTTTGCTTCAAGCTGCGTTATCAAATTGTGTAATGCGTGTACTCTCAACAGAAAATACTATAGCTTCACATTGATACGATTTTTCCGAATCGTATTATGTAAGTGGATGTATATACACGTGGGGGAGAAAAAAAAAAAAAGACGCTCGAATTTAAGAGGAACCCTGAAATATTGTGCTCCACAGATTTTACGGAGGCGCATGTACACCTTTTACGTTAAAAGCTTTAGTGCTTTTAAGAGATCTGGTGTAACTAATACAGACGTGATATTGTCTGGAGCTTGTTTTCTCATAAAACTCACATGATAATTTTCGAGTGAGAAATTCATGTGTGCAACTTGGGGCTGGTCTATATACAGCCTCATTGTACCAAAAAAATCTTTCATAGATCAACGGTGAAACAAGTATACTTTTGTCAAATTTGGCCGATGTCAAATCAGACTTTCATCAAATTGAAATTGGAACGTTAATTTTTGAACAATATGTAGTATTCAATACCAATGAAGATGTGTTTCGTAAAACGAAATCATTTTTTGGAAAAGTTACACGACATTTTTGTCTCGATTAGATTCGTTGTACAAAATCCACGCGTTTATATTCACGCAAATATTTCTATAATATATATGAGAGACTTCCATGAATGGCACTTTTTGTTTTCACCCCTAATTATTCACTTCTATCTCCTTGAAAGCTCGAATCGATATACCTACTACATGCCTATATGCATCTCATTAATTCGGGCATATTGTAACCATATTTGACTTTGCAACTTTTGAAGATTCAAGCTTCAACTATACATATAGATGAATGAGCAAAATTGGCTACGACCCTTACTGGCTCAGATAGAATATCGTTACAGTTGAGCATGTCGCTTATCTCGCAGTTACCCTATACATATACTAGCTACTATTATTACCGATCTCATCCCTGGCTCGTTCTCAAACCAACAAAGCTCCGTCTATTCTAGTGTAAACCCTCAGGGTTGAATGACGAACCAATGACGCTCACCAACGGGGTCGTTTGATGTCCCACGATGTACGAGAGTACGTGATCCGGCACCGCCCGCAATGTGTAGAGCCGAGATTTCCATGCATTAATATCATTCACCGGCCATCATTCAATTACAGGCATAGAACCGTTTCGAACATCTACGCAATTTATCGGACGCTTTGAATATGGATGATGCGCGTACTACACGCTAACTCTGGAACACACTCAACAACAATCCAAAATTCACTGCTACATACGAGCCAAAAATCTTTTCCTAAAATCTAGAATTTATGCATCTATTGAATGTCTGATAAATTAAATGCGCTTACTGCAGTCTCTCAAGAAAATCGATCTTGCACGGAGAGAAATGTCAAGTAAATATTCCTATGCAGCATAGTAACGGTTACCATGCTCTATATTGCTCTATAGTTTGTATACGAAGTAGTTTGTATAGCAACATATGCAGCATAGTAACGGTTACCATGCTCTATATTGCTCTATAGTTTGTATACGAACTAGTTTGTATAACAACATATGCAGCATAGTAACGGTTACCATGCTCTATATTGCTCTATAGTTTGTATACGAACCAGTTTGTATACAAACTATAGAGCAATATAGAGCATGGTAACCGTTACTATGCTGCATAGGAATATTTACTTGACATTTCTCTCCGTGTGTATAGGAGTTTGCGAAAGGTAGAGAACATTTTTTAACGTAAAGTTCGAACTTTGCGCACGCCGTGTGGAAAACGACACTATTCTTAAAGAATCGTTGATATCACCGAATCCAAAATTTTTTCGGCCTTTACTTTTTTCAAATTTCATGCATGATCATCAATTTTTAATAACTCGAAAAAAAAAGTTTCATATAATAGGTATTAGTAGGTATATTAGCCACATTGTTTTTGATAAGCTGATCTTTTATCATAATATGGAATCATGTGCTGCGTCGCATCCTCCCACAGATATTTATTCTCTCGAGCTTTTCCCTATTAGAGGACGATCAAATCGCGTCGCAAGTGGACTTACAAGAACCCTCTTACCTGGGGATGCCCGACCACCCTTACATTTAACTCGGAGAATACTGTCGCCCAGTAAAACCCGGGCATATATATATATATATTTATATATAGTATATATAAGTGTACGTGTGTGTGTGTGTGTGTGTGTGTGTGTCTGCCTATACGTAGGTACGTATAACGTTATTGGCTAGCGTTGAGTGCCATTGAGTAGGGTAGGACAGGCGAGCCATACGCGGAGTAGGTACTACGGAATACAAAGTACAAAATACATCAATACTAGAAATGTATATATAGGACCCATATATATATATATACGTGCGTCTGTGACTACACACCATATAGATGAACGTGCGGTCTGGTCTTCCCGATCAAATATCGACATCCGTATATAAGCACTTAGAAACGAAAACCGTTCTAGACGGATCGAAATTTCACGTCGAGTATATTAGGAAAATAAATGTGAAATAAAAATGTGTAGTTCCCCATTCGATCCATATTATATACCCCAACCCCTATAGCGTTTCTTTGGTGGATTTAGACGCCGCCGCACGGAATTACAATTTTCGTTTTATTCGATTGAAAGATTCGAAGTTTTGATCCTCGTATTCCCAATTAGATATAGCAGGAACGTTTATTCGGTTCGATTTACGAGCTTTATAAAAAGTCTATCTCGCGATTTATATCATGTCTACATATTTTTTTCGCGGTTTATATCAGCCGAGCGTAAAATAGCTGGCCCAGGCGCTGCTGGCCACTTTCGATGCGAACAAACCTTAAAAATTTACTTCAGCCAGACGTCGATGGTACCTATATTGGTCCATTTCCTCCACGGGTGATGTTTCAATCTCAAAGTGCTCCTGCTACGTCATGGGGCTACCGCTACCCCCTACCTCTTCCACTACCACCACTTACACAAAGACCCCCGCCTTCAGAACCAATCGTTCGATTACAACCCAGTCCAACCTCCCCTTTTACCACCTCTAGCTTTAGACCCCAATACCAAACCCACCGAACCCTGGGCGAACGGTAAAGTTAAATTCTTACTTGGCTCAACTGAACCAAAGCGGGCCGCGTGGGCTGAGGGATAAAAGTACGACGAATGAAGGAACGAGGAAGGATTAAGAGGAACCACCGCCAGCCACTGGTCGATTATACTTTCGCACTGATAATATATCAGTCTGTAATGGTCCAGCGTTTCGTGGTCGAGCTCTCGGCCCTCTTCCTTCGACCGATAAAGCTAAATGCTAGAACTCGCAGGAAAGGATGTACTAGAAGAATAAGAGGTGGAGGAACGAGGATGGAGGTGGAGGTGGAGGTGGAGGTGGAGGCAGCGTCGAGAAAGAAACGTACAAAAGATCCGGTGAGATAAATTGAAGGTTCGCAAAGGGGAATTAGTTGCCGTGGGAAAGGTCTGGATCTACTTGCCGCGCGGTCTAGCTAGGGGCCAAGGGCCATCACTGATCGTAGAAAATCGTTCCCCCGTCCGCCCTTTACCGACAATTAGGTACGTCGCGATGCCCTGACGTACAATCGATTATCATTAGGCAGACGAGAGCCATTGATAAACTTTGAATCACTGCGCACTTGCAATTAGATATATATGTGGTATAGAAAATTATTTATCTATATTTCATTTTTAAATGAAAACTCAATGAACTTGATGAAACCCAATTAAAAAAGTATACAACAGAATTGGACCCTTCTATTTTTTAAACTCGAACTTTTGCCCGGTTGTATAGTAATTAAGATAAGAACTCGACCGCAATATACAAACGACTATTATACTCCAGCGATACATTTATTCGGCATTTAACTGAGATACATCTCGTTTTTTTTTTTTTTTTTCTTTTTTTTTTCAACAATCTCGACGATTAGATTAGGTATTTGATGTATTGAGTCATTTCTTGAGTTGACTAGATAATAAACCATATTCCTTCGAAACGATGTTCAATCTCTTAGAGAATCTAAATCGAAAGTTTTCGACAGTTTTAAAGCCTTCCAGCCCGCACTTTGCGTGTCTGAAAAGCACTCTTAATCCGCGTATCGAAGCTGCAGGGGGCCGAGTTTGGATGCCAGATTTGTTAATATTACGGTACTATCGAACCGTTAAAAGTATATACTAGTATACGTATATATATATGTATATGAAGAGAATTGGCAAGAGCTAGAGAATCTGCGATCTCTTCGCGTAACCGCGACGCGGGAGGCCGACAGCGGTTTTAAAATACATGCATTTATTCAGCGATCCGAACACCCTAGGCCGCGTAGAAATGGATGGGCCAATTTTCCGCCGAGCTTTGCCTGGGGCAACGCAGCATGATATTTCGTGGCGACGCCGCGCCGGAGTAAGGTGTGTGCGATGTTGGTTCGTTCGAAGTTATACGGGTGGCGTGTATCAGGTAGTTGGGGGATGGATAGGCTTGGGGGTTGATTTAGATGAGATTGAGGATGTATTAGGCCCGGGCTCGCGAACCTCTTACATCCTCTTACATTTATATTACCACCAAAAGATTAAGTTCTCCGTTTCTCTTCGCTCACCTGCGGGTTATACTATACCTACCTGGTCCAAAATGAAACTAAAGGGTGAGATAGAGAGGGTGGTAAAACGCTACTATCTGAACCACGAGACATCCAAGTATACATATAGTACAGTACAGTATACCTGGGGTATAACGGGATAATGCCTCTTGGAGCTAAGGCGATTTCGAGCTTAGTTCACAACAGACTTCCATGCGCCAATGCCTTTTCGACTACGGGTTGTACTACCTATAGGTAAGCGGTAAAACCAGAATTACGCTTGTTACACATTTCAACAACCAAGTTACATATTTAGCGGTTTTATGAATTATTTATGCTATCTGAACACACTTTTCAAAATCTTAGTCTTAATTCACGAGTTAAGAATCTTCTTAACACCCTATACTAATTTCAGATCAAATGTGGATTTAGCTACCCTTACGGAAAAAACCCCTCAAAATATCACCCTCAACTGAGCCCTCAACTTTCAGGGTGATTTCGTACCCCCAACTTGGGGGTTAACCCTGAATTGAGGGGTACCTTCAACTTGAGGAACAACCGTCAAATCGGGGTCCCTTCAACTTCAGGGTTTTTGAGGTGACTTTTTGAAGTGACTTTTGAAATGACTCGCCACTCATCAGGGTTGACCCCTAACTATTCAGGGTCATCCCTCAATTTTCAGAGTTGTACCAGAACGTTTCAGGGTTATCCCTCAATTGTTGGAGGTTGTCGCTCAATGTTTGAGGGATATTCCTCAATTCTTGGGGGTTTTCCCTCAATTTTCAGTATTGACCCCCAACTATGCAGGGTTATCCTTCAATTGTTGGAGGTTGTCCCTCAATGTTTGAGGGATATTCCACAATTCTTGGGGGTTTTCCCTCAATTTTCAGGGTTGATCCACCAACTTTTCACGGTTGACCCTTCATTTGATGGTTCATCCATAGGAATTCAAGGTATTACCCTGAATATTGGAGGTTGAATCCTGAAATTTCAGGGTTTCACCCCCAGAATTGAAGGTGAAACCTTGAAAATTGATGGTTGACCCTTAAGCTTGAAGGGTTTTTTCCGTAAGGGTATTTAGCGGTTTTATGAATTATTAATGCTATCTGAATACACTTTTCAAAATCTTAGTCTTAATTCACGAGTACAAATCTGAGTGGGCGCTTCGCCAGATGTAAATAAGAATCTTTTTAACACCCTACACTAATTTCAGATCAAAATTGGGGAAAAGCAGGTCTCAATCTTACAGATTCTGCATGTTCTCAAAAAAAAAAAAAAAAGGGCTGTTTTTATTCTGAAGACATGTGTACAATTGATCGAAGTTTAAAAGTGACTTTTTAAGGGTAAGAATCTAGATACTACTACGAAATGCTTGTTTATACTTCGAACTGTAAATGTCATAACTTTTGACATATATAAAAGTAATTAGTAAGCAAAGTTTGGGAGAAAGTTGAACAAAATCGTTGGAATAAGGTTTGAGAAATAGGGGCGAGAGAGTGAGAAAAATGTGTGTTTCTAAAGAAGTATTAATATCTCGACAAAACCGTTCCTGCGATTTCGATGAAAATTTATTTTCTTTATACTTTTTAAAAGCCCCGAGAGCTTTTCGTCAAAATATCGTGAAAAATTTTTTAAATCAATTTTCCGAGAAGTGCCAGTATAAAATCTCATTACAATACAGCCGCAAGTATATCAGAGTACTATACGTTAAACCGATTTCAGCTAATTTTATATTCTATACAATTTCGTTCTATCATATAATTGCAGCATACCCTTACGGAAAAAACCCTTCAAGTTTGAGGGTGAACCTTCAATTTTCAAGGTTTCACCCTCAATTCTGGGGGTGAAACCCTGAAATTTCAGGGTTCAACCTCCAATATTCAGGGTAATACCTTCAATTCCTATGGATGAACCATCAATTGAAGGGTCAACCGTGAAAAGTTGGTGGATCAACCCTGAAAATTGAGGGAAAACCCCCAAGAATTGGGGAATATCCCTCAAACATTGAGGGACAGCCTCCAACAATTGAAGGATAACCCTGAATAGTTGGGGGTCAATACTGAAAATTGAGGGAAAACCCCCAAGAATTGAGGAATATCCCTTAAACATTGAGCGACAACCTCCAACCATTGAGGGATAACCCTGAAACGTTCTGGGACAACTCTGAAAATTGAGGGATGACCCTGAATAGTTAGGGGTCAACCCTGATGAGTGGCGAGTCACTTCAAAAGTCACTTCAAAAAGTCACCTCAAAAACCCTGAAGTTGAAGGGACCCCCATTCGACGGTTGTTCCTCAAGTTGAAGATACCCCTCAATTCAGGGTTAACCCCCAAGTTGGGGGTACGAAATCACCCTGAAAGTTAAGGGTGATATTTTGAGGGGTTTTTTCCGTAAGGGTATTATTCCAATTGTAAAATTTTCCGCCAGTAATGATAAACCGTACCCACTTTTCCCATACAATTTTCTACACGTATAACTACTTACAATTAGATTATATATACCGCAGAATACCCAATTTTTTTCATTCGATCCTAATATACGATTAGCTGGTACAAATTTCTATAATAATCATTTAAGCACTTGAATTCGCCGAAAATGATCAAAATCTTCTAAATTGTCTCATGATTACTCATGATGCCCTAGTTCTGGTTGTCTGAAAAAAAAAAACTAGTCAAAAGCTACGATCAAGTCGGAGGGCTCGGTGATTGTCGTAATACCGCGGGGGTCGTCTAATAAATAACTTGATGAGGGGTCGTTTATTTAATACTGAACATTAAATCGGATCACAAGCTCTGGAATGAACTGCTTTAGAGAAAGATTAAATACATGGAACTATGTATACTAGGTATGTATGTATAGCAGTACGATTAGAGTTGAATAAAAAAAAATAAAAAATTCATCCCCACCCGAGGCTGTCGCCAACTTTACCGCACGTTACATTTTTATTCTCCTTATCGCCGACCGAACTTCTATTTCTCTCTTTCTCACCCCCGTACGGTGGTGCAAGCTAACAGAGCAAAGCGGGGGCGTTGGTTGGTTGCTCTGAAATCGGTCGTTTAACTTACGACACGTAAACCCGTTGATAACGGAAGTGGTTACTATACTATAGCTAACCTGGTCATCGCCGCCCTCGACCACCCTCAAAACCCGAGAATCCTCTGCCGCCCGGGCAAAGCTGCCATCCCCTCTAAAACCTTGTAAAACGTTACCACCTCGAGACCGATAAACTTATCACCGTTCGATTCCACTTACTATATGCCACAAGCATATTCTATAAAAAAAATTTTTTTCAACCCCCTTTGCATTTAGGAAATATTTTTAATGCCGAAATCGTAGCTTAGAATCAGTCCAAATTAAAAAAAAAAAATTATATGTCAAAATTTCAACGTCAGAATCGAAAACTGTTGTTACTGTATCGTAAATAGCATTCATTGTCTTTTTAACTGCGATGTGTTTTGCCCTCTTTAAACCCCTGGCAATTGTGCTTATCCATCTTTACTCCACTGCCTTTGTTTTATCCCACGTATAGTGGAGTTTCTCCACTCAGTTTCCTTAGTTCATGGGGCGGGTGTGTTGCACTTGCGAGGTCGTTTATTAATTGCTACGTATAAGTGGTGCTAATAAAGTGCAGACGTTGGTCGACCGCACGGCTCGTGAAAACTGGATCCAGCAACGTTGATGCGGGAACGAACCTGGTAGGGGTTGGTAGGTGAAAGCGGAGGACCGAGCTTTGACAAAGTTAATGGAGCGACGAAATTATAGGGGTGTTTTTTGCCTGCCAACGTCACGCTCCCATTTGTTTTTCTTTCTTCTTGGATTTACGAAAACAGTGGTTCCAGACGGGGTAGGGTAGGTACAGTTAGCCCCAAAAACATCAGATATATGGAAGATAAAGCTAAACAGCCAACATGTCGCCCCCTGAGAAATCGACAAGACATTTCACCCTGGTTCAATTCATGTTTGCTTAGTTTTTCGGAAAAACGCAACTAGCCATTTTTCGTGATAAAGTCCGGTACGTACATAATTATAGCGTGACCCAGTCCGTGACCGTCCCGGAGTTAAACCTGAAGTCTAGGAGGTGGAAAGTCCTCGGGGAGACACCTACCTGGGGTACTAGAGTGGGGATCAGTAAATGAGCGTAATTATGAGGCAAGTTTTAACTACCCCCACCTGGACAATGCACCATTCTTCATTGTCTCTGTTTTAAATAAGCTTCCCCGAGTGGCTCCAGCCTCGACACTCGGTGCTAGTTCAACACCCCCCAAACACACTTTAACGACGCCAAAAAGTCCGAGGACGTCTCTGCAGGTCTCTCTCGCACAGAGAGATGCGAAAAGTCCTAGCAAAGTCACACCCTAACGCTAAAAAAAAAAAAAAAAAAAATTTGGGGTAATTTAACGAATGATTAGAACGTTTCCAACGTCTATACCTAATTAAGACTTCAGTAATCCCCAGTAGAATATAGATTCTGATATTTAACACGGCTATAAGGATCAGTGTGATAATAAAAATCGTTTGATTTTTCTCTACTCTGCGAGGGTAGTTCCGGCCGGGCATTGCATTTTGTGGATTATCGGTGGCGCGTGTTAACTCTTGGGTTCTTGTCGCCGCCCCTGTTGCCTCTGCACCCTTCTTACACGACCCTCTTCAACATCCGCCTTCTGGCAGATTGCTCATAATTTTCCGACTTTCTTACAGGGGTGTAACTCAGCGCTGCTAGCGCTAGAAGTCAGGGGGGACTTTTTGAATTTATTCAAAATTTGTTTATACACATATATATGTATATAAATTATACTAATGCGAACAAACTTAGGGGTGGATATTAAATAAACAAATAAAATGAGAGAACAGATCTCGGACCGTTGAAATTATCACCCTTTTCACTGCAGATGATGATACGAATTTTTTTGTTTTTTTTTCTTTTTGTTTTCTTTCTTCTTTTAATCAAGTTTACGAGTCACGGGTACTCAAATATTCCAGAGTCTTTGTGAAGTTTCAGAACATAAAACTGGCCACACGACTAAAGGAAATATGTACGTACAGCAGCAAATTAACATCAAGGATGAAGAGCTACTGCTAGTAGGTAAATGAACTTGTCATGTTTATCACGTAATTCAGTGTAATCTCTGCCACCTTGTGCTCGAACATTATATCAAGTAACTAGTTTACAAAAGGCTAAAGTTTCCCCGTGTATCTATCACAATCTCTATCTAACTTCGTAGTAGCTTGTCTTCGATAAAGCTAATGCTGTATTCCATCCGTAAAAAATCTTTTTCCTAGTAGCTATAACAGTGTAATTATATTTTCCACACATTTTAGGGAAGTCGAAACCTAACATTTGTTCATCTTATACGATTGCACTCAGAAAAAGGTCTTGTTGACACAACCAAAATTTGGTTATTATATGGACAATCACAATTTTTTTTCAGTCAACCAAAAATTTCGTTGGGACAACCAAAATTTTGTTGGGGAAACCAAATTTTGTTGGGGCAACCAAAATTTTGGCTATTCCAACAAATTTTTTGATTGACTGAACAAAAAATGTGATTGTCCATATAATAACCCAAATTTTGGTTGTGGCAACAAGACCTTTTTCTGAGTGTGGCTGTTCATTCGATGATGAATTTTTATTCTCTGTCATAGTGGTCAAGATAAATTACGATTGAATGGTCTTCCCGGGTTTTTCTTCTTTAGGTTTGTGTTTATTGAAGTTGAAATAAATCCGAACCGTTTATTTACTGGTCGGTACACCCTACCGTACCACTAAGAAGAGTAGGTAGAGTGTGATAAGGTGCGAGTGACGGAGGCAATGGAGTGCACTCTAGGTGTTTGTATCGGTGGTCGTTCGGTACCTGCATTACGGACATCAATGTGCAAAGTGGTTCGAGTGTATTCAGGTCCGGGTCGTTGGATATCTCAATGTTCCTCTGCGCTGCATGGTTGTTATGATACATACACACACAACACAACCTCGATAAGGTACCTGCATATAACGACCATTACCTGCGAGCATAATTACGAGCTGTATATAAACGCCGGGGCTTGTGATCGCGTGAATAGTGTTGTCCTCGATGGGCTTTATACCGATCACACATATGTCTTCTTTTTGTTCATTTTTACTACCCTTACTACGACAAAGGTATATGAAGGAAATATTTCATCGCCTGTCATAATCGAGGGTGTGGATTTAATCGTGAGATGAATAAGAAAAGGAAATGATGGGAATGAAGGGAGAAAGAGAAGATGAAGAACAAACATGCGCGCAAGCTCGGAAATTAACACTCAAACTTCCTGCCAAAGCAAACAACGAGCTAAGGGACGAAATAAAGTCGGCGAAAATTAGTTCTGCGCGCTTAGGATCGCGATGTGAAATTCAACCCCCGCAACGAACGGAACGGAACTTCAGTTCCGAGGGGTGCAAGTAAATATTGAAAGTTTTCATATTTCGTTGACGATAGTAGAGCAGGTCGAAGGGGTCGTCGGGATGGGTGGAAAAAAAAATGAAAAAAAAAAAAAAAAAATTTTTGCCGAACAGACACAAACACAGGGGTTGACTACGGAGCTAACAAAAAATTGGTCTATTATTTAGGAGTAGAGAGACAGGCTCGATGTACGCAAAAAAGAAGGGAATAGTTTGAAACAGTCGGTGGCTGGAAATGCTTGATTGTTTTTTTCTTTTTCTTTTTCGTTTTTTTACTCTAGTTTCTTTTTTCTTTCTTTCTTTCCCTGAATGATGCGTGCGTAGTAGGTACGTTGTGCCCAAGCCCACGCGGTAAAACATTGCACGGAAATTGAACTGACAGAAGATTGGTAGAGAGCTTCTGTTAAGAAGGGACGAGTTAAATTATTATGTGCGTTATAGATTTTTCTTTCTTTTTTTTTTTTTTTTTATCATCATTATCATTTTTGTTACTATGAAGTTTCTACATTATTTTTGTCCCCGTTTTCTGACGGGCAATTAATTTTTTGAAAAAAAAAAAAACTCGAAATTATAAAACTATTTGGATTGAAAATTGAAAGAGAAAGAAAGCAATTGACGTTTTTAAAAATTCGTGGAGATGAAATCGATCCCGAACAAATTTACCTTTGAAATTTGAAATTCGTTAGTAATTTAGAAGAACAGGTGACTGAGAAGGTTGAATAAAAAAAAAATAGTTCAAAACAATCGGAGTTAGGAAGCCGAAGCTTCCCTTTGGCGGTCACGTTTCAATCTCACGGTTAAAGTTTTGTGTTTTTCTTCCCGTTTGACGTTTCACTGAGCCGTAAATTTTCCCTGAATGATATAAACCGTCGACGCGAATAGCTTTAACCTCGGGGAAAAACATCCTCTAATATATAGACCTCAGTATACGTAATACGACCGTAATAAATTCAACTAGACTTTCATTGTTGTTTCATAATCCTACAATGCAAGTCCTGCAGATGCACATATTTTTCATCCTCGTACTTTTATTTCAAGTCATTCCAGCTTTTTAAAGTGACAGCAAAGATTTCTCATTTTCTATGCGACTTGAGCCAAGCCAAAATTCAGAAGAACAAAAAATAAATAAAATAAAATAAAAAATAAAACTGTACAAAAATTCACAAACACAGTTACAACTACGTCTGACAAGTTGAGTATAAAATCCTATATGCTATCCAATGCAGTGCTGCAGTAAGTATAGTCGATCGGTAAAAGGGAATGACTAGTAGCAAAGAGCAGTGCACGTCTATCGTAACAAATTCAAGATCAGACGAATGTTTTTCCTAGTGTTCATTCGAATGTACAGAATCGGTGGATGCATTCGTATAAACGCGTGCCAATGCATCAATGTGGCCTTTCTGGCTTCTGGCTTCTGGCTTCTGGCTCTGCTGCTACTGCTGCTGCTGCTGCGGAGCTTCGATTTCAAAGACTTTCTAGAAAGCTAAAGCTCGTCAAGTTTTATCCCCTTTAGACAGCGAGCCAAAATTTCAGTTATATTCGAGAGGTGTAAAGTTGATAGGATATGGTACGCAAAGTACTGATTCCCTCGGAACACCCGCGGCAGTAGCAGGTCTTGCAATTAGCTAAGATCATTAATTGTACGCCTGGAAGTTTAACATCGAATAAAGGACGACAGTGGCGCTAAGTTTCTATGGAATTCGCGGAGTCACGAAGCCTTTTCACTGTCTCGTAAGAAGGATATTTCAATAATTTTGGTAATACTGCGAAAGTTTAACGAAAGAAATGTCGACGCAGTTCTTCGACCCTTGTTCTATTATATATATACTATATATATACTATGTAAACGGATCGATACTGTTTACACCCTCTTTAATCTGGATTTCTTCATCACTAATATTTGAGCACGCGATTTCTCACCCCTGATCAAACTTTTATCTAGGTCCCAGGTAATAATTTTATCAAAACTCATACGCGTCTCAATTTTAAACTGACCATCCGGATGACCCTTGAGTTTAAAACGCTAAAAGAGGAGGATTTTTAAAAAAATGCTCCAACTTTTTCCACCCATTTCTCTCTCTCTCTCTCTCTCTCTCTCTCTCTTTCTCTCTCTTTCTCTTTCGACCTTTTTATTTTTTAATTTAAGCGCCAGCGAGAGCATCCCACTCGCTGACAAGTATAATGGGCGTGATTTTTATTCCGGCAATAAATTTCGAGCACGCGAATTTAACTGCAAATTGCTACGACTGCTCTGTCTGCTCTGACTAGCCGAGGGTTGGCTGGGCACTCGCCTGACCAAAACTGGAACGGGTGGTGTGCAGTTTATAAATGAGAAGTGGTTTTTAAACTCAAACCGTTACCTTGACAGCTTTCAGCCTCAAACTGATTAAAATCATTATAAACTGCAAGGTCACCGTATTAATATAGTCATTTAATAATTGAACTTTTCGCCAAAATTATACTACCTTGTAAAATTGACGAAGAAAATATAAGGAGATAAAATAAATGTAAAAAAGAAAAAAAAAAAAAAAAAATCGTTCTTATTTTACGTAAGAGAAAATTAATTAATTCAGAATTCTGAAATATATATTTATATGAAATCTGGTTGTAATAAGAAAAACAACGATTCTGAACTGAAGTTCGTTCGTTAAGTGGAGTATCACCGCGAATTAAATCGCGTTTGAAGTATACTGAGCGAGGCTTGCAAGTGAACGGTTGTTGGTCGAGAAAATTTAAAATGCATGGCACGAATGGTTAGACTGGATTCATATTATACTCCCAGCAGTATGATCAACCTCTTGCATTCCGAGCAAGAGGCGTCACCCTACCCCACCGACTTCTTGAATAAGTCAAATACTCATGAATAAGTGGTTTGCTCACGAGTAGGTACATGGGAAGTGCCAGAAACGAAATTTATTTACAGAAGAGACGCGCGGGCGTAACTTAGGTATGTTGTGAAAATAAATTTTCACCAGGGCTAAAGCAGCTGCAGGATCAAACCCAAAACTGGGTACTACACCTACACCCTGAAGATAATTATTATAGATAAGAATTAAAGAAAAATGAAAGAAATTTATCAGAAAAAAAGAAATACGAACAAGATGATTTAATTTTTTTTAGTAAACCATACAACAAAATTCGATAATTAATTGCCGCACATTTTTACTCACTGCATGATGAGGTTTTTTTGGCTTACCTGAAACAGAGCAAAGGAATACATTTTATTCACCGCATTGATCGAGATATTTAAAGCGAGTGATGCGAAAAGTGAAAATTAGGAATCGGGTTGGAATAAAAATTCTAGTTTGATCCTTTGAAACCTCGATTTCTATAGGTCGATGCCAGTCGACAATAACGAAGCTTTTTTCAATTATGGGACCTACACGCAAAAAAAAAAGTGCTGTCAAATTTACTATGTGAGCAATAAATATAGGGACAGCACTTTTTTGCAGTAGAAATTATCACAATTGCAGTATTGGATACATTGGAGCAAGTGGCCTTCAATGTCTACATGAGTGAATGTCACCACAATTGTGATAATTTCTACTGCAAAAAAGTGCTCTCACATAGTAAATTTGACAGCTTTTTTTTTTTTTTTTGCGTGGAGAGGTTCAAACTAGAATTTCAAAGGGCTAGTTTGCGCCTAAACTTTATCAAAACGGATGTAACTCTCACTTTTAAGTGCAAATCAGAATTTCATTACATGCACTGCACAATCATGAGGTGAAATTCCTGCAGTTTGCACCTCGAAGTTTTGAGTGTGAATTTGTACAATAAAACTAGAATTTTTATTCCGATTTGGGAAGTACTATCTTCAAATAAGGTATCAGAAATGAATGAGTAAAAAAACAACCCTCTTTTTTTTTTTATTTTCTCTTTTTTTCTCAATGCCTAAAACAATGCCCTCAGGAGCTCGATTAGAACTCAGGGTGTGATCTTATTGGGATAAAAGCTTTCTTCCAGTTTCTGATTCGCTTTTTGTTGATATAGCAAACGAACGGTACCTATATTCAGATAACCCTTTTCCCTAAGCTAAAGACAAGTGTTATCTGATTTCACGGGATATAAAGTGAAATCAAAAGATTTTTGGCCTGCTTGGATAAGTAGTATATCTGATATCATGAATTTCATCCGGGACGGGGAAAGGCGAGAGCGAATAAGAGATTCGTAGATAATAAAAATAATAATAATAATAATAATAATCACAATTTCTAAAAGATATACATATATTTCGTTTCATAAAGATGAATAAATTATCTCGCGCAGTAGAAATGTTTGAAAAAAAGAAAAATTGAATTAACAAAAAAAAAAAATGTATAGCATATAGGGATGAGGGTGGTTCTTTCCGGCTCTTCAAAGATTTGTAAAAAAAAGAAGAAAAAAGACACAGTAGGGTATAAGCACAAAGAACAATTGAAACGCCTCTGGGATCAGAGAGATAAAGTGTGAATCGTAATTCGTATTTAATTAAAGGGATGATAAACAGCGAGATCTCGTTAATAAAATACCAGAATTAAAATACGACGAATTGTAACGAATTTTTTTTCTCTAAAACTGGAGAACGAAAAGACCCCTACGTAGAATTCTAAATTAGAAATTTCAAATTCGAAATTATATTCCTTGAACTAATCCACCGAACGGATTCCTGCGTTCGTCGACAATTCGCTGGCGTGAGAAATAACCGAGGAAAATCGTGTTCGTTTGTTTTGTTCCGTTCTGTTCTGTTCTGTTCTGTTCTGTTCCGTTCCGTTTCGTTCTGTTTCCGAAACTAAGCTGACGTGACGTTAATTAAGGATATATCTGACGAACTGGAAGTAGACTGACGTGCTAACCGAAATATATTCCTTATTTACTCAACGAATCCATTACGCCTGGTTTATTGTAATAGCAAACGACGTATACGTATATATATATATATGTATGTCATGTATACATGTTGTGAAAAGCGAGTCGTGCCTCATATGCTACGACCCTATAATTCTCTCTTTCTCCATCTCTCGTCTTGTTAAGGCCCATCCCTAGTCGCCCACCTCATTTTGGTCGAAATGTTTCACATTTCGATTATTATCCGAGCCCAGGCGTAAAAAACGCAAAAAAGGCCAACTTAGCGCAAATTCTATTTCAATTCCGAACACATAGGTCCAAAAAAAATGTTCGTTTCGTGCGAAAATAGAGTCTACAGATGGTTTTTACATTGTTAGCCGAGGAAATCGAATTCGAATAATTTTTTAACAATGTAAAAACCATCTGTAGACGCTATACTTTCGCATGAAACGAACATTTTTTTGGACGTATGTGTTCGGAATTGAAATAGAATTTGCGCTAAGTTGGCCTTTTTTGTGTTTTTCACGCCTGGGCTCAGATAATAATCGAAATGTGACACATTTCGACCAAAAGGAGGTGGGCGACTAGGGATGGGCCTTAACTTCAGAATCTAATTAATACAACCGATATCCGAAATAAGACCACCCCCGTTCGCAAAGTTTGAAGGTTGATAAAAGCTGCGGAAAAATTTAATCTCCGTTCCTTGACCAGAACGTTTTTTTTTTTTTTTTTTTTTTTTTTTCTTTTTGTTTTTCTTTCTTTCGTTTCTTCTTTTCTTGCCTTGTTTCTTCTTCTCCCTTCTTCCCTGCATCGGAAGGAAAAAAAGTTTCGAGGTGAAAGGTCGCCAACGTGAAGTGTAAAGATTCGAGAAATTCGAATATATGTGGGGAAAGTGAATAGAAGGAAGGACGATGGTAGGTAGGTGTAGGTATAGTATGGCTCAAAGAAGAAAGTTCCAAAAAACAAAAGGTAAATCCGTTATATCTGTGCAAAATCTTTTCGAATAAGAAAGTGAACGCCGTATATATATATAGGTAAGAGCAGAAAGAAGTTTCTCCTCGTGATTTCAGGCTGGATTTACCATGGAATATTCATCTTAGCCGCGCTTTCACCCACGGGAATCCCTTCAGCTAGGGGAAAAACCTGGCTTAGGAACGCCTCATATCACGCACGGGGCTGCAAGTGCGCTAGTGAATCTAATAGTCATTCCGCAATATCCAATATACGAGTTTATATATATATATATATATTATATATTAGACCGGTTTAAAGAAATCGACTATTCTTTTTTTTTCAATTTTCGCATTGAAATACTTTTGGGGGGGGTGAAAAAAGATGTCTGTCAAAAGCGGAGCTCTTAATATTAAGATTTAGAGGTCGCTCATCGCGGATTTCTATTTTCCATTTGAATAGCATAGGAAATTGTTTTTTTTTTTTTTTTTTTTTTTTTATACATAATTTTGTAGCTCACAGACCAAAGAACAAATCCAAATGACTCATACATATTTTCATAGGAAATTGAACACTCTACAAAAAGCTTCTCTTATCATTTTTTGATAAATTGACTCCTTCCAAAGTTATTCAAGCTCAAAGTTCAATTTATAGTTGAGTCAACTATTTTTTCTTGTGATTTTTTTTTCAAACAATGATAGATACATTTTTTAGAGTGTTCAATCCCCTATCAAAATATCTAAGAGTCATTTGGATTTGTTCATTGGTTTGTGAGCTACAAAATTCTGAAGAAAAAAAAAATAAAATTCCTATGCCTATTTAAATGAAAAATAGAAATCCGCGATGAGCGATCTCTAAATCTTAATATTAAAAGCTCCACTTTTAACAGGCATCTTCCCCCCCCCCCCCCCCCCCCCCCCCCCCCCCCCGAAAGTATTTCAATGCGAAAATTGAAAAAAAAAAGCATAGTCGATCTTTTTGAACCGGTCTAATACATATGTATATATATATAATTCTGGGTTTTATATATCCGCCCGATTAACTATTGGACGAACTGTTAATTATCCTTCACTTTGATTGCGTGCCTCATTTTATACCTGTAATCTGCTAAAACGTACTCATGCCTATTAGCGACATTGACGCTGATTGCAACGTTTCAAATGAATCTAGATAAAATTCTGTAAATTGATGATGCGTTTCGATGCTGTTCATATATATATTAGGGTGGTCCTTAAATGGCGTGTTTTTGAATTGTTACGCTCCCAAGGATTCAAACGGATCCTTTTGAAGAAAAAAAATTTGTCCTAAATTTTGAATGCTCTATCTCAATTTTAACATCCGGCGCACGACCGCCGGAGTATTTTTTTTTTTTTTTTCAATTTCAATTCAGTTGACCCGATCACTTATATTTTATATGTAATTTGAAAAAAAAGAACTGCGTAGAATGTTGAAATCGACGCAGGACGCAGAATGTTGAAACTTCGACGTTAATGACTTGATAAAGTTGGGTCATACATGTTTCTTGTAGGAAATTAAAAAAAAAAAAAAATACTTCGGCGGTCGTGTGCGGGATGTTAAAATTGAGATAGAGCATTCAAAATTTAGGACAAATTTTTTTTCTTCAAAAGGATCCGTTTGAACCCTTGGGAGCGTGAAAATTCAAAAACACCCCATTTAAGGACTACCCTAATATATATATATCAAATAAACAAATGAACAATAGTACTTTTCGGTACTAGTGCGAAAGTGAAGTTTTTCAGCCGAGTGAAGCGAGGGTGACAATCACACGAGTCGAGAATCATCTTTCGCACGTTTATCGAATTTTATTTTTCAACACAACGCGCGTTAGGTCGAATTTTAAGAGAAAAATCGAACTTTGCACACGCAGTGTGGAAAATGTATATAATACATAATTTTGCCAATTTTAATGTCCTATTTGTTCAATTTGTTCATTTATTTTCCTCGTACATATGTTAACCCGGATGTTCCATTATTTTATTTATTTATTTATTTTCTTCCAATTTTATTTGTTTCGTACAGTTGTATTACACTTCACGTGATAGATATACACTATTTATAACTTCGACGATATTCAGACAGCGAATATACCATATGCAGCGTTCTGGAATTCGGAGAATTTCATATTGCAACCGCGTAATCGAGATAGGAATTTGAATAATTAGCAAAATCCAATAGAACGTGGTTTAGGGCTTTAGGTTCTGACCCCGTTACCGCTCTTGTCCTGCAGATTTCCGTTAAACTAGTTGGAATTGATGAATTTATCCATGAAAAATACCTTCATGGCAGTATAGCTACATAATACACAGAAAAAAAGGGTTGACTTGATTCAAGATAATTTTGCGGTCCAAAAATGAAGACCGAAATTTTCTCGGATCAAATCAAAAATTGTCCAAATTTTCTTGGTTCGAGAAAAATTTTGATTTGATCCGAGAAAATTTCGGTCTTCATTTTTGGACCGCAAAATTATCTTGAATCAAGTCAACCTTTTTTTCTTTTTTTCCTTTTTTCCTACTTATATGCTGATAACTAAATTGCGGATCATTCAAAATTTCGAAAGGTAGGAATAATCGAACGGATGAACTCTTCCCCTAATTTATGAAACACGCTGCAAAAATGAAACGAAATTTAAAGTAAAGGACCTTTGATAACGCGGATTACTGGGACTATGTAACAATCCCAAAGTGTTAAGGGTTCAAGCGCAGGTTTAGGCTTACTTACCCTTTAGAGTTTAGGTTTTCGTTCTGTGGTTTAGCAACAACGATGAACGTTGGTTTATATGGCAAATGAATATATCGACCAAAGTACGAAGTTGTATAATGCTATCGAGCGGTGGCATCTCACGTTCTGAACTTGGGCTTCCAAGCTGAATAAACCCGCGTGTGTCTAGGCGGGTAAATCCCTTGGCATATTATACTAAGTGCTTAGCGGAAAAGTCGAAGGACCCTGGCAGAGTGACGCTTTAATCAACCCAACCGCCGACGATCGCGCGGACGTCCGCATGGCGAACCGACGCCGACGCCGACGCCGATGCGAAAGTCGACGTGAATGACGCGACGCCTTTACGGCTATAGATAATAAAAGGTAACGAGGTAAAAGGTATCAGAAAGGATTCGTTGAACCCATACTATTATCTATTTTTTGAAAGATCGTTAATTACACCTTATCAAGGTAATAAAAATTCGCTTTTTTTTTAAATTTTTCAACATTTTTTTCCTCTATTTTTTATCCTTTTATCAAACTCCGAGAAAAACGGACCCGCGGTCCGAACGCACGGTCAGGATATCCGTGATCGTTTTTTAAGCTCAAAAAAATGTTTGCGATAGGGGGATGATTACGGTTTTGAAAATGAGTTTAGAAATCACAAATGAAATATATATATAATGGATAAGGAAACGAGCTGATAACTTATAAAGAAGGGAAAAGGTTCTGTTATAGAATCCTCGAGCTTTCACCACTTTCAACAAGATTCTATTTCAAACACAAGGGTGGTTCAAGCAAAGAGAGGGCGGAAGGTAGTTATAACGGAAGTCACGTGGAAGACCAGCACCGTATTTGAACGGAGATATCCGCTCCGCGAGAACTACCCCAGTTGGTTATACCTATGTAGACTCCGAGGTAAAGCACAAGGACTCTTCTGTCCTACCCCTCTTGCTTATTGCCAAGGTGAGCTTCATTACCACCGTCAAGCTATGCAGTAACACGTACCGAGCATATTCTACAAAATTATGTCATTGGAGGTTGAAAATTTTCAGATTAAGGGTACCAGTACAGCAACTTTTCGAGAAATTATCATAGTCCGAAATGAATTTATTTCATAACCAAAGTTCATTTCACATCAAAATATTTTCTCTTTTTCAAAATCATGTGTCGTAAGGATTTTAGAGCACCGTTGGACCGATTCAGGTCATCTTGGATTCATTTTCTTCAGAAAACAAATCCTCATCATGCCAATGTAGGAATTTTAAAATAAAAAATTATGTCATAAGTTATGATCAATTTACCAAATTTGAAAAAATTATTATCACTCATTTCTTAAATAACTTGGCCAAAACGAAAAATTTTCAAAATTCCTACATTCACATGATGAGGATTTGTTTTCTGAAGAAAATGAATCCAAGATGACCTGAATCGGTCCAACGGTGCTCTAAAATCCTTACGACACATGATTTTGAAAAAGAAAAATATTTTCATGTGAAATGAACTTTGATTATGAAATAAATTCATTTCGGACTATATGATAATTTCTCGAAAAGTCGCTGTACTGGTCCCCTTAACTAACTTTCTATACAAATTCGGAGAAAATTTATTTTCACCGATCATCATTATATACTTTTAGTGCGCGATTAGTTCAAAATCCAATTTTCGTTCTGAAATATAAAACTGCTTCAAAAATTATTCTCGACATGTTTCTCTATGGGTTATCGGAATTAGCTTTCTGACTCTTATCCTTTTCGAGATTTGAGGCTGAGCTCCCGATAATACCAGGTCCTTTAAAATTCACCTGAATTTCTCTATGTACCGCGTGAACTATAAGGTAATTAAATTTGCTTAATTATAATCCTGGTCCCAAGCTCGAAGCAATTTTCTCTTGGTATCTCTCTCTCTCTCTATCTCTCAGTCTTTGGGTATTTTCTCTTCTCGTTTTCTACCGACCCAACCCTTTACTTCTCTTACTTTTGGTTTTCCTGGTTTCCACAGGGAATTATGTTGACAGGATGTTCCGAGCCTCGCGTTCACTTGTTCGCTATCAAGTAAAGGGCCTCGAGCTATTTGAAGCAATACTTAATCGAGGAAGCTGGTTGGTATACCTATGTATATATATATATACGTATACTACCGGTACGCCAGTAAGGTATCAGAGCAAAGATTATCATACATAATTGCGGGAGCGTGACAGTTAATTGGGCGCCAAAGGGCTCGACGGAGGTCTATCCGTGGAAAATCGGTGAGAAATTGAGGCTAAAGGAAGTGGGCGAAGGGGGTTGTTTAACGGCAATTAGTCTATATTTTTAAATTAATTAACTAACTACGTTTGTCGTTTTCATTATACAAAATTATGCCCTGCCTCTAGGTATAATAATATCTCTTTGTTAATTAGCGAGGAAAATAACGAGCATTTACACATAATATCACGTGTATACACTATATGTGTATGTATATATATATATATATATATATATATACATATATATAAAAATATATATATAATACAGCTATACTACCCCGTATATTAAAAATCCCCCAGGACAAATATTCATAATTAAAATAACGTAATCAACGCGAAACGTTGTGTATATATATATATATATATATTATATTCGTATTACGATTTGAAATTCTGAAAAAAAAAGGATTGGCAGAAAAAAAATAATCGTAAAAAAAAAAATTCCCAAAAATAAGAAGAAAAAAAAATTAGGAAACTTTTTATTCCATTAAAGTGATTGATATTGTTATTACAACTTTCGTACCCTTTTTTTTTTTTTTCTTTTTTTCTTTTTACCGATTAGCTACAAGCCGATGACCAAATCGTGCGTTCGAACTTTACTACGCGCGGTAGTATAAGAAAACGGAATGACACCCTGCGGAGGCATTTCGGTCGCTGAGTAAAGGACTTAAAAACCTTCGCAACCTCCGGGGTTCTGAAGACTGTACTAAATCTGCTACGTGACGGAACTTCTTAATTTTTTAGTAACCGAGAAATTTTTTATTTTTATTTTTTATTTTTTTCTTCTTCTTTTCTTCTTCTATTTTATTTCTACTCCTCCCCCCGTTCAGCTATCGAGATCACTTAAAAAATTTAGATGAGCAAAAAAAAAAAAAAAAACGAATGAAATTCAAACGCCTAGCTGCAGCGAATGTATAAAACGAGGATTTCTTGTATTCTTGCGCGTTACATAGCAGTTCAGCTGGCATCTTCTTTTTACTAAAACTTCAAAGAACTGACAAGACGCAATTATATTGCTCTAGTGCCGCGAGACTGCCCCACTTTTTTAACTTTCTTCCCTCATCCGGGACATAATAAGCCTTGCGCAAACACGAAACATCGCTGCCCAGCTGCATAGAAGTATATAGGTATACAGGGTGTCCCAGAACTAAGTGCAATAAATGATAGGGGCAATAGAGGGGGTCGAGCTGAGTAAATTGATCTAAAGAACATGTGGTCTCCGAGTCCGCGTTCGCGAGATACGACCTGTTAAAAAATCGCGTTGGGCGCCGGCATGTAGGCAACCGTGGACACAGCAGGCAGCGGTTAGCAGTCTTTTTGATAAGCGCGATCTTTCTGATGCGAGTCATAACACTTTTGAATTAGAAAATTTCAAACAGAAACTGTTTCGACATTGATTTTCGGCCAAAACACAACAACATTACTTGTTTCCATACTAAAATTTGATATCTCAAGTATTTTTGTTTGAAATTTTCGAATTCAAAAGTGTTACGACTCGCATCAGAAAGATCGCGCTTATCAACAAGACTGCTAACGCTGCCTGCTGTGTCTGCGGTTGCCTACATTTCGGCGCCCAACGCGTTTTTTTAACCGGTCGTATCTCGCGAACGCGGACTCGGAGACCACATGTTCTCTGGGTCAATTTACTCAGCTCGGCCCCCTCTATTACCCCTATCATTTATTGCACTTAGTTCTGGGACACCCTGTATATACGAACAGACAGAAAATATAATTTGCTCCATTTTTATTTCATTGTTTTTTTTTTTTTTTTTTTTTTTTTTTTTCTTTTTTTTCAACGCAAACAGCAACATATCCGCGGCAATCATACCGTAACATTTTTGTTTTTTCATTTTTTTTTTTTTTTTCCATTTTATTTTTCCATTTCCTCCATTATTATTATTCTCTTTTTTCCAACCTTTTTACTTCACCCTCAATTTTGGTCGTTTTTATTTTCTTTTGATGCTTTGACGGAGCACGGGCGTGTGTCGTGTTTAATTTTTATAAAAGAAATTGCTTTCCCTTTGCCCACATGCGATTCTTATTGAAATTGATTTTTTTGTTTTTGTTTCTCTCTCTCTCTCTCTCTCTCTTTCTATTTCTCTTTCTATTTCTTGAATACGTAAATTATGCAAAGAGGAATGAATGAATGAATAAATGTATAAAAAACCATTCTTCTCAACTATAATTTTGATACATCATACCTATATAGGTATAAATGTGACTTTATATCCTCATAGCTTAATATAATGAAAATTGAATAACATTTCTTTCATTAAATTGAATAACGTTTCTTTCATTAATTTTTTTTTTTTTCATTTTATCTTCTATTTTTGTGGTATAATACGCATGAAAAGATTTTTCTCGTTGAATGTATAAAATTGAAGACAATATAGTATATATGTAATTTACCACTATATATATATCTAGATATATATATATATATATATATATATATATATATGTCGTACGTGTATACAGCTATATTTATAAATTCATCAAATTTTCGTAGGCCTTTTAGTATTTACCTACAATTTGCTACCAAAATTGCTTTTTTCGACAACGCATCCCGGTGCCCCGTTGCGTCTATACTTGCGCGCCCTCGCGCAAAAGCTCGGGGAAAAAACTCACCCTGCCACTATTTACACAGCATTTCCCTCGAAATGAAATCTTGGGGGTGTGTTCTTACCCTCGTTTTTTTTTTTTTCTTTTTCTTTCTTTTCCTTTTCTTTCCTTTTTTTTTTTTACTTTTTTTTTTTCTTTTTCTTTTTTTTTTCTACTTCTTTTTCTCTTCTTCGGCACTCTCTTTCTGGCTTTCCGCGAGCTTCCGAGCTTGCGAGCTTGTGAGCTAGAATTATAACGCTTACGCGGGTCGACACGGGATGACCAAGGGCTTTTTACACCCGTTAACGAAAAAAAGAAAAAAAAAAAAAGAAAATGACTGAAACCAAAGCGAGAACTTGGAAAGAGAAACTCGGCTTTTATTATCCGAGAGAAAAAGATTCGTTTCATTTTCTTTCCAACAGCTAGATAGATATACCCGCCAGATAAAATTTTGTGAAATTTTCTGTATATGTGATATCCGATGCGCAATTCCTTAAGTAATGGAATCCGCGTATATGTATTAGGGTGGTTCAAAAAAGACCTAATTTCTCAGATGTTGCTGCTCATTCGTGAATATGTTGTTTGTGATTTTTTTTAAATTATTCCATTTTTTTTTTTTTTTTAGCTCTATTGGAAAATATTTACTACTGCCTCAGTGAAGTTGAAATTTCGAAATTTTGCCATTTTTGGCAATTTCAAAGTTCTCAGATCAAAACGCTCATCTGGCTACCTCGAGATTCTCATTCAATGAGCATGTTGGTTCAAGATGAGACTCGTACGATAATATTTAGTACTGCCTCGGAGACATTGAAGTTTTTTCAATATTTTGCGTTTTTTCGGAGATTCGATCGCTAGGTGCTGCTCATGAGACAGTTTCATCTTTCCAATATAAGGAAGAAATCCAAGAAGTTTGCAGTCTGCGGGACCATTTTTAGTACTGCCTCATTGAGGGCGACTTTCCTTCAAGTAAAATTAGCAACATGAGGCAGTAGTAAAAATGGTCCCACAGACGGCAAACTTCGTGTACTTCTTCCTCAAAATAGTGAGAAAAAACTGTCTCATGAGCAACACCTGGCGATCCAATCTCTAAGAAAACCCCTAAATAGTGAAAAAACTTCAATGTCTCTGAGGCAGTACTAAATATTATCGTACGAGTCTCATCTTGAACCAACATCCTCATTGAATGAGAACCTAGAGGTAGCCAGATGAGGACTTTGATCGGAGAACTTTGAAATTGCCAAAAATGGCAAAATTTCGAAATTTCAACTTCACTGAGGCAGTAGTAAATATTGTCCTTTAGAGCTAAAAAAAAATGGAATAATTTAAAAAAATCACAAACAACATATTCACGAATGAGCAGCAACATCTGAGAAATTAGGTCTTTTTTGAACCACCCTAATATATATATATATATATAAGGTATATATAGGTATGCCTGTATTACAAATCACCAATTAATTTATTAATATCTTGTATTTCACAAATGTTATCCGATACAATATTGGCGGCCTTCTGCATATACCTACATAATATATAGAAGAAACGTTGAGTTTTGTCAATTCTTATACAATTATAATAGAAATGAAATTCTATATTCCCTAGCGAACTGCACTGCACTGCGGTACTCCAGCCGGTTTACCTCGTCACATAGAAAGAAAGAAGAAGAACTTGAAAATGGGAATACAAATAAATTATTCGTACCTATATACGAAAAAGACACGGAAATCGAACTCCGCGGTAGATAAAACTGTAATAAATATACTTTGCCTAATGATGTGATGCAAAAATCTATACTATGATACAATTTGCATAAGGATGCATAATTTGCAGAAAAGTGAATTTAGGTAATAACGTACTAATACCACTAAGGGAACAGAGTCGATATTCTTCCACGATAATATTTCGATACATGTATAAGGTTACATTGACAATTGAAATTATGAACAGGAATTTCTCAATATACAGATTCTCACCCTTAAAAAAAAAGTCACGTTTGATCTTCGACGTATATTATAACAGCGAAGAGATTCCTTTCAGGTCACTTTCCGGAGGGTATAAAGAGTGCCGTTGCGTTGGATCGATTCGAATGTTTAAAGGCTGTTTATTTTCTTCGAACAATTTTCGGTATGAGAACTTCTGGAATTTCATTTGTACCCAAAACTTAACTTAGATATGGTATTCTTTAGGATGATTGAAAATGCATTTTTGTGTTTCAATTATTTTACAAAACTCGATACAAAAGTAAGTTCTGTATTTTTCTTTTTTTTTTCACCTTTTATTTCATCAAGAATTCCAAAAGCTGTATCATTCAGTGTTATCTTAAGAAGAAAAAACATCCCTTAAGGCCCATCCCTAGTCGCCCACCACCTTTCGGTCGAAATGTGTCACATTTCGATTATTATCCGAGCCCAGGCGTCAAAAACGCAAAAAAAAGGCCAACTTAGCGCAAATTCTATTTCAATTCCGAACACATAGGTCCAAAAAAATGTTCGTTTCGTGCGAAAATAGAGTCTACAGATGGTTTTTACATTGTTAAAAAATTATTCGAATTCGATTTCCTCGGCGAACAATGTAAAAACCATCTGTAGACTCTATTTTCGCACGAAACGAACATTTTTTTGGACCTATGTGTTCGGAATTGAAATAGAATTTGCGCTAAGTTGGCCTTTTTTTGCGTTTTTGACGCCTGGGCTCGGATAATAATCGAAATGTGACACATTTCGACCGAAAGGTGGTGGGCGACTAGGGATGGGCCTTAAGGGTGATAATCTATACAGGGTGTCCCAGAACTAAGTGCGATAAATGATAGGGGTAATAGAGGGGGCCGAGCTGAGTAAATTGACCCAGAGAACATGTGGTCTCCGAGTCCGCGTTCGCGAGATACGACCGGTTAAAAAAACGCGTTGGGCGCCGAAATGTAGGCAACCGCAGACACAGCAGGCAGCGTTAGCAGTCTTGTTGATAAGCGCGATCATTCTGATGCGAGTCGTAACACTTTTGAATTCGAAAATTTCAAACAAAAATACTTTAGATATCAAATTTTAGTATGGAAACAAGTAATGTTGTTGTGTTTTGGCCGAAAATCAATGTCGAAACAGTTTCTGTTTGAAATTTTCTAATTCAAAAGTGTTATGACTCGCATCAGAAAGATCGCGCTTATCAAAAAGACTGCTAACCGCTGCCTGCTGTGTCCACGGTTGCCTACATGCCGGCGCCCAACGCGATTTTTTAACAGGTCGTATCTCGCGAACGCGGACTCGGAGACCACATGTTCTTTAGATCAATTTACTCAGCTCGACCCCCTCTATTGCCCCTATCATTTATTGCACTTAGTTCTGGGACACCCTGTAGATTGAGACATATGACTTGACTTGTTCATACTTTTTCGATTCCAATATCATAAATTGTAGATATCAAAGTTCATCAGACGAAGAATAATCACTCAGTATGTCTGTCTTAATACTACTACTATGTGATTATTGATTTAGAACTGATGAGAATCTGAAACCCTTTTTCACTTATGATTTTCTTATATAGGTCTTGAAAAATGGAATTTCTGCATAAATAATACTGGAGTATATATATACATAGGTGTATATGAACGGGTACCAATATAGGGCCGGAAGTAACTTGGCCCTTCACAGTCAAGCCGACAATAAATCATTGCAGCCCCCGTCCGCCTACGTGGAATATAAACTAACCCATAACCACTCTCCCATCTCTGAAAATGTATCGTAGCATGGTGTATGGCGATGGTTACGTGTATAGAAATGTATGTGTAAACTTATACCGGTATAGAAATACCGAAACGTTCCAGGCTATATTACGCGGCGTTAACGCCGAAGGGGCATTTCGACAGGGTGGAAAACGGCACGGGCGTCGCGTCCGCGTCGCGTCGGGTGAGATCCTCCCTTGGGAGTGATCGGGAATTATCATTCAATAACTGTATAAGGGGACGAGAGAAACGTCAGGGAATTTGTACCGAGGGCGTTTCTCCTATATACTCAAACCTTCGAATATAGAGAGACAGAGAGAGAGAGAGAGATAAAGATACAGAACGTCTAATCACAAATCGGTCGAAAACCCGGAAGCTGCGACCTCTTCGTATAACAGCTTTGCCAAATCTCATTATTTTCGCAAGTCCTACAGTTATTTTTTTTTTTTTTTTTTCTTTCTTTCTTCTTTCCCTTCAGAAAGTATCGAAGCCGTGGTAAACGATTGGACAATGTCAATTTCTTATTTAGACACACACACACACACACACACACACACACAGATCCGTAAATAAATGAACAGGAAATCAACGAGCTTTTAGAATCGAATTTCTCGGTTCTCTTATACGCGCAGGATATGACGTTCTATGAAAGAGGGGAAAAATTTTTGCCAAATTTCATTCCACGTGACAAAGCTCGGCCCCATCGGCCGCGCGCTGTTGGTTGATTTGAAATAAATTTGAATTCAGAAACGCTTTTCCATGGAGTAAAATAGGTTAGACATAAATCTCGCGAGTTCATGCATAAGCCAAGTCTTCGGAAACCCGGGCTGCAGGCCTGGCCTGGTCTGGTCTGGTCTGGCCTGTGCGACGCGGTGGGGGGATATTTTTATTCATGTGTTTTGTCATGCGTTGTGCCAACCCTCTCGTTCGCCAACGCACCATATATAGCAAACCACCCCCAAAGAGTAAAACCCCTCGGAAGGGAAGCTAAAACCTCTAGAGAGTAGGGGGGGGTACCCCGTACGCTAAGGTAGGGTAAGCAGGTAGGTATGCCTACGTGTTAGAGAACAAGAATTTTCACCGTTCTTCGCAGTGGAACTGCGAAAATCACATTAGCCATAAAACTGGGAATAAAAGGCGTTTGAAAAAACTGATCTAATTTTACATACAAATGTATTCGCTCTGGTTTTTTTTTTTTTTTTTTCTATATTTTTGTTTTCTTTCCTTTTTAGTAAAAAGGTTCGCAGGAATCTATAACTATTTTCACATCACGATCCGTTTTGAGAATCGTGATCGAGCTTGAAATCTATCATAAACCGCTGTGAGCAATCGCTGCAGTTTCGTTGAATTGCAAAGTGACGAAAATAATTCATAACACTTGAATTTCATTAAATTATCGTAGTCCGAAATGAATTTATTTTATAACCGCAAGGTTCATTTCACATCAAAACATTTTTCTTTTTCAAAATCATGTGTCGTAAGGATTTTAGAGCACCGTTGGACCGATTCAGGTCAACTTGGATTCATTTTTTTTCAGAAAACAAATCCTCATCATGTGAATGTAGGAATTTAAAAATAAAAAATTATGTCATAAGTTATGATCAATTTACCAAATTTGCAAAAATTATTATCACTCATTTCTTGAATAACTTGGCCAAAACGAAATTTTTTCAAAATTCCTACATTCATATGATGAGGATTTGTTTTCTGAAGAAAATGAATCCAAGATGACCTGAATCGGTTCAACGGTGCTCTGAAATCTTTACGACACATGATTTTGAAAAAGAAAAATATTTTGATGTAAAATGAACTTTGGTTATGAAATAAATTGATTTCGGACTATGATCATTTCTCGACAAGTCGCTGTACTGGTCCCCTTAAAGTACTTTCTGCGAAATTGTACGTAGAAATTGAAAGTAGATATATAGAGAGAGAGAGAGGGGCCTGTGTGAGGTTTATACTTTTTGAAAAAATATTGAATTACCATTTGGATAGGATCGAGTGTTGACAGGAGGTGATTCGTCGTGTGTGTCAGAGCGAGAAAGAACCTCATCTCTATAGGTACATACATACACGATGTTATGCAGTATCGTGCAAGTAATGGACACTGTCGAATATTTTGATGTTTGCTCTGTAGGAGGGCTGCTCGTGATGGATATTCAAGAATTTGTTTGCGTTCATAAAACATCGTGAATATTCAGTGGTAGAATAAACTTGGCCCCGAAATAAACCAGCATCAGAATTTGAGTTAAAAAGTTGATGAAATTAATTCAGAAAAAGAAAAATAAACATAGAAACTGAACGACATCGTATAGTAAAAGTACGAAAAAGCTTTATATCGCCGTTCCTTTTAATTTCGTGATCAAAATTTTGGGTCTCAAAGTTCATCCCATATATATATATATATATATATGTGATGAGGGGGTGGTATGTAAGTTATAGAATCAGTTTCCCTGAAATAGCTGAAACTCTTCGATTACATGAAATAAAGTAGCTGAAAAGTTCCCGGGGCGGGGGGTTGGGGGTGGCGGGAGGAGTTGTAGAGCCGAAAAGTACTTGGATCCCCATTTCTAAATCCATCTTCGAAAGAGCTTGTGGGAATTAAATTCCGTGCGAGTAAAAGATGAAAAGAAAAAAAAAAAAAGGCAGCGTATATATAGGTAAGATCCACGGGGAAAATGTGGAAGGATTTAGGAATTGATGGACTGCAGTAAAGGACGTAGATAACATAAATACCAACACACGTGTGCCCCGGTCCATAACAATCTTGCAATATTTATTTCAATCCCAAAGCCATTAGGAGAGCTATTTCGCAATCCACTGAAGCCTAAAACGCTCAACCTCGACCCAAACTTATAAAACATTGACGAAGTATAAATGTTCAACACTCTCAATGAAACTTAGTTCGCCACAGGCAGGCCTGGCCGATTCAAGGAGCAAGAAAACCAACCAACGGCGAAATAAGTATGAATAGGATAACTAAGGAGCAAGTTATTATACAGGTATTACATATTACATAAATCAGTAAAGAGCTTTTCACCTCTTGAGATAAATCAAGCACGAAGTAACTCATTATATAAAAATTAAAATACTGGTATGCGCGGTTTAGTTCGCTATTTACGGCAATTCAAATTTCGATATTAATAAAAAAATAATAATAATTATAAAAAATAATTTATCAATTTCAACGTAGGTATATAGTTTGTCTTTATAGCGTATAAGAGTTCGTGAAAAATTTTGACTAATTAATGTGTGAAATAGCGAGCATGGCATACCTACACGTTACATTAGTCCTGGTTTGCTTTGCAGTTTATGTTTGCAAAAGCAGCCCCCGTAGCACAGTGCAGCGTTATTAACTTCCGCTTTATAATTGTTATTTATTCAACAGGGAGATTTCGCCGGTAGTGCAGATGGTGAAATGAAAATAGAAAACTAAAGGAAAAAATGTAACGTGGCTTGAAACGGTAGCGCAGTACAGCTACCTCTACCTACCTATCTACTCTGGCTTGGCTTGGCTTGCCCTATGCATACGAGAAATAAACGTGAAGTGTATAGAGGAGCTGGTAAAGCGATATAAACGCGTCTTTGACGTCGGGATCAGGGGAGGAAAATGATTAAGCATTCTCTGAATCCCAGTGAGGCTCCTCTAATCCGGTGCTAAAGACAAAACAGAGACTTTCATTACCTCCATGAAACGTCAAGCTATTATATTATATAGGAAAGCTCCAAAGTATAACTTGACAAACGAATACGTTCAAGTACTTATATATCAGCTGCCTGTGGATATATGAAAGATGTCAAAAATCTCTCGTATATCATTGGCGACATATAGGTATTATAGCATATATATATATACAGGGTAAAACTACCCCCAAGAAGTGTTCTCGGTTTTAGGCAAAGTTCGTCGTCCGGTAAGCCGAAAGTTTCAAAACCGCGTTTCACCGAGCCTCGAACACCGTTATCCCGTGGATAATTCCCACGTCAGAAGCTCTCGTTTCTGAGTTAGCACCGGGTAGAGAGAGAGAGAGAGAGAGAGAGAGAGAGTTAGGGGACTTCCAGAATCCCACTTGGTGAGCTTGTGCGGTGAGAAACTTGATGGAACCACAACATCTCGCGCACAGCCCTTAGCTCGACCTTTGCTTGGTCATTTACACCTCCGAGTTACTAAGGGTTGGCGTTTGGTCGAGCCTAGGTCACGTGCCACTTGGTCAACTTGACACTTACCATTTCTGCTAAGAGTGAATAGTTTTTCTGCATATCTTTAAAGACAGCTGCAATTAAATCTCGACTCTCGAATTTGGTTCCATAAAAAAAAAATATCTCATTCCATTTCCAATCAAGGGGACCAGTACAGCGACTTTTCGAGAAATTATCATAGTCCGAAATGAATTTATTTCATAACCAAAGTTCATTTCACATCCAAATATTTTTTTTTTTTTCAAAATCATGTGTCGTAAGGATTTCAGAGCACCGTTGGACCGATTCAGGTCATCTTGGATTCATTTTCTTCAGAAAACAAATCCTCATCATGTGAATGTAGGAATTTTGAAAATTTTTCGTTTTGGCCAAGTTATTTAAGAAATGAGTGATAATAATTTTTTCAAATTTGGTAAATTGATCATAACTTATGTCATAATTTTTTATTTTAAAATTCCTACATTCACATGATGAGGATTTGTTTTCCGAAGAAAATGAATCCAAGATGACCTGAATCGGTCCAACGGTGCTCTAAAATCCTTACGACACATGATTTTGAAAAAAAAAAATATTTTCATGTGAAACGAACTTTGGTTATGAAATAAATTCATCTCGGACTATGATAATTTCTCGAAAAGTCGCTGTACTGGTCCCCTTGATCGATTTTTATATAACATTCAAAAGAGGGGTTGGACTGACCAGTCTGTAAAACAGTCTTTCACGAATGGTTGTGATTGCTATTAACATCATTATTATTATTATTATTCATCCTGGAATCCTCAAATGAAGGGAATGGTGGTCCGGATACTCAATGGGAGTATTGGCTTTGCTTTGAATCATCCGCCCAATCATCCCAAACTTCAAACGAACCATAAGGCAAATTAGCGATCGATCTGGGCTGATGAAATTTCAAATAAAAAATATATACCTATATATATATAGTTTGAAATTGAGGTGATTTTCAAAGGTTCTTGATTTGTCTCGTTGATATAACTCGCGGAATTGCAGTGATTGGAAATCTCTTTAATCCAGAACATCAATATCGCAGGATTTTCTTACAAACTGCAAAAGTTTCGAACCTTTTTAATTGAATTTTTATACACATGACGTCTTCTTCTTTTTTTTTTTTATATATTTTTTTGTTTTTTGAAATATCAATCCTCGACGTGTACCTACTATATTCTTATGCATAATTACGCGAAAGCCGTTTAACAGCTAATTATTCTGGGATAGCTAATGCACGCGATAGTTACTTCATCCACGACTACTACCTAGTATTACGCTTCTCCGGTTATGCCTTGGCTAATCGTCAGAAAGTTTCGTCGCCTCAAGCAACCTTAAACACTATGAACCTCGGGGACGAATATACTACCCACTACTATGAGGTATAAACGATTTCCCACCAAATTACTAAAAGTATAAAATGAAAAACAACTCAGCGAGCTAACAATTTTATGGTAAAACAATTTTCTTTTAATTAATGTAACTATTATCATTATATTCATTGATATTATAATGGTATATGTATTCATTACTTTTTTGTAACACATGCACGATTTGGGCTGAAGGAATTTTTACTTGAAAAAATAATTATGATGCACTTCCGTTTTTTTCGGTCTATCTGGAGATTGCACGCTCTATATAGAGGTGAGCTTCAGTTAGAAGACTTAAAAATTTGGTTCGACTGGTCCGATAAATTCACATATGGTATGAATTAATAGGTTTCGAACGATAGAGTCACTACACAATGAAAAAAAAATTAGTTTGTAAAAATTGTTACAACTGACACCGGTCTCCCCTACTATTATTTAAACGATATTTCATTTGAGAAATCATTATTTCTCTAAATATTTATATATGTTCAATTCAGTATGAACGGTGGTAAAAGTTTATCGTTTATATCATTCGTTGATAAATCAAGCGTGAAGAAAAAGTTTTCTTGGTATAAGTTTATATACAACACTGCTAATAAAAGAAGATAAAGAAACAAAGTTTGTCTGCACGTAAGTATACGTATACAATCTATATAAATATATATAGCTGTATGAAAGTGTGGATGAAGAAAAGTCAACACGGTGACAAATGGAAGCTACATAACTTCCCAATGTTTCCTCTATCAATCACGGATAATTGAATTACGATGTCGAATGCCTGGACACACGAGATCGTCGATCCATCTCCTTTTACCTCTATCTGTTAATTACTAACTAAATTTGAAAACTGCAAAAGAAAAAAGAAAATTTACACAACTATCATAATATAATTTAGACATTCAAAATTCGGAAAATAATTTCTTCACTGCAATTCTTGTCACAATTTCTCACGCGTTTTAATAACCACTCAAACGTCCTATAACAAACCACCAAATGGCCGTCACGCTCGTGGTAGTCGTCGTGGTTGATGGCGGATAGAGGAGCAGAGGGTTTCTCGCTCCCAGAGAGGCGAGCATTGATCCCGCTGTGCCCGTCTTCCTTCCCTTCTCTCTCTCTCTCTCTCTCTCTCTCTTTTTCTCTTTCTCTTTCTCTGACTCTTTCTCTTTCTCTTTCTCTTTCTCTTTCTCTTTCTCTTTCTCTGACTCTTTCTCTTTCTCTTTCTCTTTCTCTTTCTCTTTCTCTTTCTCTTTCTCTTTCTCTTTCTCTTTCCTTCATCCCTCAAGCCCCCAGCCTCCGTCAAGTGACTCTATGATACCGTGTCTCACTCTCGCATACGAGAATAACACGCGAAGGAGTGCAGCATGTGTTTGGAGACCGAGTCTGACACACGTTGACTCACACTACTGAATATAACATAATAGCGTCTTCCATTAGTTTTCTAGCATTTTATTTAGTTTATTTTCATAATAACCGTCGAGGTTGTTCATTTAATTACAGAAAATCATCTCGATATGTTCAACTCTAGTATCAAGGGGTTCAGTATATACTATATCGGCACATAACGTTACGTTACGCAGAATCTATTATGACACGATATGGGTACTCCACTATATAGCGACACGGAACCGTGTTCGCATTCACATGTGTGTTAAATAGGTGTTTCTCCCGAAGGGTTGGATATGTGTACAAACCGACAGGCGTTCTACTCAACCCCCGTGACCCCAAGCTATACTGCGGTTAATAGTTACACGTGAAACCCAAGAGTTCTACTGATGGGGTTGCGATACGCCGTTTGGTTGGGGGTGAATCTTCTTTGAAATACCAAAACTCAGTGTATCACAGTCAAGTTATGTATAAACGTTCCATAAATTTAACCCGTTGCATACCCTATACACATCACATACACATATTATATTCTCAACGATCGTTTACTACCCCCCGAATGATTTCTGTGCGAAATATATTTTCAAACTTTCATCATATAACACAGAAAAAAAGTTTAACTTGAGCCAAGAGAATTATTCTTGATGCAAGATAATTTTGCAATCCAAAAATGAAGACTGAAATTTTCTCGGATCAAATCAAAATTTTTCTCGAACCAAGAAAATTGGAACAACCAAGAAAATTGAAACAACCACGAAAATTGGAACAACCACGAAAATTGGAACCACGAAAATTGGAACAACCAAGAAAATTGGAACAACCAAGAAAATTTTTGATTTGATCCGAGAAAATTTCGATCTTCATTTTTGGACCACAAAATTATCTTGAATCAAGTCAACCTTTCTTTCTGTGTGTATAAGTATATTATATAAGCTGGAATTAAAATGACGACAAATTTCTAAAATAATTCGTTTATCTCGTACGTCAGAATATTTTCGACGACATTAAAACACGCTGCAGTTATCGATGTAGCTAGCCGCCCGATATGTCGGTGCGGCGGTTTTGCCATTCGAATGGAAATTCGGAGGATAGGGGCGCAGTATTTTAGCGAATGCATCAATTATAGAAACACCTAGGCGTATACCCTTCGCGTTTTCATTTAGCCAACCCGGCTCTCTGCATCCACCGCGGTAACACAAAGCGCTTTTGGCATGGATTATGCGAATAACAAATTAATCGCACAGGGCACACAGTAGCGCGGTAGCCTATGTACCGTATTTATGCTCCGCGATACGTGGATTACAACACAATTTTTAATCTGTATCTATATATCTGTGTAGGCTACCTATACAAGTTCGAAATTTCAATTATTTTTATCTTTCGCAATGGTTCCATCATAGAAACATATGCGACAAGACTTATATGCCGAATTCGACTTAATGCTGCACTAGTGCGCACTGAGTGTACTTCTGTCGTACTCTGACATAGGAGATGGAATTAGAGGATAAAAGTGCACTCAGTGCGCACTAGTGCAGCAAGTCGAATTCGGCATTAGATACTATGGAAATGACGCTCTGTAGCAACGGAGATCCGCATGATGGCTCTCTGATCATCTAACAAGACGAATTCAGCCCTTACCCTACCTATAATACCTCGCTGCCATTACCACCTTCGAGTACCTACCCCGTAGCCATTAATCGTATTAACTGAACGGCAGGCAGTGCTGAGTGGTCCGGGTACCACAAACTACAAAGGGCGAACCAGCTCTGTGGCCTTAGACAAAATCAATCAAATGGTAGCAGCCAGGTTCCGCGGATATCGCAAAGAGAATCTCTATAACAACGCGGGGGAAATCATTAGTAAGAAATAATTCGTTTCTTTTTTTTTTTTTTTTTCCGGACGAGTGATATATGAGAAGTATAGAAAATTATCGGCTGCCGCATCTCTGATGCGCGGATAAGGAATTAGTCCAGCTAAAAAATTTGGTCAGTGTGTTAAAAGTCCGGGCGTTAAAGGCGAGACGTCGAACCTTAGTCACAAAACGAGACATGAAAATAAAATAAAAAAAAAAAAAAAAAAAAAAACGCACCCTGCAGACGCGCGTGAAAATAGCAAATGACACTCGCGGTTTTAAAAGTACCAACTCTGCTAGCGTTGCGTTACACCCGAACGATCCATTGGGGGGCTATTTTCTGGGACTAAGAGGGTGAGAGGAAACGCGAAAACGTATGCTCTTGTCCTCGAGGTGGTGTTTAGGGGTGGACGATTTTTTTTTTTTTTTTACCCTTTAAAATTGAGCAATTATATACTCGCCATTTTTGAAGAAGGAAATTTCCTATTTACCATATCAGATAGGATTAGTTGAATAACGAATGAATATTTTGTTATTGAAGCATGGCTGCTGCGCAGTGCCACAGTTTCATTTGTTATATAATATCACGATGGAAATTAATGAATAACTAAATATCGCATGTGATCGAAGCGGACACGCTATGTACGTAGGATCGGTATTTGATTTTCCTGTTAAATTTTCATCGAAATAAATTTTTTTTTTTTTTTTTTTTTTTTCCAGCTTCCCTTATGAAGCTGTGCAACCGCTCGCACCGCAGTTGGATCAACACAGACATGTGAAAAACACGATCTAGCGCGGTTGTTTGAATAGCTAATATTATATGGTACATACATTAGTAATTAGGCCGGAAAACTTGACCGAGATTCTTTCATGATTCTCCACTAGTTTTTCTTTTTTTTTTTTTTTTTTTTTATCAACTTTTTTTCTTTTCATTTCTCTTTTTAGTTTCTTTTTTTTTTTTTTTTTCAACGCAAAGAAGGGCTGAATGGAAACTGGTGTCTATTATCACTCGCGGTTTCCGCGAATTCATTTTTTTCACCGCACCTGCAGGGACAGCTCTCGCTTCCCCTCTCCCTCTCTCCCGCACTCACTCGCTCTCTCTCTCTCTCTCTCTCTATTTCTATCTAACGTGTCTTAACTTTTGCGTGAAAATAAAAGCTGTTTTATAAAGCTTCGAACTTTTTAACACACCACGAGATAGGTACTGCGCTTCGAGTACTGCGGTCGATGAAATTTCTTTTAAAGTGCACTTTTGTTCGTACCGTATACCGTACGTGTACGTAATATCATTCGAAATATAATACAGTATATTAAACATGCGGGTTTCATAAGTGCGATATTAATAAAAATTCTGATAACGCTGTTTTCAAATTTTATTTTCACACGCTGCAAATCCTGCAAACGACACCTTTCTTATAAAACACAAAATTTGTTTCGTCTGATAATAATCAAACGTCATATGCGTCTTATACTTTGATTTTTTGACAAAATAATTAAAAAATAAAAATTCTGATACGAATATATCGTATCGAAATTGAGATATCCGTCCGGTTTTGAATGAACATTTTTTTTAACATCTGATATTCAAAATACAAGATTATAATATCGAGCGCGGGGCACGAAATTTTTAGGGAGAGAAATCCGAAAGACCCATCCATCCCGCTTACGCATTCTACGCACAAGCGTTTTAAACGAGGCGTACGAGTCTGTTGGGGTGCCGATCGAACGACGGTACCGTCGACCCGTGTAAATCTACCTTTATACAGGAACGCTTCTCTCTCGGAGTCGTGGATACAGATTGAAACGACCCTGGTAAGTCTCTCCTCTCATCTCTTCTCTTCTCTTCTCTTCTATGCTCTTCCATTCTAGCCCCAGATTCTCTTACCCCTTCACTCCCTTATTCACCGAATCTCGTTGGTAAGATACGAAATAGAGATAGAGAGGGTTGGAGGAACGAAAGAGAAGCGACATTTCTATGGGCATTCATCATTCACTCTACTCGCAACGTGCTCTCAACTCATTTTCCGCATCCTCCATACGTTCAAATCTGTTTCATCACGGTAATCTGCAAGGCTTTTAACCAAATATCATCGTTCTCGCACCTTCGCGAAATACTTAAAAAAATACAGTTATATACCATGTATATTGACTGAGAGTTAGTCGTTAAGGGGACCAGTACAGGCTACAGCGACTTTTCAAGAAATTATCATAGTCCGAAATGAATTTATTTCATAACCAAAGTTCATTTCACATTAAAATATTTTCTCTTTTTCAAAATCATGTGTCGTAAGGATTTTAGAGCACCGTTGGACCGATTCAGGTCATCTTGGATTCATTTTCTTCAGAAAACAAATCCTCATCATGTGAATGTAGGAATTTTGAAAATTTTTCGTTTTGGCCAAGTTATTTAAGAAATGAGTGATAATAATTTTTGCAAATTTGGTAAATTGATCATAACTTATGACATAATTTTTTATTTTAAAATTCCTACATTGGCATGATGAGGATTTGTTTTCTGAAGAAAATGAATCCAAGATTACCTGAATCGGTCCAACGGTGCTCTAAAATCCTTACGACACATGATTTTGAAAAAGAAAAATATTTTCATGTGAAATGAACTATGGTTATGAAATAAATTCATTTCAGACTATGATAATTTCTCAAAAAGTCGCTGTACTGGTCCCCTTATAATAATGCAATTATTATTTTTCTCGCAAACTGCACCCTCGCATAATTGCCGCATTTTCGTATATTAATTTTTACTTGAATTTCTTCAAATCAATCATCATTCTATGGTTTTTGAATAAATAACCTGAGTCCCGCATCGCTGTTTGAAAACTCATTTTCTCTTATATATATATATGCAAATTCCATACATCGTTGAAATCCGGCGAAAGAAAAGACGTTTTTCTTTTTCTAATTTCATGGATATTCAGAGACGTTTTGAAATCGTGTTTCAATGTGATGCGATAATATTTCTATAACGATAACACAGAACGGAGAAATCGTCTTTGAAAGTGGAAGAATCATGTTCAGTTCTCTGGAGACAGACAAGACGACGGGACCTTCTTCTCTTTTACTAAAGATCTTTTGATCTTAAAACCCCCTTTCAGGATGTCTCAATGAACGGGTTTGTAATAACAAACAAACGCCAACAAGTCGTTTGAAACAATAGAATTCGCCTTATTTTCCTTTTGCAAGTGAATTAAAGAAATAATTAGATCAGTTGAAGGAATAGGTTTTGACTGTTAATGAAAATAGAGGAAATAAGAAAATTACATGAAAATATTGATGACCAAGGTTTTCGAATACGCCGTTATCGTATTTTTTTTTTTTTTTTCTTCTTCTTCTTTCAAATTTTATAAAAACAACATCATTTTTGTCCCCTTATTAAATCATCGATCGAATGTGTTTCCGGTTTCATTGTCGAACGGAATAAATGTAAAAATACATTTTCCGGGTCGTTTAACGCACTCGTTCTATATACCGTATATGTAATTCATTCGGCTGATATAAAAAAAAAAAAAAAATAAAAAAAAAAAAAAAACGTTGAATAAATCCGTAAAAATTCCATCTCCAATTCCACCCTTGTATACATCACTGTGAAATATAGGTAACAAGTTAACTTCGAAGCGCGGGGGACGTTTAATATTTCACACTCCATTTCTCCTTGCAAGAGTCGCGCCATTTCATTTGCCGCATAATACCTACGTCGATTTATCCACAAACTAAATTCAAAAACAAAAATAAAAAAAAAACACACACACACACACACACATACACATACACGCACATGTGATAACCGAAAAATATTAAATCCGTGATTACGATCTATCTTCCCTATAGTTATTAAAGCTTTCAGCGAACCGCAGTTTCTACTTGCTAAATCAATTACACAAATACGAATTTATCTTGTATAGATTATCGCACGTTGTTCGTGTGTCTTTTGACCGAGAAAATAGAGTAAAAAGCGTCGGCCATTTTGTTTGATTTTTTATTTAAATTGTTTGTTTTTTTTTTTTTTTTTTTTTTTTTTTTTCAAAATTTATCTTTCATTCAAAACGGTCAATCCAGATCTTTGAAGGACACCTCGAGTTTTTGAAAACTATTTTTTTTTTTTTTTTTTTTTTTTTTTTCGTTTTATGGGACTAACGTACAGCAATCCCCAAATCTTGACCTTTGCCGATTCGCGATAGATATATATATATATATATATATATATACCAAACGCTCGCGCCTCTCGTGGAACACAATTCGAAAACACCACTTGGCTCGTGTAAGCGAATTTCCTCCGCACGTATACCGGTCAACGCATGACAGCCTGCGTTCACCCCGACGAATCGTTTCTAAAGGATCACTCAAACGGCTCACTATAGGTATATCCACTTTTCCCTCTATCTACATCTCTCTCTCTGATTTATTTTTTTTTTTTTTTTATTTCTCTCTCTCTCTCTTTCGTTTAGCTCTTCGCAAATATGCGCTCTTTCATGATCCGCTTTAATCGCAATTGAAAATTGCGAAGCGAATAGACAGAGAGGAGAAAAAAATAATTGCAAAACTGAAATTTTTTTTTTTTTTTTTTTTTAAATAAAAAATAAATTTGCTTTATTATTATCGCTGAATATAATTATCGCCACCGTAGACAATGTCGATCTGATGAGATATCGAGTAATAATTAACAGTTGTCCAAGAATTTGGCAATAAATTTCCACACGTTTAGTCAACTTCACCCTTGATTATATCCTTGCGTAGGGGGTTGGGGGGGGGGGGGGGGGGGAGGCAAAACTCCTCCGTTTCTATTACTCACCTATGGGTATCTTCTCGGGGGTGACCGCGGGCACGAATATAAGATTTAATATGATCACCAAGGAAACGGTAGCGCTAGCTAAACTTTTAGTCACGATAACGCCGCGACGCGAACCCCTAAATTTTCGGGGCGAATCCGACTCGCGGTCAAAGCTACCGGGAGCCGGCGGCATCTTTCTAGCTCCGGTGTCTGACACAGACTGGCCTTCGCTCTGTACCGATGAGATTTCTCTCTCACTTTATCAGCAGCCAACCCCTTCTCTCTCGCGCACCCGCGCCAACCCCAAACCCCAACCCCTACCCCTACCACCCTGGATTTCGCGTACGCTTAACGCGCATGTGACGTCACGGGGCGCGCGGTCCTTTCGGGATGCTGAGGCCGAGCGCCGCGACTCGACGCGACGCGACGTGACGTCGCCCGCGTACCAACGCACACACACACACACACACACACACACACACGTGTTAGCGCGCGCGCGCGCATTAACACCGGTGGAAGGAATATAAGCATGCGCATTTAAGGGTGCAGGTGGGGCACCGTAGTAATGTTTATACGCGATTCCATATTCCTGGTTGCTACAGCCTTGCAAATTTTTACTTTCACAATGTTCTTTGACTGTAACGTATACCCTTTAATGTTTTAGAAACGTGCTTATATTTCTTTTCCAAACACTGCAATACCACCTGACAAATATATTCTCGGTTATTTTCAACCCTTCTGAAGATAGTGCGGGTATAGGTATATAGTCCGTTCTCATTTGCGCTATGGACCAGACCTTTTATTTCGCGGTTAAAAACTATCCCCAACTCTCTCCAGGCAAAAGCCAACATTAACTTTACATACGGGGTGCACGTTTTGTAAACGAATGCCAACGAAAGTTTATCTTTATTTTCGATCCACTTTGCGAGTGTCATATTAGACCATTTTTTTAATCTACCTTTATCGTATATAATGTAGAAATTACTGCGACGTATAAGATGTACCGAATAACAAATTTCTAAATTACATCCACATACACAATTGAGATCAGATCCGTAATCAGCGAGCTAAAAACCCTGTGGAAGCCTCAGAATTTTTTTTTTTTTTTTTTTTTTTTTTTGAATTTTTATTCACAGTCTGGGTCCGCTGTTTTGAATTTAGCAATTTATAGTCAGTGACCCTAAAAATCCTGAAAGAATACCTTTCCTGGAAGAGTTATATACTTTGCTCAATTCCTATACCGTTATTGTACAGGGTCGCAGAGCCATTAAATAAAATTAGTTTCACTCGCATATATACATATTAGACCGGTTCAAAAAAATCGACTATTCTTTTTTTTTTTTAATTTTCGCATTGAAATACTTTTGCCAGGGGGCGGGGGGGGGGGGGGGGGGGGGGGGAAGATGCCTGTTAAAAGCGGAGCTCTTAATATTAAGATTTAGAGGTCGCTCATCGCGGATTTCTATTTTCCATTTGAATAGCATAGGAAATTTTTTTTTTTAATAATTTTGTAGCTCACACACCAATGAACAAATCCAAATGACTCATACATATTTTCATAGGAAATTAAACACTCTACAAAAAGCTTCTCTTATCATTTTTTGATAAATTGACTCCTTCCAAAGTTATGCAAGCTCAAAGTTCAATTTATAGTTGAGTCAACTATTTTTTTTTTTTTGTGATTTTTTTTCCACAATGATAGATACATTTTTTAGAGTGTTCAATCCCCTATCAAAATATGTAAGAGTTATTTGGATTTGATCATTGGTTTGTGAGCTACGAAATTCTGAAGAAAAAAAAATAAAATTCCTATGCTATTTAGATGGAAAATAGAAATCCGCGATGAGCGACCTCTAAATCTTAATGTTAAAAGCTCCGCTTTTAACAGGCATCTTTTTTCACCCCTCCGAAAGTATTTCAGTGCGAAAATTAAAAAAAAAAAAATAGTCGATTTTTTTGAACCGGTCTAATACATATACTATACACAGTTCCGCAATCTTATGGTGGACTATGCATCGGTTTTGATCTCGGCAATTAAAAAACAGATTAAACACTAGTTAGTCAAGATAATATAGGCCACATCTTCGAAGCTCCATATGAATATATATTTCTACCACAAACTACTTGGTGGAGTTTGAAATTTGAGAGCATTAATGCCCCAGGCTTTCTCATCGCGATGAAATTCTTGCAAAAAATAAAGATATGTGAGAATACCTAAGAACCAAATACCGCAGAGCTTGAAGAACCTACGGTATCTTCCAAGCCTACTATCAATCATGATTTTCGGTGGCTTTAAGTGTACTAAAATTAACGTACCCTGAGGTTTCAAAATTAGGATTGATACGCAGACTTCATATCTCGAGAAGGTAGGTAGGTAGGTAGGTAGGTTCCATAAAATGAGAATACTAGCTAAAATATGAGCAGGAATTGTCGAGACTTGAACCTCCACGTTGATGTATCATCATTCAAGAAAGAATTTGTGGTCTAAGAATCGAGAGGATTTTGAAATGGAAAAATCAAAACATAGAATATTGATCAAGTTTCGATCAAGACTTACTGGCAATCGTAATGAATTCGAATTTCCCCAAATTATATAGGAATATGACTCTGATTGCTTGGTCTAATGGTAGGAATTATCTAATTACAGCGGATCAAGAACATCTTCGTTAGTCACAGTTTCGGTTTGGATGACAAACTGTTGGGCTGATTATAAGTGGTTAATTGGCTCTGTTGCATTTAATGTATAGCTTGTATTACATCTATACACAGTGTGAATAATTCAATATTGCAAGCCCTTTCTATTAGTTCAAAGAAATTATAGTGTGTATCACAGCGTTTTAAACGTATGCAATTCTTATATACTTATATAACGCATTTTCATCACATAATAATCATTTACATTTTAGTCTCACTGTGATGAGACTATATTAGTTTTTGAAATCGCAACGAGATCACCCTATTCTAATTACAATTATTGACTAATAAGTCATTTTAATAAATAATCAGTAATGGATGTATCGGATGTATCGGATATTGGCATTCTACTATACGTAAATAGACACCATCAATCAATACGCCTTACTGTATGCAACCCGAATGCCAGATAGAATGTCCAGTTGCCATAATACAGCGGCCAGATCAATACATCTTGTTGTATGCAACCCGCATGCCATTCGTGTGATTTGCAACTTGAGATTGCTCGTAATAAGGCGTGCCTATGATTGCGGCGATAGTAGTTCGTGAATTCGACTGCGGGATGGCAATACTATTTTTTCGGCATAGGCATTGAAAAGTCACTTTTTGACGCCTGTTTTCGATCCACAAAGTGTCACTTTATACGGTCAATTTCAGAACTGCCCTATAAAGTCTTTATACGGCAGTCTGGATGCGCAGTTCGAAGTGCGCATTCCAAAGCTGCCGTATAAAGTCTTTATATGGCAATTTCGATGCGCATTTCGAAAAAAATACAGTATGGGGGGCACCCGTAGACCGTTTTTGACTCGAATAATGATTTCAGAACTCGCCTTTAGCTCGTCCTGAAATCATTATTCTCGCCGAAAAACACTTGGTTTACAGGCATGCCACATAATATACTATTTGCAGCCTGTTAGCACTACTTGCCAGAAAAAGTGGGAGGCCTAGGATTAACATGTGACGGGTAGAGGTAAGGAGAACCAATAGAAAGTGTATAGAAAGTGTCCGTGAAATGGAGTTAATTAGATGGCGCTGCTGTAGCAAAAGTACCTAATTTTCATTGGTCATCGCCAAGATCAGATCTTGCGATTGGTTACCCTTATTGCTTACGAGCGCCATTCTGGGTACTTCTGGAACTATTATTTAATGCACTTTTACGGACACTTTTACCGCTGATACCCCATAAGAGTTGGTGGTTGGTCCTCCTTCGTCCTCACCTCTACCCTCCATAGATTAACAGCATTGAGATATATATACAGGTAGAGTGGGGGAAGCTATAAAGCTCGCTCAAGCGGAACGAAGGGGAAATTCGCTTTAAACGAGTTCTCCAAAAAATAAATAATCGCTGTTCCGATTTATTTTTAAAACATCGATGCTTTTCAAACATCGATTATTCAAAAATCGATTTTTATTTTGAACATCGCCTATCCCTACTGTGCCGGGCGGCAATGGTGTGCGTTGGCCTTAACTCATCCGCTAGATGGCGATACCGTTTCGCATAATTCTTGCAGATCGCTTGCAAGCTACTGTGACATGTAACAAGGCAATTATTAACTAATGAAATGCATTCAAATAGAATAAGCATTTGTATATTTTTGATTGCAGAATACGACCAATGACTTATTTGATACAAAAATACGAATGAGAATGTTGAAATATTCCTTTTTCAGTCTTTCTACAATATCATATAAGAAATTCCTTAATTTTCCTATGTACAATTCAGCAATGAATAATAAAAAATCACTTGTCAATAAGTACTTAAACTGCTAGATACACAATTACAAATATAGTCTTTATCTTGACGCACACACACACACTTATTTATAAAAAAACAAAACAGTATTTCAAATATATCACACAATTATATAAATAATGGTCTAGTTTTGTTTTCTCTGAACCTTGGTTCCTCTTTCTATACAAATCGAGCAATTATAGGTACTATATCAAAATCTTTACAGGCATGATTCATGTTACAATAAGATAGAAAAATATCTGGTCCTGATCTTTACGGTTCTTTACAATAAAATTAACTACTTCACCTATTTTAATCTAAATAAATCTCTGAGTGATGAACCAATGCCCGATATTATTTGCGAGACAATTTTCATCGAGGATAATCTACCCTGTTGCGAATTTCGTCCAGAATTAGTTTCTTGATGTTGAACTTTTTTCGATGAACTCTCCACTGTATCAATATCCAATTCTTCAATCGCATCCAGATCTATGCTCTCCAATGATTGTTTTGAATCGATTCCCTTCTTACTTGAACCACTGTTGCACGTGGTCGTAAAGATTTCAGGATCCTAGATTTAATAAAACAGTTTAACAATTTAATAGTCGTAGATTTTACGTATAGACACAAATATAATGATACATATTATCTATAGGTAAATCAATAAGAAGAAATTATGCATTCTTTGCATAACTTGAGTTAATTTCAAACATATCGATCATCTAAATGTATGTAAAATCAATTCGAAATGTTCACAACTGTAACTCACTCTATGAGAAGGATCAATTTTATCAGAATTTCTATAACGAAGTGGATAAAGGGAATCCAAATAAGGATCTGATTTATCGTCTCCTTTCCCCACTCGAGATTGCTTAAAAATAAGTTTCTCCATCCAAGATTTTCTGTTTTCTTTATTTTCTTTATTTTCTTTATTTTCGTCATTGGTCCTTTGTCTCTTGAATCTTCTAAACGAAAAACAGTCTCCTACTTCATCGCTATTTTCTTCACCTTCGCGATCACGATTAACATAAATAATAGTCGAAAGATTGGCATCCTCCTAATCAAATTAAAACGAATAATTAATTAATCAATCAATCGCATTATAAAATGTTATCAAAAATACTTGTCTAATTTTAATATACATATTCATTTTTACCAGTTCTGGTGTAAAGTTTTCAGATCGTTTCCTCTTTACTCTCTTCGCAGGAATATTTTCAGATGGAAATTCATTGATTTCATTTTTTCTCAGCGGTCTTCTAGAGCTGCTGTCTTTCCTCAAAGTCTGACGGCACTCGATGTACTGAAATAAAGAAAGAAAATATTCAATGCAGACCTAAAAAAACTCAATCAATCGCATATTATGATAAATATTCAACGATACTTACTTTCTTCACAGCTTCGTGCAACGACTGAATCCAAGCCTCGCTATCTCCACTTTCAGAATATAATAATAAACTTTCTTGTAAACAAGTGACCCTGAACAAACCTCCGCTCAGTACTCTCTGTACGTTACATTTGTTTAACGGCAGCAAACAACATACTGTTAAAGAATACTCAGGATCTCCTTTGCAATATAACAACGTATCATTAAGTAGGACAAAATGTCTTCTATAGGAGGCACTGCCGCCTCTAGAAACCCTCATCAGTGCACCTTGCCTGATTAATTTCCTTCCTGGTTTGACGAGATTGATAGATCCATTTATTCGTCTTTGTAGTTCTAAAAGCTTTTGCATATCCTCGTGTTCAGCAACAAGAGCGTTAATGTGAACAGCGGCTTTCTCAATCTCTAATAGAGAAGCTGATGAAAAAAAAAAATGAGCATAATTCATGATTAGAATGAGATATTATAGCTTTTTCAGATTCGAAGCAGCTATTCTATCCACCTTGTAATATTCTGTAATCTTTATCCTTGGCCGATGTATGCTGGAGAACTTCTTTCAGCAGTAATCTATACCTGGGTATTCTCTGGATCGGAGCTATGAGTAGAGATGATAACTTTCTGCCAACTTCTGGCCTCGATTCTTGTCTTTGTATAAAATCCCTTGCCTCTTGATCTGCCTTGTGCGTTCCCTGTAATGTAATTCAGACATTTGAAGCATTTCCAATAGTAAGAATGATACCAAGAAGTCATAATCACAGTTTTAGTTCAATACTTGAACTAATTTCGAATTAATGGATTTAATTGGTGATAATCTTACTGACTAAATTAGTATAATACGTAATATGAAAATGTAATTTATTGCGACTACCTGTAGTAGCATCAAAGCCTGTTTATAATCGTAAGCATAAACAGAATAGAGTTTAAAGAATGGTGCAAGCTTGTAAAATGCTCGCGCCACATTGTCAGGATCAAGTTTCAACTCCCTTAGTAATTCTCCGTTGACATTATAGATTGTTTCAATGTTTCCGAATAGTGCGACGTACGAAGCATGGTTCATTACCTTCTTTTCATATATCGGTTGCATAAAATACTGGAACAAATATAAAAACTATATTAAATATTTGTAATTGTTTTAGTTATGTATACAGTTTATTATATTATATATAGCTATACCTGCATGATTATCTCAATCTGGTGTAAATAAGCAACTTCAGACATAAGAATTTCCTGTACAGCTTGAGCTCTCAAACTCTTCTCTCTTTCAGCTGTATTTTCTTTATTTATATCATCCAAGGCGCTCAAAACTATAAAAAAAAAAAATATATATAATTAAGATACGTTTGTGAATATTGTAATAAAATTTAAATAAGAGAAGATATAGATCGCAACAAGTGGTTGTTCCAAAAATCTTTGTAATATCAAATCTCTTGCATATTATGAACTAGTTAAGTTACTAATAGTAATTGAATATCCATATAATTTATATTACCCTTCATTCTTGTTCTTGTTGTTAAAATGTTTCTATCATTGATGATATTTCTAAGCTCAATGCTCAGCGGTTTTTGAGGCGTTCTTGGAGAGTTCATATTGTTTTTTTGTTGTTTTTCTGTATGTTATGTTCGTTGTTATTAGTTATTTAAAAATAGTTATCGAAAGTTTGATATAATTAGTTTAATTTCTTATTATACTAGTATCATTATATGTAATAATGTAAGGTGTATTTATTTGTATATCATAGCTTTGTAAATGGAAAAAAAAAAAAAAAAAAATTGACGTTTGTAAACCGGTGAGTTCGATACTTGATGTATACGTAGAGAGAGATGTAGTATCAGCTCGTAAGATTATACGAAATACATAATAAAATGAGTTTAAACTCACCGATATAAACGAGAATAAAATAAAAGTTATATCCTGTTTGATAAATAACGTATAAAACTAGTATGAAATATATATAGAAAAAAAAAAATAAACAAAAAATAAAAATAAACTTTTTTCAATCTAATGAATATTCAGCAATATGTATATAAAATAAAGTTCAATTCAATGCGCCAACTGGTGGTTGAAAATGAAAACTTAAGTAAAACTACAATAGCCAATGAGATTGTTTGAAAGCGAATTTACCCGGAAGAAATGTCAGAACTTCTCTGACCAATGATAGATACTCTGTAAAATACGTTATTTCAAAACCTCGGAAGCTCACCTGGAAGAGAGGCAAGAGCATTTAAAGCCAACCATATAAGTTTGTCGAAGTCGAGTAGATAGATAGATGTGGATGAGGTACCGATTTCGTAGATCTAAAACGTGTTCAATATTCATTAATACAATAAAATAAAGGTCCGATTCGTCTCTGAGCTGTTATCGTGAGTGATATTTAACACAATTTAACTAAACAAACTTTCTTCAAATTTCTCTATCAATATTAAATGCATGTAAACACAACACAAGCGAATTATCACCATTTTTCAACCTCGCAATTTTTTTTTTTTTTCTCGTAAGTATAATATGTATATTTCTCCACCGTAAATAATATTCGTAAGGCTGTTTATATTGAGAAAAAAAAAAAATAAATTTCGCTCTCACACAACATCGATAATAATTAATATAATAATATAAGCACAAAATTTTATTTAGAGGAAGACAAAAAAAAAAAAAAAAAAAAGTGACTATTCAGTAAAATATTGATTTTTTTTTTCTTTTCTTTTCTTTTCTTTCCTAAATTACAGGAACTAAAAAAATAATTAGATAATAAACAGCGATGTTGAAAGGCAAGGAAAACAGCCAGCCTAGAGCTGGCGTACCGCAAATGGGTACAGGGTTGAAAACAGGAAATATCAAACAGTTGAGAATATCAAAACCTGCGTCTGTATTATCAGACATACCTGCGCAGGAAGGTAATACGGGAGAAAATAAAAATATATCTTCCGAAGAAACGGCGGCTTTAATATGGTCAAAAAATAACGTTCTCAATAATGATAACAAAGATAAGAAGGACGATATTCCAGAGAGAGTAAAATCGATGGAATTAATGCCGCCTCCACCACCGCCGCCAACATCTTCATGTAAATTATCGCCTACACCAAAGCCGAGTGAATTTAAAACCGAAAATGTTGTCGATAATAAGGAAAAGACAGATCAAAAGTCGGGAATAGATAAGCAAACTAAAGCTCAAGAGACAACGACGACTAGTTCCACCAATAGCAATAATGAAAACGATAAAAAATGGATACTCACTGATTTTGATATAGGAAGACCTTTGGGAAAGGGAAAATTTGGCAATGTTTATCTAGCCAGAGAGAAAAAGTCTAAATTTATTATCGCTATGAAAGTACTTTTCAAAACTCAGATCAGACAGGCTGAAGTCGAACATCAAGTTAGGAGAGAGATCGAGATTCAAACACATCTTAGGTAAAGCTATTTCATGATTGGCGTTACAAAAAAATTCCATTTTTTGTCTCTTGTGTTCATTTTTTTTTTTTTTTTTGTTCTTTTCTCTATAACACCGATTATTTTCAGACATCCAAATATTCTAAGAATGTACGGCTACTTCCATGACGATAGAAGGGTTTATCTGATACTGGAGTACGCGCCTAAAGGTGAATTGTTTAAAGAATTAAAAGCTCAACCAGAGAAGAGATTTGACGAAGTGAGGTAAGAACCTGTTTCACACATGTTGCATAAAAATGGCTATTTGTGTATAATTATATCTCAAGGGTAAATTTTATCTGCTTTATAAATCTCGAAATGTAAGAAATTTCTCTCTTCTAATCACAGAGCAGCGACTTATATATCCCAGCTAGCAGACGCGCTTAAGTATTGCCACAGCAAAAAAGTCATTCACAGAGATATAAAGCCTGAAAATCTGTTGCTTGGGGCCAAAGGAGAGTTGAAAATGGCTGATTTTGGATGGTCAGTTCACGCCCCGTCGTCAAGAAGAGCAACTTTGTGCGGAACATTGGATTATCTACCCCCAGAAATGGTTGTAGGAGATACGCATGACCACACTGTTGATCTATGGGGAGTTGGTGTGCTATGCTACGAATGCCTAGTTGGCGAGCCACCGTTTTTAGCTAAAACATACAAAGACACTTATCACAAAATTAAAGATGCTCAATACAGGTGTCCTCCTCATGTTAGCGCAGGAGCTAAAGATCTTATCTCAAAGGTGATATAAACTAAAGAAAATGAAAATAAGATTGTTAAAACGTTAGAAAACTTTCATTATTAACACTTTTTTTTGTTTCTCAATTTTTTCAGCTACTAGTCGTGAATCCTAATCGCAGATTACCGTTAGATGGAATTTTAACTCACTCTTGGATTGTCTCTAACCGAACCACAGAGCCAACAAAGCAATAATATGCCGAAAATAATAAAATATATTGTGATACGATAAGATAATGATTATTTTTAATTAAGTAATTTTTAACGTGTAATGTTCAGAGTATTAGAAAAAAAAAAAAAAAAAAAATAATGTATCTGATACGCATTCAGAATATGTAATTTATAATGATCGTTCATTATTATTATTACGCTATATTGCATATTCAATCTGTTTTTCTCGTTATTTATATAATATTTCTGTCTTTTTTTTTTTTTTTTTAATTATAATAATAATATTATCACTCCGTAAGTAAGAGAGTGCAGGAGTCGAAAAAAAAAAAAAAAAACTTAATGAAACAATATACACAATTCATTCCTAAATGACTTTTGCCACGCTGTTTGGTTGTTGAATCTTATCATACCCAAATATTTGTTACAGGATTAATTATAATAGAATGAATCTCGTTCAGTCTGTTTAATTATCTTTTATTATTTCCTTGAAGAAAATTGGAGAATAACTCTTACAATGGAGAATAATAGAAATAATTGAATTGGTAGATGGTTTACTGAAATAATGAAAGTGTCGATAAAAGCCAAAGTTAACAGATATTACAGAATTATCAGTTTAAAATTGATTGGCAATGATGTCTTTTTAGAGTTTACAGTTAACTCTGAAAGGCATCATTTCCTGGCTCGTCATCATCCTCGTCTTCCTCTCCCTCGCTCTCGAAAGTGTTATCCGGAATATCGTAAAGTCGGATCATCGGCTTGTTCGGATCTTTCATTATCAAGAATTTTCCGTCTTTTTGCTTCATGCAAATATCGATAATGCAACGCAGTATACCCCAAGCATTGTCCATGTTCAAATTAATCTGCGTGGCAAATTCGTTCGGCTTGTATTGCTGCGTTCCAAGAATAACGTGTTTGCTAGAGTCGCGTACCATCGCCCTAGAAACGTAACCGAATTTCAATTGATCCGATCCTGCTAGGAGAGCTTGAACCGTCCATTTTGCAAGTTTGCAAGCGTTGTTCCTCAGCTCGTTAGCCAAAACCGCACCTCGCTGGGTGTCTAATTTCTGACGCCATTCTACCCCGTTGGCTAATTTCGAATCCCACTCGTTGAGAGCCTTGATGGTAAGGAATTGCAGCTCGTTGTTGGGTCCTTGCATAACGGCGTCGTGTTCGCAGCGGCAAACAAGTACGACTCCATTATTAAGATCCCATTTTCTATAGCGATAAGCAACGCTAGCAACGTCGCCTTCCTCTTCTTCAGATATGAAGGGGTTTCCTTCGTCAAACTTGTATCTTGGTTCATTGGACTTTAGAACTTGTTGTGAAAAATTGTGGTTTATAAAAGTGGCTTCCAGTGCCAAATTCCTTGGTGAATTAAGGGAGTTCCCATCGTCCTGCGGCGGCTCAACGCTGGTCTCGTTTACAGTTAGTAAATCAAATTCGGTGTTATCTCGCTTGTCTAAGAACAACTTATCCCCGATTTTTTCGATTACTATATCCCACGAGTAGTTGCTACGAGTGCAGCACATTATAGTAGCGAGAATAGCGTCAGTAGCATAAACCGTGCCCTCGGTCTTTGACAATTTTCTAACTATCGGATCATCGGTTGTAGTAACGGTGTGGAAAATGCGGTCGATGCGCTGCAGAGGCTTTTCATTCTTGACGTTAACTCTGTCATAAGCTTTATCATAATATTCCAAAGACCCGCAGCAGAGTATATCTTCGACGTCTTTGACCCCAGGTAAAGATAGTTTAGCCAGCCTTGGGAAGTCCATTTCTTCAATAGTGACCCAGTCTGGTCTGACGGTGACCGAAGCATCGCGTATTTTGATCGGAGGTTGATTCTTGTGGTTTCTAAAACCTTGTTGACGACCCCAACGCTTGGGTTGTCCCTTGCGATCGCGTTCCCTAAGCTTGATTCTACCAAGTTGTTGCATCTGGTTAACTCCTCCGCGCTGACCACCGCGCCCTCTCATGTTACGCTGGTTTTGACGGAATCTACCACGCTGGTATGGCGGCTTTTGGACTCTGGTCGTATCGACCAGATGGAAAGTAGACTCGTCTTCTTCATGGTAGTAAGCGTATTGACTACCAGAACCAAATTGAGACGCGTATTTATCTGTAAAAAAATTGACGGTTCATATAGGTACGGGGATAAAATATAGTTTTTATGCTTTCTAAGATTGAATTATTTGTCATTTACATATTTTCATGATACAATTATAGCTCATCAATGAACTACGCCTGTTAAAATATTCATAAAAAAACAGTCGTCAAGGGGATATGAAAGATGGATTGTACACCTCAAATTTTTGGCAGCGCGTTTCTCAGCTAAAACACATCCGATCGATGTGAAATTGATATCAGTGACGCAGAAAAAGTGCACGGAGGGCACGATGCTCTTGGATTTCCAAAAAGCGGAAAATGTTTCGGGTGTTTTCATATTTATCAAGTACAACGTCAGCAACAACGATTATTCGTTACAGAGCACTCTTGATATAAAATTGTAAATTTTATTTTCACTTTTTGAAAATCCAAGAGCATCATGCCCTTCGTGCACTTTTTCTACGTCACTGATATCAATTTCACATCGATCGGATGTGTTTTAGCTGGGAAACGGGCTGCTAAAAATTCGAGGTGTATAATTCACCTTTCGTATCCCCTTAAAATAAGAATCTAACACACATTATTGATTTTTTTTTTTTTTTTTATCAGAACTGAATGTATTGTTGCGTGGCACGATGCACTGTAATATATTGACATTGAATATGTTAGGTTATGTTATAGTATCGTCGATATACTTACTGGTGAATTTTTTATCTTGAAAAGCGGCACCAGTCCAGTCAGAAATCTGTGGGACAAATAAAACCGGGTTGAATAATAGCGTATTAGATGATAAGTGGAGATGTAAAATCGGAGTAAAGCATATGCCGACAAACCTTGCCGAGTCTGTCTCCCTTTGAGAATGGCTGATAGGGTATATCCTTGAACTGATCTGGCATTTCGCAAGGACCCCATCCTGTTGAGTTGTTTTGTACAGCGGGAGAAGTGAAGTGGGCGATCTTGTCCTTCTTCACTTCATCCTCCGGCTGTCCACCTTCCTCGCTCATTGTTTAAAAAAAAAAAACGATTTAAATATACATATAAATGGTAAAGACACACGAGACTACGACTGTCCGGAAACAGCGAGAAGGCCGGAAGACTGTAGCGACGGTGGCGACGCCATTACCAATGTTCTGTTGATATAAATTATGTATAATGTATAATATGACGTTGTAATAACGACGAGAACGCCACCCGGTTAGAACTTCGGAGTATAAATCGATACAATAGATATAAATACGTCATATACATACGTCAAAATCAAAAAGCGTTAAACTCGCAACTCGCGGAGACCGGTATTACCAAAAGTTTATTATTGGATTGTTGAATTAGTGTAAATTATATTGGCGGCTTATGAAAATGCTTAAAGACCATGAACTGTATCTTCAGCTGTGTGAAAAACGCGGCATTAAATCACCACCTGAAATACTTGAGGCGATTGTAAATTCTAGGTAAGCATATTAGACCGATTGTATCGTCACGTCGGTAAATTCTTACTCTGTATTACCCGTGGATTACACGCTAAGCTCTGGCGAGTGGCGAGTGGCGAGTGGCGCTACGTTCGCGTGGCTCGAAATTCTAGCGTTTGATGATTTCGAATGAAACATCTTAAGGGGACCAGTTCAGCGACTTTTCGAGAAATTATCATAGTCCGAAATCAATTTATTTCATAACTAAAGTTCATTTCACATCAAAATATTCTTCTTTTTCAAAATCATGTGTCGTAAGGATTTCAGAGCACCGTTGGACCGATTCAGGTCATCTTGGATTCATTTTCTTCAGAAAACAAATCCTCATCATGTGAATGTAGGAATTTTGAAAATTTTTCGTTTTGGCCAAGTTATTTAAGAAATGAGTGATAATAATTTTTTCAAATTTGGTAAATTGATCATAACTTACGACATAATTTTTTATTTTAAAATTCCTACATTCACATGATGAGGATTTGTTTTCTGAAGAAAATGAATCCAAGATGACCTGAATCGGTCCAACGGTGCTCTAAAATCCTTACGACACATGATTTTGAAAAAGACAAATATTTTGATGTGAAATGAACTTTGCTTATGAAATAAATTGATTTCGAAATATGATAATTTCTCGAAAAGTCGCTGTACTGGTCCCCTTAATGATTTGGTAATAAGGTTTTTCTTAAATTGAAATTTTATGATTGCAGCACGACTGGCGATCTCCGGCTATCCTGCACCTCAATATTGGTACCAATATGCGAGATAATTGGTCAAGTATTGACGTCCAGTTCGGCAATAAAAAGCATCGATTTAAGCGATTGTATGCTTCTCTCTAAGGGTCTTAGTTCTATTTTAAATGCATTGTGCGAAGGGTCTAACATAACTTCGTTAAATTTAAAAGGAAATAATATAAACGGTCCGACAGTTGCACAGCTCGGACAAGTTCTGACTCATAACAATACGTTAAAGCTTTTAAACATAGAGTGGAACAGCGTGGGTTCGCACGTTGATTCATTTACTAAATTTTGCGATGGTTTAACCAAAAACCACAATATAGAGGAATTGGATTTACGGTATAATCAAATATCGCCTTACTGCGCTGAGGCATTGTCGAAAGTATTGAAATGGAACAAATCTTTGAAGGTATTAGATCTCGCGTGGAACACGATCGGACTTCAAGGGGGTCAGCTTTTGTTGTCAGGAATGCAGGGTAATAAAAACATAATAAAATTGAATCTGCACGGGAATTGTATACCGAATGATATAGTAAAATCGATCGATGACCGAGCGCGTAGCAATCAAAGTCGAGAAACTATTTCTGTAACAACGATGTCCAAAGGAATTGAAAAAGCCAAATCACTTTTAGTATGCAAGGATAAATCTAAAATCGTTTCGTTCACAGACAGTGATACGACGGTTAAATCACGTTTGAAATACAGGAGAAAGAAAAAGAAACTTATCAAATTATCCCGGAAAGAAAGGGCCGCTAGTGTAACTGACTATTCAGAAAAAACCGACACCGAATCGGATAATTCATTAGCGATTCTAGTACCGCAGGAAAATTTATTAACTAGTCAGGATAAACCGCGAGATGATATTATCGACGAGGATATTGATATCGAAGATACTAAAGATGTTAGACTGGATACAGACGTAGCTGGTAATAAAATAAAAGAATTAAATCAAATATTGGAGGACCGTACAACGGCTATAAACCTTTTGACGAATGAAATCGCCGTTAAAGCGGCTGAAGTTGAAGCTGTAAGATCGCAGGGCGATCAATTGAGGACAGAAATTGAGGGGCTTAAAGAAGAGCGGGATAAATTGTTAGCAGAAAAAGAAAAGGAGGCTGTAAGCCTGAGGGAAAAGCACAAAGAAGCTAAGGAAGAGTGGGATAAAATTTATAAAGAAATGGAAGTTACTTGCCAGAGGAATTTGGCATTGAAGAAAGAATCGGATATCAAAATCCGGAGGTACGAACGTGACATACATAGAAGTACGGTGGAAATCGCAACTTTGAAAGATAAAATAATATCCGTTACTCAGACCTATGAGGATATGATATCGAAAGACAAAACTGAGATGCATAGGATGAAGAGAGAGCTGAAGGAACGGGAAAACAGACACAAGAATGAAATGAGCATGGTGAAAAATACGCTTAGGGACACCACGCAGGCTTTAGAAGATTGCCAAATACAGCTGCAGAAAAGTAGGGTAGAGCTTAGGGACGTTACCGAGTCTCAGATGAATTTAAAGTCGAAAGTTAATGAGATGGAACATATAAATATTCGGTATTCAAGATCGGAAGAATCTCTGCATAAAGTAAAAGAGGAGAAGGATAATTTGGAGGAAAAATTAATTGAGAGTAAACGTGTGGCTGATAATTTACAGCGACAAGTAGTGGCGTTAAAAAATGAGCTTGTCGAACCTCAAAGGCGGTACGAACTTTTGAACGACGAATTGGTACAGGAGAAGGAAAAAACTGGTAGATTTAAAGAGGAACTTAACGAGGAAAGGGAACGAGGCAAGGAACAAAATATTCAAATGCAAAAAATGGCACTGCAGATCACTGCCCTAAATGCACAAATAAATGACATACAGTCATCCCACGCTGATACACTCAGGGAAAGAGATAAGGAGAGAAAACAACTCAAAGAGATCATTGCCATCAAGGAACGCGACATCAACGATCTAAAGTCAGTTGAAAATACGAATACCAGATTTGTGAATCAAATTTTTAATGATCCGAGATTCAAGAGTCTAAAATCTACGTAAAATCATTTCTTTTCAGTCTCGAATCTTTAAAAACGGGATCCACAAATCAATTTTCATTTATAGTAGTTCAAGTATCAAGATTCTGGTTTTTATCATGTAGAAAAGTTTTAGGCTGATTTTTCGTTCTTTTGGTCTTACCTATTCCAGAGCGGAGGAAGTCCAGAGGGCTGGTCAGCTCTATGCAGCGTTTACAAAATATCTTGGATCCAGAGGACCGAACCCAGTCTTATGACAAATATAATCGTTTGATAATACACAAGTCGAAACGTTGTTTGGTTTATTTCCACAATAGCTATAACACCAGACAATGTTTCGTACTTTTTTTTCTACACATATTTATTACCAGATTTATTTATTCTTTTACACAAAAATGTAATAAAAAATTAATGAAAATGATATAAAAATACACGTGCTTATTATTATCCAGTTAATCTCATGTCCCAAAATTCCATCCTGAGCCTTCGAATTTTCAGATACCTTGAAAATTTCAGTTAAGTATAAAAGGATGTAGAATATTTAATTAAACAGTCTTGAGCTTTTGCGAATCTTTCGCCTTTGTGTCAACTTTCAACGAATGAAATGCTGTGGGAGGGCCGGGTTTATTCGCCGTTTGTATTGCGAACCTCAGTTCACAAGGCCTTAAATGTACTGAGAATTTAATATAATGGCCTGCACCTTGTTAGAATTCAGTAATATTGTTCTTCCGTGTATTGTTCGTTTCGTCGAAGTGGCATGGGGTTCCTTGTACTAAAGATGGTTACGCGTGCTAATATATTATTGTTTCAAAACGTCAAAGTATATATAATCCAAGTATTATATATATATATAAGCTATAATACGCAGGTTTCAAATGAAATTGTTTTGCGTCATTAATATCCATTATAGCCGTACAATACACCGTTTTATGTCGCTGCACTGTTTCTCCTTATGGATTCTGCGGTTGGGCAAACGCACGAATATTACGTCATGAAAATATCGTCGAATCCTTTACGCATGCGGCTACCACATCTGTTTAATTGTTCAACCGACTATAATAGTACTATGTAGATATATCATATGCTATGGCATAAAGCAATTGACTTTTCTCTGAAAGAAACAATCGCGTTACAAAACTACGGCTTTTATCATTAACCAGATACGATAACAGTCCTTAATACGTCGCCATATTATACCAGTCTTTGATAATCAATAAGTTATATTCATTCCAGGTACTGAATATTGAAAATTAATCGTTTCTCAATTCACAGAAATCTACCCGGAAACATAGAAATGCCTGCAACGATCGTTTGCCTTATTTTTGTATATACACAGTTTTTACAAGCAGAACATAATATGAGATTGTGCTTTTAATTTGGAGTGCATATATAGCCCGAAGATGTAAATCAATTTGGTAGGTGTATATATATATTAGACCGGTTCAAAAAAATCGACTATTCTTTTTTTTTTTTCAATTTTCGTATTGAAATATTTTCGGGGAGGGTGAAAAAAGATGCCTGTTAAAAGCGGAGCTCTTGATATTAAGATTTAGAGGTCGCTCATCGCGGATTTCTATTTTCCATTTAAATAGCATAGGAATTATTTTTTTTTTTTTTCTTCAGAATTTCGTAGCTACAAACCAATGAACAAATTCAAATGACTCTTAGATATTTTGATAGGGGATTGAACACTCTAAAAAATGTATCTATCATTGTGGAAAAAAAAAATCACAAAAAAAAAATAGTTGACTCAACTATAAATTGAACTTTGAGCTTGAATAACTTTGGAAGGAGTCAATTTATGAAAAAATGATAAGAGAAGCTTTTTTGTAGAGTGTTCAATTTCCTATCAAAATATGTATGAGTCATTTGGATTTGTTCATTGGTTTGTGAGCTACAAAATTATTAAAAAAAAAAATAAAAAATTTCCTATGCTATTCAAATGGAAAATAGAAATCCGCGATGAGCGACCTCTAAATCTTAATATTAGGAGCTCCGCTTTTAACAGGCATCTCCCCCCCCCCCCCCCCCCCCCCCCCCCCGAAAGTATTTCAATGCAAAAATTGAAAAAAAAGAATAGATGATTTTTTTGATCCGGTCTAATATATATATATATACAAAATATAACGAAGAGGATTTTTTGTATCAGCGAAACTTTTAGTTCGAACACAAATTTTCACACTTCAATTAATCAACTTCCTGCACACTTTACTGTGTAGTATCCTTGTTTTAGATAGCCGGATTTGACTAACGGTAAAACGAATTTGATTGGGTTCAAGAACTCCTATTTCTGTCAAATTTTGGCTGACTATATGTATGATTTGCAATGATCGTGATATAATCTACTGGTTAGTTTTATTAAATTTAATGTAACAAGGTGCGATTACGCAATCATCGCTAATTACAACAACGTGTTTCTTTATAGTAATGAAGTGAGATTCTACGAAATGGTAAAATAAGAATTCTCCATTAAATCACTAACTCGAAGTTCACTCACAGCCGGTTATAAGAAGTATATGCAGATAATTGAGGACGGATCATTCCAAAAGGTCGACAGTCATCAAGCCTATTCCCATTAATATGACTTATCGCTATTATATATTTATTTACTTATTATCAAGTTTTTTCGCTCGCGTGATTATCTTCTGTCGAAATAAAAATGAACAAATTGAGTTTAACTGAAACTAATTGTAATTGTTATACAGAATAATAATATCTGATTCTACGAATTTTATATTCAATTATATTATATATATTTATATAATTAAAAATGTAATACGAATAAAAATTCGCAAACCTTTACTATCTGATAAAAATAGATACCTAATGGTAACAAGTTTGTTATTATAGAAGATCTGAGGTAAAATAAATAAAATTTTGGATAACTCGCGCACAGCTTGCGATTTATAAGTAGGTAGTACCTAGGTATACGTAAGTAATTTAATTCGGTAGACTCAGAGGCGTCAAATGTTCGAATAGACTGATACGGCGATAAGAAAGAAGAAGAAAAAAAGAAAAAAAAGATTAATGACAATTGAGAGATCTATTCCGTGGAGTCTCGGATATAATACAATAGTATATATAGGTATAACAAATCTATACCGATACCAAGAAACGTGATAACTGCGATGAAGATAATAGACCGATCACGCTTTCCGCGAAGTATTTTTAAACAAAGCGAAGAAAAAAAATAAATAAAAATAAAACTAATATCGTGACATTATTATATAGTACCGTGAGTGACAAAGCTATATATTATTCTGTTTTCCGAATTTATTGACACTAAATACCTACCTAATGACAAAAATTTATACCGTTGACATTGATGCACAGCATTATTTTTTAAATATTTGATTTACTAAGCTCTCGAAGACCCAAAAAAAATGTGAAAACAAAATTAAAACCACAATAATTGGATAATCATTTTCATAGTTACGTAACTATCGTTGATATAACAATACCCTGACATTGAGGTGTATATATATTTATGTATGTATAGAATCTGCTCCGTGATTCTAGGAACTCTTACATAACTCGATGACACTAGGTCTCATAATTGAAATAAAGCAATTGCTTTCACTGTGTCAATTCCTTTTTTCTTTTCGTTTTTTCATAGTCAATTCAATATGCCAGCTCGAAGATGAGACAGACGTTTATTATATTGCATTTCTGAAGTTTTTTCTTCGAAGTATATACATACCTCGCGAAGTACTATAATATTAAAGTTCATTTTTGTAACACTGTATGGAAAGTTCTTACTTTGTGTACCGAAAATTAGCAGATTCCTGATGATCTTACAAAGTGTGCAGGAATGTTGATTCCCGCTCATTTATCCATTCGAAGTGTGCGGGAATGTTGATTCCCGCACATTTATCCATTCAAAGTGTGCGGGAATGTTGATTCCCGCACATTTATTCATTCAAAGTGTGCGGGAATGTTGATTCCCGCACATTTATCCATTCAAAGTGTGCGGGAATGTTGATTCCCGCACATTTATTCATTCAAAGTGTGCGGGAATGTTGATTCCCGCACATTTATCCATTCAAAGTGTGCGGGAATGTTGATTCCCGCACATTTATTCATTCAAAGTGTGCGGGAATGTTGATTCCCGCACATTTATTCATTCAAAGTGTGCGGGAATGTTGACTCCCGCACATTTATCCATTCAAAGTGTGCGGGAATCAATATTCCCGCACGATTTACCCATGCGGGAATGTTGATTCCCGCACACTTCGTCGATTTATTCATGCGGAGTATACACAAAGTGCGAACTTCCATGCAGTGTTACAAAATATAGTATATGAACTAGTGCGGATGTTGGTGATTCCCCATTCGTGTGAGATGCAGCTCTCGCCTTCGGCTCGTGCTGCAAACCTCACACTCATCGGAAATCACCAACTTTCCGCACAAGTATATTAATATACTATTATATAGTATAATATATGATATTATACTGTATAAAAAACAGGTTTATTATATATATATAGAGAGAGAGAGAGAGAATAGAAACAGAAATAAAACAGCATTGATTTATATTGATAATAAATAATTTTTTTTTTTTTTTTAATAATTTAACTTGTGGTCTATACAATCTCGGTTTTTTTTTTTTTTTCTTATTATAATATAAAATACATAGTTTTCGAGACTTATTTTACTTAACTGTACCTAAACGAGTCCATTTAATAGATTCTTTCGCGTGTATAGGGAAAAAAAAATACAAGACTCCAGTTTTCCTATTACAATTATTATTATTATTATTACCTGTCCCTCGAGTCGAGTCAAATGAATAAGAATATTTTTCTTTTATATATATATATATCGCGCGTATATATTATATATATATATATATATATAATATATATACGCGCGAGAGGTTTTAGCTCGATTATTGAAAAGGAACTTTTGCAGTCTTGTTTAACCGCAATGGCACGAAGGAATCGATCAATAGACTCAATCTACCCAGCGCGGAAAATTTCTTGGAAGGCCATAATGAAATTTATACCTTCCGAAAATCAACCGTTACAAGAGCTGAGAGCTGTGAGAGGAAAAGGAGGATGCGGGGGACCTCTACTGTTATAATTAAACTGGGAACGTTTTGGCAGTACATATACACGTGAAGCCAAATTATTTCCAAACAGGCTCTAAGGATTCCTTATTTAATTGTAAACTGCCTTTGATCAGGAAATTGAGAAGAATAAATTAAAATTAAAATTAAAAATTAAAATTAAATACGATTATAACGAATCTTTTTTCTTTTTTTCTTTATTTCTTATTTTTTATTCCTTTTTTTTTTTTTCATTCCTTTCTTGCTTTTTTTTTTTTTTTTTTTTTGTATTTGAAATTAATTCCAAAATACGATCCTCAGGCGTTAATAAATTAATTTCAGAAAACGGGAGCCGCAGATGGTTTGAAAAAAAAAAAAAAAAAAAAAATTAAAAAAAATAAAAAATAAATAATAGAAAATAAAAACAAATCCATGTTTTTTTTTTTTTTCGGTAGCATTTAGATTGATCGCAGACCGCTCCAAATACTACCCTAGGCCAACACATATCGTACATATACACTGTATAAGTAACATCTCTAATATAGAGACGTATAAATTGTATATATAATAATTATAATAATAATAATAATAATATTAATAATAATATTAATAATAATATTAATAATAATAATAATAATAATAATAAACTAAAAATGCATGCAAGCATGGATGCATTTACGCACGCACGCACGGTACCTGCACGTAAAAAGTGTCGTGTATTATAATAATAATTACAATCAAGGCTATCTCAGTTTCTATTATAAATAACGTATAATATCCATTATACATACATACATAATATGATACACATATACATATATATGTATATTATATATATATATATACATATATCATTGAGTTAGAACAGCAGATATACATATTATTATACGGGTATATAAATATATATAATACATCTATATACTGCGCACGTGATAATCTATTCAAAATTGAAAAAAAGAAAAAAAGAAAAAAAAAAAAATTGAAGAAACAAACAAAAAGAAAAAAAATGACAACCCGTGTCGCGTCAGTTATTATATAAGTTTTTTTTTTTTTTTTCTTCTCTGTTTCTTCTTTCGATTTTTTTTTTTTTTTTTTTCTTTTTACCTATAGCTTTCACATACTTATTATCTATCTCATCGTCGTAATTACCTGCGACTGATTTCAAAATCAAATCGGAAATGTAATTTGGGGGTGGGGGAGTACGATTATTGTTATAACCAGTAATTATTAATAATTAATTTTTTTTTTTTCTTTTCTTTTCTTTTTCTTTTTCTTTTCTTCGACTCGATATTATAACTCGTAGAGTCATTTTCGCACTAGATTTGAATATGCACATCGATTTATATACGTTTAATAAGTAATTTATATCAAGTTTCTCCACTTTCTTCGGCGAATGTTACTTTTTTTTTTTTTTTTTTCTTTTTCTTTTTTCTCTCGTTTCGCATCGTCTATATAAATATATAGGGTACGCTATTATAATATGAGTATAAAATTTAGATTATTATTATTATTTATGTTATTGTTATCATTTTACTTCTTTCTAGGTGTAAGTTTTCTTTGCGCTTTATTTTCTCTCGTTTTTTTCCTCTCAGCAGACTTTTTTTTTTTTTTTTTTTTGTTTACGTCTTATAAATTTGGACTATTTTTGCAACTAACAAACGTTAACCATAAAGCTGTACTAATTAATTTTAACCGACCCATCGTATGACCAAAACAAAAAAAAAAAAAAAAAAAAAGTGAAAAAATAATTCGATAAGATTCTTTTATGGTACCGTTTCATCTTATCGATTATCATTTGTTATTATTCTATCTGAGAAAAGAAAAAAAAAAAAAAAGAAAAAATGAAAAAAAAAATGGAAAAAAATCGACAAAGATTAATTTTTGCAATCTTCATTATCGCGGAAAAGACTAATATGCTGCGTAGACATCTCCAAGGGCTATATTTTGCGTCAATTCGGGTATGTATAAGGTACCCAGACTTAATATATAGACGTTTTTTTTTCTTTTTTTCTTTTTTTTTTTTTAAGCTCTTACGATTTTTTTTTTTTTTTTTCTTTTTTTATCCGCGTCATACGTTGGTAAATTAAAATCGCAAATCTCTTATAATTATTCGAATATTGTTAAGAAGGCGTCTGCTTGGAAACCGACGAGAAAAAGAAGTCGAAAGTAAAAAAAAAAAAAAAAAAAATTTTTTTAAATGATTGTAACTTATAGTGAAATATATTATGCGTATAGTTATCTCTTTGACAACCGTTAAAGAGAAGAGAAAAGGAACTCCCCGAAAAGAAAGAAAGAAAGAAAGAAAGAGAAAAGAAAATTATTCAATATAATATAAACGATATAAATCGTAATAAATATTAATTTTCAACGAATTGAAGAAAGAAAGAAAAGGAAAAAAAAAAAAAAAAAAAAAAGTTCAAAGGGTTGTAATACTCTCGTTTTTCTCTAATTCTTTGGTTATATAGAGTGTAGTTGTAGTTTTAGTAGTAGTATTATTATTATTTCTTTCGTTTTTCCTAACAATTGTTTTGTATACATAATATTAAATTATGTAATAATAATAATAATAATATATAGGTATATATAATATATAATATAATATATATATATATTTTTTTTTTTTTTTTTTGTTTTTTTGTTTTCCCATTTCTCGTTGTTTGTTTGAATAATATGCATGAATATACACACTAACTAACTACAAATCTGAGATTATTATATCGTCGGTAATTGAAACCTATTATTGTTGTTGTTCTTTTTTTTTTTTTACAGTTTTTTTTTTTTCTTTTTTTCTAACTTTTGACGTACAAACGATGTTTGTAGTGTGAAGATGGAGAGAAAAAAAAAAAAAAAAAAAAATTTCCTCCCCACTTGCCCCCCCCCCCCCCCCCCCCCCCCCCCAAATCACATCTTCGATTTTTCATTATTATTATTATATATATATTTTGTATTGTTTGTTTTTTTTAATCATTATTATTATTACTATTATTAATATTATTATTATCTTCTTATTTATATATAATATATGTAATAAGCGTCTAGGAACCTGGCTACTTGAGATTTGACGTCCTTAATCCTTACCTTTTATAATTTAAAAAAATAATATTTTCCTTATAGAATTACTGGAAGATGCGCTAATCGTAATCATATCATATCATACCATTCCATTTCATTTGATTCCCCCGTACGGAAAAGATTAAAAAAAAAAAAAAAATGTTTTCAATAATTGTTGTTACTTTTTTTTTTTTATTCAGTGTAAGGATAATCTGCAATAAATTCCTTAAGTCTCGGGGGAAGTTCCTTAGTTGAAATATTGTTTCTATTAACAGCTAATCTCGCGATATGAGAAAGCGATCTGACCTCCTTAAGCAAAGGTTTGGTCAAATAAATCTGGCTGTAAAGCTGCCCGCTGTGATCGACCCAAACCTCTTTTTGCTTCGACATTTTTTTCGAATATTCGATGTAATGTTCAATCATTTTAACCGGACATTCAAACATCGGCATTAATGGCGCCATTCTTGGCTCTGCATCAAGACGAAATTTACCACAAAGGTAATGAACCCTTACGGCAGTAGGTCCGCGTGCTGTTTGCACCGATACAGCGTACATGTATCGCTTGTCCGAACTGTCTCGCATCAGCCATGAACCTACAGCGGCGTTTTTAAGTAATGCGGCACTCTGCTGCCAGCTCAAACCCTCGTGATACCATCCAGATGTTTGTAGGACCCTTTGGGCAGCGCTCAAACGTTCTAAGTCGGTACTGTTGTTTCCTGTGTTGCCTTTAACACCCCAAGGAAACGGAAGTACCCAAGATACCGGAGTAGTCGGACTGTTATCTTCGCGATCAGATGCGTTGCCACCAGAATTACCAAACGAATCAGTCTCGACTATACCACCGCCGTTGAAGTTGTTTCGCATTCTCGCGTTACCACTTGGTACGGTATTAGCTGTAGCCGTAATGCTCACCGTGCATTGAGCTACGTTTGGCGGAAGGTGAAGCGTTGCGTTTACTTGAATAAGAGTAGCGTTTGCGTTTCCGTTTCCGTTTCCATTGTTACCCTTAGAATTATTTATATTAACATTATTCGACGACATGTGAATAAGATTTTGAGACAAGTTATTATTATCATGTGTCGAATTAGCAGCAGTTATCGCTTGGTTGGGCCATGTAACGTTTTTCGTTCTCGTCCAATCAGCGTTTTCGGATATTTGAAAATCGAACGCCGTTTCCGTACAATTATTTGTATTTATATTTGTGTTTGTGTTTGTATTTGTATTTGTATTTCTTTCCGCTAGTCCTGGTAGATCCTGACACCCACTTGGAGCCGGAAACAGCATTGGATGTGGATTTTGAAATATTCCACGTTGCAAATTCTCGGAGTCTTCGATCTGATCGGTTTTTTTATTAGCTACCGTCACGCTCCCACCTCCGTTTGTACCGATTTGACAATGCGCAGGAATTTCCAATCCCTTTCTATCAACAGACGATTGTTGTAATTGGGGTCGAAAATTTTTACCACTTTCTTCTAGCCACCTAGTGTTTATAAAACCTGCGTCATTTTGTTGACTTTGTATTATCGTAGGTCCGTGAATAATCGTTGGTGCATTTATCACGCAACCACCACCACCGTTTAGGTATCCGCGTGGTACAAGGAACTCGTTACTTCCGTTACAGTAACTACTTCCGCAACTTGTTGGAAACTGGTCAACGGAATTTTGCATAACTACGGATCCGGTAGGATTACAACAACCGGGAGCTGGGAATCTGTGTCGACAATTTGGACACATTACTGTCAACATCTTTCTTCTTGCTTTTTTACGCTTGTTACGGTTGTTACAATGACATTCCCTCCTTCTTCTTCTGAGCTGCGACGTGTATTTCGTATATTCTGAAAAAATACAAAAAAAAGAAAAATTTTAGTCAAATTCAACAAATACAATTCTAAAAACTCCGAATTTTCCTCGAAACAAGTTTGAGTCACTTGATATATACGAGAACGGCAATAAATCGTTTTTCGGAAGCCAGTTCTGTCGTCTTTGTTTTTTTTTTTTTTCGAACTTTTTAATTATCGCAAGTTTGAACTCTCGAAAGTTCGAACCGGAGAGAACCAGAATTCCTATTAAAGTAGATGTATATAAAGAGGCGGTATTCGTATTCGTATTTGTGAGACTTAAGACTCCCGCTTCTCCTCCTCGCATCGCGCTCGGTATAATCCAGCTACGGGCCAACTTCGTATATATAGTTTCTCGGAAGATTCTATTGCCGGAGTAGTATATATGTATATATATATATATATATATATATATATACATACTACTGCACTTGGCCATAAAGGTTTTCTCGCTGGCATGGTATGGTGCAGTGCAGTGCAGTGCAGCACATCCACTCGTATAGTTTTATCAGTGAATACGAACTATGTACATGGTATATGCATTGCATTTCCGCGAATCTGTTTAAGAAATTCGATATCATTCCGCGAAAATTTCAAATACTATATATTTACCGAATTCCTACACAGAAAGAAAGGTTCACTTGATTCAAGATAATTTTGCAGTATAAAAATGATGGCCAAAATTTTCTCGAACCAAGAAAATTGGAACAACCAAGAAAATTGGAACAACCAAGAAAATTGGAACAACCAAGAAAATTGGAACAACCAAGAAAATTGGAACAACCAAGAAAATTGGAACAACCAAGAAAATTGGAACAACCAAGAAAATTGGAACAACCAAGAAAATTGGAACAACCAAGAAAATTGGAACAACCAAGAAAATTTGGAAAATTTTCTTGGTTGTTCCAATTTTCGTGGTTGTTCCAATTTTCTTGGTTGTTCCAATTTTCTTGGTTGTTCCAATTTTCTTGGTTCAAGTGAACCTTTTTTTCTGTGTACAAGACTTCCGAGTCGCGACTTAATTGTTTCAAGTATAAAAAAAAAGTTCCGATAATATGTTGTTCGTAAAAATAATGCGAAATATGTAGTTCTAGTTTATTATATATCTTCAATTTATAATTAGATTGACTTAACTTAACAGTCGCGTTTATTCTAACCAGACTAAATATCGTTTAACCTAATGACGCACGCGACACTCATATATAATATAAAGCGATATGTATATTATTTATATTGAAAAACAATCGCTTTAGAAATGATAATCAACTTATAATAAAGTATATAAAAACGACCGAATATAAGTTTAAAAACAAATTACACAACTACATGGACTTTAAGATTCCTTATAGACTAAAAAAAAAAAAAAAAAAAAAAAAAAAAGAATAAATTGATTATTGTTTTAAATCTATGTACTCCTGACTTTATAACGCAACATTGAATGATTCGATCACTCAGACTCAGCCCCGCAAAGATAAATTCTAGCCAATTATAATACGCGGTTTTAATCTCTAAAGAAAAATAATCCATCATCAATGCACGTCATCTAAATATTAATATCAGAATTAATTATATGTCCAACGCTAACTTTTTAACTTTGGCGCAAGTATGTAGGTAGTATAGAGGTCTACTCTCTCTTCAACCCTCCTCGAAAGTCTGATTGCACATTATTGGAAGGACAGCTAATAAATTCTTCTACGAATCGATGTGACTAAAAATAATATACATACAGGTATTGTATTTTATTAATAGAGAATTGGTGGAAATGCAAAAAAAAAAAAAAAAGACAATGAACGGGGATTCTCTAAATTTCTTTCTTCTCTTTCTCTCTTTCTCAATCGCCCACGTTTCTCTCCGTTCGGTACAGCTCGCATGCATGCATGCATGCATGCATGCACGAATCGCGCGCGGCACTATACGAAGGATTTGCTTCGCGTTGGTATAGAGAGAGAGTATAGTAATGTGTCGGTGACGACGGCGTACCTTCGTCTGTGATTCGTAGTATTCAGAGAGTAGCGCGAACGCCAGCTTCCGCGAACCACGCACCAGTGGTGTCTCGCCGAGTTTGGCCGAACGTACTCGAAGAAGAAAATGTGGCAATGCCAGAAGGCCAGCTCTACCCCCACTATATTACTTATAAAGCATCTCATTTTAGCGCCGCGCTACTATCTGACTGCATCATATATATATATATATATATGCGACGGTAACTTTTTTTTTGTCAGACAGATTTCTCTCGATCGGAATAACGTAGGTTAGTTAGGTATACGTATACGGAAATGATATTCAAGGATATACAATATACATATCGCGTCACTAATGCCATAAGGTCGTAAGTGCCAAAAAATTATTTTTTTTTTGCGGATATGCTCAAACGATGTTATATCGTATGAAAAAGATTTTGCCACCAAAAACAGGAAATTTTTTTTTTTTTTTTTTTTTTGCCCTTACGACTTTATGGCATTAGTTACGCGATATACAACAACGCGACAATAACATAATGAATGATTATTCCAATATGATTTTATTTCAAAAAAAAAAAAAAAAAAAAAAAAATCTATGATTTAGGAATATAGATCAGTTTATAGATATGAATAAAATATGAATCGTAATTATTCTTGAAATTTTATGTATGTATGCATAAATTTATCGAAATTCTTTCTAAATGGATGAATAATATATTAATTCCACGATCGACTATTGCAATTCCTTAAGTATATAATAATGGTTTACAATTTCGCGGAGATAATTATAAAAATTAATAATAAATTCAATTCCAGTTTATATTATATTGTTATATATATATATATATATACGAGTATAATAGTGAGAATCCGAGAAAAGGAATTTTTAAACAAGAAATTCAATTCTATATACCGCGAGGTTGTTATATCTAGATAGTTGGTTAGTTTCTTGGAAAAATTGGGACTGTGTGTAATACTAGTCAGGCTTTGATAATAATATAGGTAAAACGACATGCACGAAGTTATTTGACATCAAAAACGTTTGATGAAAATTGTACGTCGTAAGTAAGTAAGTATGGAGTGGTGTGGGTTCGCGGAATCCACCTCCTCCGCCTTTTACGTCCGCCTCCACCTCCGCGCGCGTCACCCCCCTTCTTCGTCGCGATATTATTATATTAAATTGGCACAGTAAAACGGTGAGATTATTGAGGTCTCGGTATTATTCTCAGTTATTTTCGGTAATCCATACATCCGACCTTCGAGTGGAAAAAAAAAAAATAAAAAAAAAATAAAAAATAAAAAGAACTGAGTAAGTCAGAATATGTATTCGAAATATAATTTAACAGTTTTTGCGAAACCAGCGGAATATTTTACTAGTAAATATATCGATTCTATAGATTTATTTTTTGAACATTGCAGATTTTTCAAGAGATGCGGTTTGAGGAATAAGAAAAATAAGAAAAATAAGATGAAGAAGAGCGGCATATGTCCTAAAACGGCAATAGTCGTCAACTGTGTTTCTACCACGCGATTCTCGGCAATAATTATTTAGACAAACGTGGAGGACTGGAATGCCGAGAGAACTTCTTGTTTTCATCGGTTTTTCTTCTATCTTTCTTTATTTTCTTTTCTTTTCTTTTCTTTTCTTTTCTTTTCTTTTCTTTTCTTTTCTATTCGTTTTTCGAGAACCACGTTGCTACCTCCTCGTATAGGATACCTCGCAGTCAAACGTGGTGTGAAACAGCTACGGACACCCTGGCCCCTTAACTTCAAGGAATCCGTAGTACAGTCGCGTTTCATTTTCCAAGGAGAGAAAGTTCCTTCCTAGACCACCTTCGCCATTTCGACGAACGAAAGTTAACTTTTTATATAGCTAATACTAATAATAATAATAAATCTTAACGATATATATACCAAATATACGCGAACTATATTTCATCGAAAATGAAAATCATATAATATCAAGAAAAAAAATATTTCGGAGAACAAATTGTAGTTTTTTTTTTTTTTTTTTGTTTTTCAATCTTACATCTGCCACACAGCACAGTTCTTCGTATAGTCAGTCGTTTCAAATAAAACCAATTCTCCGAATAGGAGATTGGTTCTTTGAAATATTCAACCAATGACATGATTTTCGTTTCTCGTTATACTTCAATCAAGGTTGAAGAAGATTCTATATAATATAATATGACAACTGCAGATATATACACGATATAATAATAATAATAATAATAATAATAATAATATACTAAATTCTTATTACTATAATATCGTTTCGGATATATGATTTAAATTCGCTAATTTTCATTTCTTTTTAGACGATTTAGTATATCTTTTTATTTTCATTTTTATATTCATAATCAATGTTTCATACTATAATAATAATTAACATATAAATATATAAGTTCTAAAAATACATACTATAGTATTTCATTTAAAAGTTTCTCACCAATGATAACGATGTTTACTTCATAAACATCGAGTATTAATCCATGTGGTATATAGTAATAATTTATACAGTAATCCAAGAACAGCACAACATATTGTCATTCCACGAACGAGAAATAAAAAATATAGGTAGATAAAGTAAAAAAAAATTATTACGATCGAAAGTTTTCAGTCTTTATTTCTGTCTTTTTTTTATTTTTTTATTTTTTGTGATATCCGATAATATCGCGTGTACTTTTTATTTTAAATGCGTGTTTTTAAACACTTCCACGTTATAAAATGATTAGTTTTGAAAAAAAAAAAAAAAGAAAAAAAAAAAAAAAACCTCTTAATATTAAATATATAAGAGGCCACCACCACCACCACCGGCGCAGTTTCTACGCTCAATCATCTATACGACACGCTTGTTTGAAACTCGTCGAGCAACTGACGTCCGCCTCTCGAGTGAATGAATCTATAATTACTGCGAGCAAGCCACATGTAACGGCGCAGTGGGAACGATAGATGTTTAAGTGGGGGGAAAGAATATATGGCGAAGTAGTATAGTGGGGGATATCCGAGAATGAGATATAGTCGTGGCGGAGGGAGGGAGGGAGAAATATCGAGCTACACATTTAAGCGAAAACGCTTTTTTTTATTATCCTGCTTAGTTACTTAGATCAGCGAGTATTACGAGTGAAAAAAGTGAATTCGGTATAACTCGTTAAACTCCTCGTATTTCATATATCTACTATACTTATTCGATTCGATATGTTGGGCATTTTTCTTCATTATTTTCGTCATTTCTTATTTTTCGTATTAAATACATATTATATTCCAAAGGAAAGAGATTTTTCCTATGAATGTATTATTATTATTATTATTTTACTTCAGATGAATCTTTTTTTTTTTTTTTTCATCTTCGGAATAATATAATATAATAATATAAGATATGGTTGAGTTTTTCTTCGAATATGAATATATCGCGTCACTAATGTAATAAGGTCGTAAGCGCCAAAAAAAAAAAAAAAAATTTTCGTGTTTTTGGTGGCAAAATCTTTTTCGTGCCATATAACATCGTTTGGGCATATCCGCAAAAAAAAAAAAAATTATTTTTTGGCGCTTACGACCTTATGGCATTAGTGACTCAATATGGTTGTATGAATACCAGTTTAAAATATAAATAATTAAATAAATAAATATGGATCTTCACAACAATTGATTCATATATATATATATATATATAGTTATTATACCGTCATTGAATTTCCTAGAATTTTGTGCGGAATTACCCGAAATATAAATATATATGATAAGCGTATGATAATAATAAAAAAATAATAATAATAATAATGAGAAGAACATTTCGTATAATAATAATAATATCGCGTCGTTTATAATATTAGTATATATATATTTATATATATTATTCGTCATATTCGTCAAACGGTTTTATTCAAGCGTTAGGTATATATAATTATATTTTTAAGAACCGTTTTATTCGTTGAAATAAAATATTGAATTAATTATTATCAATGAATCGTGATAGATATATACGTTTGTTCAGATCAATCGATTGATATATAAATCCACATGACTCACATATATATCAATCTAGAAATTTATGAGTCAATTATGATACTAATATTAAACGTTTATAATTTATTAATTTATAAATTATAAATTATAACGCAGCTAGCAACAGGATCTGAATGAAAACTAAATAATAAAAAAAAAAAAAAAAAAAAAAAAAAAAAAAGTAAAATAATATTCTGTAACAGCTCGGGTTTAGTATAGGTATATATAGGTACCTACAGCTGAGGTTTACTACCCGGATAGTCATTAAAACGCCCTGGAACCAGGGATAGGGCCTTCCGAAAACTGCGGACGTTTCTATATGCGACCCCTGCTGTTAGGTTTCCAATTTCAAATCGAGAAAATTACATTTCGCAAAAGTACCTACGCGTATACACTACGGTCTGAAACGTAGTATTATAGTATATAGGAACCAGGACCAGGTGCCTTCGGTCAAAGAAACCCAATATAGTATATAATATATATATAATATATAATAAACTCTCTAGTTCTTCGGACTTCTGTGTATTATTATATAGATATATATATATATATATTTAGAATATATATATATATACCTGAACACAGATGGATCGACAGATGGGGATGTGGGGAGACAAAAAAAAACAGACATAAGGGCCAAGGGCAACGGAGAGTAAAAATAGAAAAGATAAAAAAAAAAAAACTGCGCGGATTGATAATCTAGCCCTACCTACGTTACTGATAAGGGCTTAAATCGGGAAAAAATTGGGTAATCGAGGGAAACCGTAATCATATAAGTACACAGAAAAAAAGGTTAACTTGAGCCAAGAAAATTATTCTTGATTCAAGATAATTTTGCAAGAAAATTGGAACAACCAAGAAAATTGGAACAACCAAGAAAATTGGAACAATGTTCCAGAAGAAAATTGGAACAACCAAGAAAATTGGAACAACCAAGAAAATTGGAACAACCAAGAAAATTGGAACAACCAAGAAAATTGGAACAATGTTCCAGAAGAAAATTGGAACAACCAAGAAAATTGGAACAACCAAGAAAATTGGAACAACCAAGAAAATTGGAACAATGTTCCAGAAGAAAATTGGAACAACCAAGAAAATTGGAACAATGTTCCAATGTTCCAATGGAACAATGTTCCAATGTTCCAATGGAACAATGTTCCAATTTTCTTGGTTATTCCAATTTTCTTGGTTGTTCCAATTTTCTTGGTTCGATAAAAATTTTGATTTGATCCGAGAAAATTTCGGTCTTCATTTTTGGACCGCAAAATGATCTTGAATCAAGTCAACCTTTCTTTCTGTGTATACTATGTCGTAATTTGAACTACAATTTATATATTACCTATATTTAAATATAAATAAACTAGATTTTTATATTCACCAAATTTTCGTATTTTTGGAACGCCGCATTTGAAGGGATGAAGTTATATTACAGATTGTTCGGAAGGTTCTAACATATAAGCCGAGTTATTGAATTTAAATTTATATACCTTCTAGGAAATTTTCTAGTCTATATTATATATATATATAGTAGTATATATGTATAGTATGTACATATAGCTAATATTGATCATAGCTGAATCTGCGGAGGTTGAAATCAATACGATACGATTTACCTATACCCTAGTTCGGCGAAATGAAGATATTTAATTTACTACTCTCCGAGAACAATTATATATATTATCACCTATACTCGACTATACTCACGCCCACGTGCACAGCATGACAATCACCCCTACAGGGAGGATATAGCAGGGGATTCGTCACAATAACGATTCGTGGAAAATTTCTTGTATTATATATATATATATATATATATATATATATATATATATATATATATATATATATATATATATACTACCTAACTGCAGGATTCGGGAAAATTGGATAATGAAATTCGGTCCAGGAGCACAGAAGTCAACTTTTATAATGAAATTTCTATTTTTAGCGTATTTGCTAAGAAAAAAAAAAAAAAAAAAAAAAAAAAATACAAAAATAATTGCGTCAACATTATACAATATGAAATATATACCTACACCTACGCCTTTCTCTTTTTATTTCTCGTTTACCTTTGTTCAACAATATCGCAGGGAATCATGGGTAATATCCTAACCCTACCCTAACCTAACCTAACCTAACCCAACCTAACCTCAGATCAGACAATCCTAACCCATATATTGGGAACCTTAGAACCTCGATACGCCAACTAGTGGCAGAAAATAGAACTGTTCTAACAAGGCTGAAATTTCAAAGCCACGCCCATTCCAAGGATCACAATATTTCTATATGCGAAAATCGCGCCTTCCCTAAACGATGATCGTGGCGATATGTGTATAGGTAGTATAGACTGCGGTTTGCTCCGGTGTGGGATCATGATAGTTTCGATTATAGCGAACACCTGGTCATATCGTGAGTCATAAACGTCTCGAGCCGTATACAGAAAATAATTGTACCCCATATACAATATAACTCGCGTATAAGAATTTGTATGACATATAGTTTTTCGCTTTTATACCTATATTATATACATATATATTAGACCGGTTCAAAAAAATCGACTTTTCTTTTTTTTTTTTTCAATTTTCGCATTGAAATACTTTCGGGGAGGTGAAAAAAGATGCCTGTTAAAAGCGGAGCTCTTAATATTAAGATTTAGAAGTCGCTCATCGTGGATTTCTATTTTCCATTTGAATAGAGCATAGGAAATTTTTTTTTTTTTTTTTTTTATATAATTTTGTAGCTCACAAACCAATGAACAAATCCAAATGACTCATACATATTTTCATATGAAATTGAACACTCTACAAAAAGCTTTTCTTATCATTTTTTGATAAATTGACTCCTTCCAAAGTTATTCAAGCTCAAAGTTCAATTTATAGTTGAGTCAACTATTTTTTTTTTTTTTTTTTTTTTGTGATTTTTTTCCACAATGATAGATAAATTTTTTAGAGTGTTCAATTTAAACGTATATTTTAAAAATGAGTTGATGCGATAAGGGTCAACGATACCTAAAACCTTGTATAATTATATATCAATAAAAAACAATGTCTTAAAGTCAGTAAAATTATACCGATATCCTATATGATATAACTTTCATTCTTTAATATTCCTCATATAAAGGTAATAATAAATAAATAAATAATAAATATCGCATTGCATCCGCGATATCGTAATAGGAATGTGATATACTCAAGTATATATGTTATATATGTACATAAGATCGACGGAAATGACCTTTGGTTCGTGTCCTTCCCCGGCGCGTAATCGGTTTTCTCTTATATCACCGGAAGACTGAACTCAGCTGTTCGCGCAACCGCGCTTTGCACGTCGCATAATATCATAAAACCGGACGCAGCTGTCAGGTCTATAACGACGGGCAGATGAAGAAGGCGGTCGCGGTTTTCTCGTTCTTTTTGTGTCTAGTTTCTCAATTCCTCCAATCTATGTTCTTCTTCTTCTTCTTCTTGTTCTTTTTTTTTTTTTTGTTTTTTTTTTTATTTTTCATTACTTTTTTTATTATTTCTATTAATAATAATTCATTTACGCTTGGAGTACTATATAGAAATATAATTGAAAATCAAAAAAAAAAAAAAAAAAAAAAGAAGTTACTTGAATTACGTAAACGCATAATTGAACAAAGCCGATCTTTGATCTTTGAATTTGCACTTTGAATTGCTACTTTGAATACCTACGTTATACGCGTGTATAGATTAGTATAGGGTAATTCCGGGTGAGATGGCCATAGGGGAGAGATGGCCTTCGATGATATTTCTCAGCCTACACGATATATTACACTTTCTATTTGGGGTAGATCGGTAGTAGTACTTTGTACGAAGCGATCTACTCTAAATAGGAAGTGTCATATATCGAATAGCATGAGAAATATCATCGAAGGCCATCTCTCCCCTATGGCTATCTCACCCGGAATTACCCTATATATATACTAGATCGCTTCAAAAAAATCGACTATTCTTTTTTTTTTTTCAATTTTCGCATTGAAATACTTTCGGGGTGGTGAAAAAAAAATGCCTGTCAAAAGCGGAGCTTTTAATATTAAGATTTAGAGGTCGCTCATCGCGGATTTCTATTTTCCATTTAATAATAGCATAGGAATTTTATTTTTTTTTTTTCTTCAGAATTTCGTAGCTCACAAACCAATGAACAAATCCAAATGACTCTTAGATATTTTGATAGGTGATTGAACACTCTAAAAAATGTATCTATCATTGTGGAAAAAAAAAATTACAAAAAAAAAAAAAAAAAAAAAATAGTTTACTCAACTATAAATTGAAATTTGAGCTTGAATAACTTTGGAAGGAGTCAATTTATCAAAAAATGATAAGAAAAGCTTTTTGTAGAGTGTTCAATTTCATATGAAAATATGTTTGAGTCATATGGATTTGTTCATTGGTTTGTGAGCTACAAAATTATTTTAAAAAAAAAAAAAAAAAAATTTCCTATGCTATTCAAATGGAAAATAGAAATCCGCGATGAGCGACCTCTAAATCTTAATATTAAGAGCTCCGCTTTTAACAGGCATCTTTTTTCACCCCCTCGAAAGTATTTCAATGCGAAAATTGAAAAAAAAAAAAAGGAATAGTCGATTTTTTTTTGAACCGGTCTAATATTATACATACATACCTAAAGCTGTATCATTTATAACGTTGAATTATTATCATTGTTATGGTGCAGTTTTAAGTTGCGCAATACGACGTTCTGTAGAATTCAATTATTTAATTGAGCCTGGTACACGCGGTATACCTATATATATGTATATATATATATGTATATTAAAGAACCGGGGGTTTCGTAAATAATTATATATTATATACTATATATACGAACACATGTATAGCCGACGAGAAACTGGCGTGCAAATTAAGAGACGAGCAAATAACTATTTCTTAGTATTTTGTAGTTTGATTGCAGTGCGAGGGCCTCGTTGTCCCCTTCATAAAACTAGTGACTTCCGCTTCCGGTTAGAGTCCATTTCACGTACCCCTTACTGCCCTTTTACACCTATATATATCTATATAGGTACACATATGACATAGTATATATATACATATATATATTTATATGTAGTGCATCGTATCTCCCTGCGCAGTCCAACGCCGCACACTTACTGTAATTACAGGTATTTCAATTTCTACGTCTAGATAGGAACGAGGTATACAGGTATCTAACTTTCCATGAGAATCAACTTCCCAAGGTCCCCAGCTTTATATACAGTATATATCTTTATTTTCAACTCTTTTTCTTTCTTTTATCTCACATATATATATATATATATATATATATATGGTTAAATTCCGAGAAATTTCCACCTGTACTTATATACGTTATATATATATAGATGTAGATATATCTAATAAATTTATTATTATTATTATTATTATTATTATATATACATACATATACATTTATATATATATAAATAATAATATATGAGAATCACTTACCTACTAACCGATACGAAAACAACGCGACTTTTAGACCTACGGACCGTTACATAAAATAATAAACCCAACTTCCAAGAACTAACTCGACTCTCTCTCTCTCTCACGTTCTGTCTCTCTATATTTTTCTCTCGACATATGTACCTATATACTTTGCATTTTTTTTTTTTTTTTTTTTTTTTATATATTTTTATTATTATACACCGTTGTACGGTTATTATTATTATTATTATTATTCTAATTATTGTTATTTATTTTATCTTTTTTTTTTCACATCCAGTGTGTACGATTTCTTGGAATTTTATTTTATTTCATTTTTTCTTATATATAGTATACATATGTGTCATGTGATAGTACGTCAAAGTACAAAAATTCACGGAGAAAAATTTATAGTAAATTTTCTCATACTCATATAGTAGTTGTGTCATATACTTCGAATATGACGATCGTTCCGATACATTATACTCAATGTTCCATGAATGTGAGAAAGATATTCCTATATTCATGGTGACATTAGGTATAAAGTATAGGAACAATCGTCATATTGAAAGTATATGACACAACTACTATATGAGTATGAGAAAATTTACTATAAATTTTTCTCCGTGTGATAAGTATACGCAGAAAAGTCTGGTGAAAAATAAAATTAAGATGAATTTAGAAACGAAATAGAAAATCGGTATAATCCTATTTGCATTATATACACGAAATGTGTAAAAGTATCCTAATATAACGTCGCGGGACAATCATATTATTATTATTATTATTATTATTATTATTATTATTATTAGAAAATCATGAAGGAGTGGTAAAACCCCGGGGTTGTAAGACGAGAAGAAGAAGAAGAAGAACAAGAAGATCCTGTGCGAGCAAGCGCGAGCTGTTGCAACAACAACAACAACAACAACAACGCGTTGTACCAACATCGATATCTATCTAGTCGAGGTTTACAACCGGTTCGAAGTTAAAGTTACGACGTTGAGATATATATTTCACTAGCGGTTGTACATCGTATACCTATGTACCTATACCTACCTATAAATACGCAAATAAAATTTCCGCACATTCCTTTCTCTATATTTATTATATTATACATATATATGTGGTATTTCACGTGAACCGGATCGGTTTTTGGCAGGAGGTCATCGAATTTTACGCCAATGCAGATTTAGATTCCTATTGTTACTACATCAGATGTCCCCAACAGTTACAGAGCGTGAAAGTATAAGCTCCTTCGAAATATGTAGCAATACAATTATTTTTGTAAGTCTTAAGCCCAATCCCTAGTCGCCCACCTCCTTTTGGTCGAAATGTGTCACATTTCGATTATTATCCGAGCCCAGGCGTCAAAAATGCAAAAAAGGCCAACTTAGCACAAATTCTATTTCAATTCCGAACACATAGGTCCAAAAAAATGTTCGTTTCGTGCGAAAATAGAGTCTACAGATGGTTTTTACATTGTTCGCCGAGGAAATCGAATTCGAATAATTTTTTAACAATGTAAAAACCATCTGTAGACTCGATTTTCGCACGAAACGAACATTTTTTTGGACCTATGTGTTCGGAATTGAAATAGAATTTGCGCTAAGTTGGCCTTTTTCGCGTTTTTGACTCGGTTTTTGACGCCTGGGTCCGGATAATAATCGAAATGTTACACATTTCGACCAAAAGGAGGTGGGCGACTAGGGATGGGCCTTAACCATGCAAAACTTTGAAAATATGCGATTTCTTTGTTCTTCTACTTGAAGGTTCACACCAATTGCTCTAAAATTTTCACCAAAAGTACTTCGAGGTGGCACTAAGAAGTGATCAAAATTTCAGCCTCCAGTTTTTTACTTTTTTTTTTTTGTTGCCAATATTAATATACGGATCCGATCGATTCCTATATATGGCCTTGTAAGGATGTTTGAAGTTCCCGTTAAAACCACCACCACCACCACCACCAGCACAGAAATGATTATTTCTCAAAAGTTATATAGCTATAGTCAGTCTTTGGACTGTTTTTGCAACAAGCCCACACTACCTATATGATATCTATAACCCGCACAGTTATAGTAATACGGGTATACGGGTATATACCGCGAGTATTCGGTGAGTCTGAACGACCCCCTTCCTGGGGCAAGACCAACACAGGCGCGCACTGCGTGCGTGAGGCTCGGCGAGCGGGGCTAGGCGGTCAGTGGCGCTTCTACCGACGCAGTGCGCGCCTGTGTTGGTTTTGCGTAGAGAGGGGGTCGTTCAGACTCACCGAATACTCGCGGTATAATATATACACAGAAAAAAAGGTTAACTTGATTCAAGACAATTTTGCGGTCCAAAAATGAAGACCGAAATTTTCTCGGATCAAATCAAAAATTTTTGCTCGAACCAAGAAAATTGGGACAATTTTCTTGGTTCGAGAAAAATTTTTGATTTGATCCGAGAAAATTTCGGTCTTCATTTTTGGACCGCAAAATTGTCTTGAATCAAGTTAACCTTTCTTTCTGTGTAGGTAACTCCCTCTTGCAGCACCTTTCATTTTTCACTTTACCCATCGGGACATATTTGTCGTTGACAAACCTAATGATCGTTTCGAAGAATTACGCCACGGGGTAAGCGTAGCTTTCGCTCTCTCTCTCTCTCTCTCTCTCTCTCTCTCTCTGACTTGAGTAAATTACGACCCTGCTTAAAAACCATCTGCTTCTACAGGTGGCTAAATCGGTATATATATATATAGATATAGGTATAGGTATACATAAAATCAGTTCGAACCGCTCGAACTTCCCCATATTATATAGTATACCCTACACATATAATTTTTCTTTCTTTTCCCAACTTTTATTTTCATCTCTTTTTATTCTACGTATTTATTTTTGCGGATTTAACCGCGTCTCGCAAGTCTGAATATATACGGGGATCGAAGACCTGTGAAGCTATAAGGCTCTCTATACTACTCAACGCCGAAATAAACCGAAGAAAACCGAGGAAAGGCTTGGGCCGCAGTACTCGGCCCTGCGAGTTACAGCCTAGACCCTTGGATATATGAACGTCTGATTGGTGGGTCGAGCCTGGTAGGGCATATAGTCATCCGTCCGTTCGTTCGTTCGTCGTCCTAAACCTGGGACAGAATTTCCCGGAAAATAAATTTCTTGGTATGTAGCTAACGATCGGGGCCAAGTCCTTACCACCCTTTCGTTTCTTTACGTATAGTGGATGGAGTGAATAGCTCGTTCCGCGCGTCTACACGACTATTTCCCCACGTGTCCCTTCGTATTAATAGTATGAATACGTATATATAAGTATATATAATATATATATTTATATATACACAGAAAGAAAGGTTAACTTGATTCAAGATAATTTTGCGGTCCAAAAATGAAGAGTGAAGACCGAAATTTTCTCGGATCAAATCAAAAATTTTTCTCGAACCAAGAAAATTTTCCAAATTTTCTTGGTTGTTCCAATTTTCTCGGTTGTTCCAATTTTCTTGGTTGATCCAATTTTCTTGGTTGTTCCAATTTTCTCGGTTGTTCCAATTTTCTTGGTTGTTCCAATTTTCTTGGTTGTTCCAATTTTCTTGATTCGAGAAAATTTTTTGATTTGATCCGAGAAAATTTCGGTCTTCATTTTTGAACCGCAAAATTATCTTGAATCAAGAATAATTTTCTTGGCTCAAGTTGCATATAACAGCGTGTAATATACATTTATATGCATATTACTATATTATACCGACACAGGATTAATTGCTGTAGGTAGGTATATACAAGTAGGTATGTTGTATACCTATATAGTATAGGTAAAGATAGAGATCGTGTTTAAACCAGTTTTTCTTTCTTTTCGTATTTCTTTCATCTTTTAGATCAATTAAAAGTTATTTCTATATATAGATATATGGTGAATTCCACGCCAACTTGACCAATGAATTTCCCTCACCATTTTCGATTTGATTCAAAAAAATTTCTACAATTTTTCAAGTACTAAAACGGTCCCCTGAATTTTTTCAGATTTTTCGATCGACCAGTTTTTTTTTTTTTATGATTTTTCAATCTACCAAATAGATCGATACTTTTTAAAAATCTTAAAAAATTCTCAAAAATCTCTTTTTCCACTACGAACATCACGCTACCAAGGCCATGATGGTGCAAATTTTCCTTCTATTTTTTTTTTCAACGTTTCTCATACAAACATGACTAACACGACCAATGATTTCCCCACACCATTTCCGATCGACTTCAAAATGTTTTCTACAATTTTCCCTAACTCCAAAACGGTCTGCTGAATTTTTCCCAATTTTTGGATTGACCCGTTATTTTTTTATGAATTTTCGAACTACCAAATATTTCCACCTTTTTTAAAAATCTCAAAAAATTCTCAAAAATTATAGGATTCACTACAAACATTACGTCACTAATCCCATGATGGTGGGATTTTTTCCTTCTTTTTTCTTTTTGTGAGGGAAATTCATTGGTCAATTTGGCGTGGAATTCCCCATATATACCTATATCCTGAGTAGTAAAATGCGTTAAATATACCGGGAAGTAGATGTATGATGCTTTCAGACTTACATTCGCGAAGGTACTACCTATAATATGAGTTATAAAGCGATGATAATTTGTTTTTTTTACATTTTTTAAAAATTTTTTTCTTTTTTTTTTTTTTTTTTTTTTTGCATCAATACTTCAAGAGGCTTTGGTATATAGACTCGGAGCGTATGATGAAGCGGTGTGTTATTATCGTCTCAATTTATTACACTATCTTACAATTATAATATATATATATATATGTATATGCGAGGCCCCGGTAATGTAAGTATATATACGATTTTTAACACGTATTTAAAAGCTGGCGGAATATCACGGCGATCCTTTTGTTCCTTACTTGGAACAAGATTGTATATCGTTATCAAAAAGCCGCGTATAAAATTACTCGGAATTACATATGTCCAGCGCTCTCGCATCCTATGTAGAGTTTATCCAGCTCTACCACCTTAGCAAACGCGCATATAATATGAATTTGAGTCTGAGATCCGACGAAATCGGGAAATGGAATTTAAGGCCCATCCCTAGTCGCCCACCTCATTTTGGTCGAAATGTGTGACATTTCGATTATTATCCGGGCCCAGGCGTAAAAAACGCAAAAAAGGACAACTTAGCGCAAATTCTATTTCAATTCCGAACTCATAGGTCCAAAAAAATGTTCATTTCGTGCGAAAACATAGTCTACAGATGGTTTTTACATTGTTCGCCGAGGAAATCGAATTCGAATAATTTTTTAACAATGTAAAAACAGGCGTTTTTGACGCCTGGGCTCGGATAATAATCAAAATGTGACACATTTCGACCAAAAGGAGGTGAGCGACTAGGGATGGGCCTTAATCTGTATTCAAATTTGATTTGAGCGTGTTAAATTAAACCGTATTATACTAGAGGGGTTTGAATCTCTATAAATGTGAATCGAAATCTTTCGAGGAATGAACCGCAATTACAACTTCTCTTATTATATACTTTCATACAAATCGTATAGAATCGGGTCTGATTATAATAGAATCGTATCTCTCGAAGTTATAAAAGGTTATAAAAGGATATGAAAATCTTTCATTTATCCTATATATATATTAGGGTGTGCCAAAAAAAAAAAAAAAAAAAAAAAAAATTCAAACGCACATCAACATTCCGGTAGAGCATCTTAAATAGAATATCTCAGCCAAATATGAGCTCTTAATATTGATATTTAGAACTGCCTAATTTTGTTACCAATTTTAGTTACTAAAATAGGCAGTTCTAAATATCAATATGAAGAGCTCATATTTGGCTGAGATGTTCTATTTGAGATGCTCTACCGAAATTTCGATGCGCGGTTGAAAAATAAATTGTTTTTCCCAGAGTCGTATGACTCTATGACGCTATGACTCAATGTTTATAGGCGAATATCTCTTAATCGGTGAGAGTTAGGAAAATTTTATCCCAGTACTTTTTTGTAGAGCGTGAAATTTCCTATAAGAATCTGTATTCAGATAATTTCTAAATCAAGCCGGTTACGAGAAAAAACAATTCGAAAATTTTCCGATTTTTTTTTTTTTCACGTGTTATTCAAATCAAAAATGAGAAAACTGAGTTAGGCAGTTCTAAATATCAATATTAAGAGCTCATATTTGGCTGAGATATTCGATTTGAGATGCTCTACCGGAATGTTGATGTGCGTTTGAATTTTTTTTTTTTTTTTTTTTGGCACACCCTAATATATATAGAATGCGAGGATCAACATATATATATATGTGTTCAATTTCAAATTTGTTCATTTTATAAAGTTATTCGGCATTGCGAGGATATATATATATAGTAGCAATTTACTCGTTTAACAAAGGACTTTCTCTCGCGGCTATACTATACCTATGTATGAGAATTTTGGAGGGTAGCTCTGCTGCTACAGGGAGTATAGAGTGAGAGAAAACACGGTCGAAACACCGTCAGAGAGGCGGAGACCAGACCTTTCTCAGAAGAGCCTGCGGATCGGGCGCCCAGCTCTGCGCGCGTTGAGTCCGGAGGGTGGAACGTACTTCCAGGAAAACTGCTGCGCCGTCGACTGCGGGATTGTACTCACGAGTCGCATAGGCGTGGCATCCCACAGTTTCGCGAATATAATTACACCTATATTATATATTATAATATATATATATATATATGTCGTAGTCGTAGTAGATATAATACGTACGTCAAAGGTCTCTCAATTTATTATATATATACGATATAAATTATGTACGCAGTTTTATGGAATTTAAATAATTATTATACTTTATACGCGCGTGCGTGCGTTTAATATATATATATATATATATAATATCGAATAAAATATACATAACAGCGTATAGAAATTTTTTTTCTATAATATATGTCGTGAATTATATTATTCATTTATAACTAACTACTATATAGTATAATATAGTAATCATAAATTCTAATTTAGATTTCTCGCGTGATTATTATATTACCGCGAATGATTATATAATAATTATAATACGTAGTATACGCGGCAATAAAATAATTACGCCAAATATTACGCCAATGAAAAACGTGCAGCGGTTGTCGTACGGCAATGCGCCGTTGTATAGGAAGAATTGCGGAACGAACTGTAACAAACTCATGTCCGTAGTGTGTTTCGTTGCCGCGGTGCAGAGCTGTTGGAGGTATAAAGAATCATGATCTGGAAATTAGCAAATTCTGCGATCGGTATAACTCGATGAGATATTAAAGTCTAATTCGTTTGACATTGTGAAAATAAAATAAAAAAATCTAAAGATATATGTAATTGAAATTCTAATAAAATTGCAAGGATATAGAAAAACTAGAATAACTATTAAAAATCAACAACTCGATCGCTATATATTATCGATAATCATTTTTACGATAATAATAATAATATCTTTTCATAATTGCGTTGAGGTATAATAATAACAATAACACTTTCGTAAATTAATATATATGTATATATATATATTATGTATATAATACTATGATATCGAAGAATTTGATAACGATGAGAGTAGCTGGTATTTAACGGATCGTTTTTATTGGTCAACAACTGCTTACTGTTCTTTATCTTTGGTATTGATAATGTATTAACATATAGATCGGTAGTATAACATTTACGCAATTAATGTGCGTGACCCAATGAGAGAAAACTAAACTATAGACTAAAGCTATTGATGATTCGACGATAAGAGTTAAATTTTGTTTACATATATTTTTCTTCACATATTATATAAGTAAGTAGTACCTATATGTTTGTTGATTTGTTGTTAATTTTATTTTTCTCAGAATTTCATACAGTTTTATCTATAATATTCCTGGTAATTAATTATTTCAATGTTATTTTATAGTAGTATAAATTATGCGATAGTAATCGTATATACCGAGAAGTTTCGTGGACGCGGAACGCTAGGGGTACCAACTCGAAATTTTTGCTATTCCATACGCGTAGGTCATACAGTAAACTGCAGCAGCAGTTTGGTAACTTACCAGATGTTTCTAGTAAAATCACTAGAGATCACTAGAAATCTAGTGATCATTGGTCACTAGATTTCTGGACTAGAAATATAATGACTAGATTTCCAGTGATTTCTAGTGGTTTTACTAGAAACATCTAGTAAGTTACTAAACTGCTGCTGCAGCTCACTGCCCATAAAATAGGACCCTTTTTGGGTTGGTATCCCTAGCGTTCCGCGTCCACGAAACTTCTCGGTATGTAGTACTAGTGTACCTACACAGAAAAAAAGGTTAAGGCCCATCCCCAGTCGCCCACCTCCCTTTGGTCGAAATGTGTCACATTTTGATTATTATCCGAGCCCAGGCGTAAAAAGTGCAAAAAAAAAAGGCCAACTTAGCGCAAATTCTATTTCAATTCCGAACACCATAGGTCCAAAAAAAAATGTTCGTTTCGTGCGAAAATAGATTCGATTTCCTCGGCGAATAATGTAAAAACCATCTGTAGACTCTATTTTAGCATGAAACGAACATTTTTTTTTGACCTATGTGTTCGGAATTGAAATAGAATTTGCGCCAAGTTTGCCTTTTTTGCGTTTTTGACGCCTGGGCTCAGATAATAATCGAAATTTAACACATTTCGAAGAAACGGAGGTGGGCGACTAGGGATGGGCCTTAACTTGAGCAAAGAAAATTATTCTTGATTCAAGATAATTTTGCGGTCCAAAAATAAAGACCGAAATTTTCTCGGATCAAATCAAAAATTTTTCTCGAACCAAGAAAATTGGAACAATTTTCTTGGTTCGAGAAAAATTTTTGATTTGATCCGAGAAAATTTCGGTCTTTATTTTTGGACCGCCAAATTATCTTGAATCAAGTCAACCTAGCTTTCTTTCTGTGTATACTATATATGAAGGATTATAAAATTGATATTAATCATTAATTTTGATCGTGGTGTATGAAGGAATATGTACCTATATGTAGATTGGTATATGCATATATGTGTGGGTAGGTATACTAATTAGGTTGTACTACCCCGCAGGGTGTCCTTAAGGCATAGTAATGTTTAACTCGAAACGTGAATTGGTTAGAAGTGTATAGAAACAAGGAACCCTGAAGGTTCATATATATATATATGAAGACTGTATATTATACGATGCCGCAGGATCGCTTGTGTATAGAGTAAAAACTGAAATTAATTCCTCAATCCTCTAAGCTCTTTTATTTTCGTCTAGATCTTCGCTCCCTCCAAAACCCACGGCGGTCGCAACGAAGAGAAGAGAAGCAAAGAGCTAAGAGAAGAAGAGGAAAGAGAAGAGGATTCTGGGAAGGATCCTTGCCCGTAGCTGCAGCAATCTTCCTGCGGGTATACAGATACCGATTTTCTCTTGTTTTATACTCGCCATATATCTCTGCGCAACGCGGATATACGCAGGTATATATATATATACATTTGTATATATATGTATTGTACATCTATATATACATATAAATTATACATATATTTATGTACATATAGGCATATATTTATATAAACATATTTTCAAAGAAAAATGATAAACTATTTTTCTACACGTAAATAGGTATATAATTATTATCGCATCAATCATTGTCACTTGTAAGATGGGTAGGTATATATCGTAGATTTAGTACTATACGTGTAGCGAATTGACTGTGTTTAAAAAAACAAACAAACAAAAAAAAAAAAAAATTATTCAATATACAAATACATTATATAGTATTTATGCACCGAGGGAAGAAAGTGCGTACTTTATTCCTGGCGGCGCGCATAAAGAACGCGCTTTCTGCCCTTGGGTGCATAAAATATCGTATGCAACATGGTGTAAAGTGTTCTTCTAGACGAGTGTGAAGGTCTCGTCAAACCTCACACTCGTCAAAAAGAACACTTTATTCCCTAGGTGCATAATATACTAATATCACGTTACTATAATGCCATAAGGTCGTAAGCGACACTATACACGACCTTCTGGTTCAATTAAGACCAAAAACTCGTAAATTTTTTTTCTCTTCGGAATCGCGATGAAACCAATGAAAAACACATAAATATATATCTATCGAAATTCCCGAGAAATCGAGAAAATTACAGTCAGAAGGTCGTATCCGCCGTTTTTTTTTTTTTTTTTTTCATGCAATGGTCTTAAAATTGATGGAAACGCGTATTTCTATTGAAATTCCCGAAAAACAAGTTTTTTTTTGGCGACTATACGACCTTCTGGCTTTAGTTTTCGTTATTTTTTCGTAAAACTAAAGCCAGAAGGTCGCAGTCGCCAAAAAAAATTTGTTTTTCGAAAATTTCAATGGAAATACGCGTTTCCATCGATTTCACGGCCAATCCAAAAGAAAAAAGAAGTAAAGCCAGAGGGTCGCATGTGTTCGGCATATAATACGACCTTCTGCTTTCAATTTTCCGAATTTCCAATGTCAATTGATTCACATAAGTAATTGTCGATTCTAAAGCGAATGCAGAAAAAAAATAAAAAAAATTATACAATCTTCTGGTACTAAAATCGAATTTTTTGCGTTTACTAACGCGATATAATAAAAACTTATGTATGTAATCACACCTCTGCGATTTTTTTTTTTTTTTTTTTTTACCCTAATCTTTTCCTACATTTTCATTTTCATATTCTTGGCAATTCAAGTTTTATATCTTCGTATATGTACCCAAGTATAGAAAATAGGAAGAACATCTTGGTTCAGAATTCCGAAAGCTAAAGATCCGTAAGGTGAAACCTCCGAAACTTGAAATTTACGCATGTGCATTTCATGCATTCATCGTTTAATAACTCAGATTGTTGGTACTATTGATCGTATCGAAAGCAATAAATGGTCAAATTAATCGTGTTGAGATGTACTTTTTAGAAAAACAGTTGGAAGTTATCGACTGAAGTATAGATTAAAATAATGGTTATTCGTAAAGCTATAGGGTCTCGGTTATAGAATGAACTACCTATTTTTTGTATTCACTACATTCCGAGAAATAGCACGAAATTTTCGATTCTTTGAACCTTCGGGTACCTTGACCTCAGGAATTTTGATATTCTGAACTTCTGAATAGTCTCAAACGATCAAGTTCGGAATTTCAACATCGTTCGAGACATTTCAAAATTCGGAACGATTTCATTCAAGTTACAGCAGTATATTATGTAAAAAAAGAAAAAAATTATCGCAGGATCCAATTTAAATAATTAAAAGTTTAAAAAATCGCGTATCAGTATGTCTTGCATAATTTAATCGTACAGGGGGCTTTCTCTGGGTTCTGTAGCGCCAGCGCTCTCTCTCTCTCTTTCTCTCTCCATATACGTGTATATATGTATAATATACAATCGTCCATGTGTGTGTGTGTGTGTGTGTACCCTCTCTGATTCTAGCTTGTTATCAGAGGATAAAAAAAAAATTCTTGGTAGCTATCAACTGTGATGCTTTGAACTCTATATGGTAAAGAGGAGGAACCAATTTCCGACCGAATCCAAGGACATCGCAGGCTATATATATATGTACTTCAGTTATAACATAAGTATATCAATTTATTGAACTGACATTCAGTAACAGATTAATTTTTATTTATGTACAGTACATATATATTTTTTTTTTTTTTTTTTTTTTCAAGGTGACCCTCGAAATATAATATACCCCATTATCGCGCCTAAAATAATTGACAGTGACCATATACGGAGTGCGATGTAAGTGCTGGAGGTTGCGAATAATAATCAACTTTTTTTTACAGATTTTGTAATCATAAATATATTTGGCAATAAATTGTTTTTTTTTTTTTTTTTTTTTCTTTTTTTTTTTTTTTCAAACCCTTCTCTCTTTCAGCCTATATTATACAATAAAAACTATGTACAATAAAATTTATAATTATTGTATGAATTTTTTTTTTTTATCATCCTAGCAAGTATAAATATATATATATCTTTACGCTATCATATTGCATATTCCTACTACCTACTACCTATATACTTATACCTACTCTATTATCGGCTCCATTCTGTCTGGCAAAGATTTCGAAAGCTGCTTTCTCCGCGTATATAACTAACTTACTATACATATACCTTAGCCCAGATGTTAACGGTTTTATTCTAAGTAGTTATATAGTACTACTATAAGACGCGCGAGAGAGTGCGTTGACATCGTGATATGTGTAATTTAAAATACATAAATATATATATATATATATTAGGGTGTTTCATTTTTAGGCAATATTTTTTTTTTTTCGATGGCATACCAGAGAATCTTATACTTTATAAAAAATAAAAAATTTTGCCGCCTGGTAAAAGGTTTTAGGTCTAATAGTGGCTTAGCTCATTCAAAAATTCGATTTCCCACCTAAATAACACAGGAAAATTTTTTTTTTTTTGTTTAATTGAATTTTTCGTTGTTAAAAATTTGTTTTTCGAAAAAACCTTCATATAGCTTTTGAAGGAAATTAAATTCTCTACAAAAATGTCTCTGTGGTCGAAGACCGTACAACCAGTAGTTTCGGAGTTATAGCGAAAATTGTTCATGTTTGACGCGCTATAACTCCGAAACTACTGGTTGTACGGTCTTCGACCACAGAGACATTTTTGTAGAGAATTTAATTTCCTTCAAATACTATACGAAGGTTTTTTCGAAAAAAAAATTTTTAACAACGAAAAATTCAATTAAACAAAAAAAAAAAAAATTTTCCTGTGTTATTTAGGTGGGAAATCGAATTTTTGAATGAGCTAAGCCACTATTAGACCTAAAACCTTTTACCAGGCGGCAAAATTTTTTATTTTTTATAAAGTATAAGATTCTCTGGTATGCCATCGAAAAAAAAAAAATATTGCCTAAAAATGAAACACCCTAATATATAATATATGTGTCTATATCTGTGTTTTATAATACTTTGTGTAATTATTATAATTCGCAATAATATTTCAAAAGGTAATTAAAATGTAGGTACTCGAGGTTTTTAATCGTTCCCTGCAGCAGCAGCAGCAGCAACAGCAACAGCAGTCTTTTAGTCAATTGTGTAAATAGGCCAGTTTTGAAAGTCAGCCTTGTCTTCTCTCTCGCGCGCGCCGCGCGCTCGAGAGTTTAATAACTCGTATATAGTAACTGTTTCCCGGTAACAATTCCACAGACTTTAAGTAAGACGTGCTCAAATATTTCTACCCTGAAGTAGAGTTGTATATATATATATATAGTATATACGTATATTTATTATGTATTTTTTACAAGATAGTTGTGTGGTGATTGTCAGAGATTGCAGTAAGCATAAGCGCTTTTCTCATAGCTAACTCCGTTCTAATCTGCAATATTATTTATAACACCAACGCTGGCATCTGTATACAGAAAGAAAGTTTGACTTGATTCAAGATAATTTTACGGTCCAAAAATGAAGACCGACATTTTCTCGGATCAAATAAAAAAATTTTTTCACGAACCAAGAAAATTTGAAAAATTCCAAGAAAATTGGAACAACAAAGAAAATTTTCTTGGTTCGAGAAAAAAAATTTTTCATTTGATCCGAGAAAATTTCGTTCTTCATTTTTGGACCGTAAAATTATTCTTGAATCAAGAATAATTTTCTTGGCTCAAGTTAACCTTTTTTTTTCTGTGTAGTACCTAGCAGCAGTAGCTGCTGCGATACTCTAGTATGCAGATTGATATAACGCGCACAGTTTTACATAATAAATATGCATACAAATCCAGAAATGAGAAAACAAAAAAAAAAAAAAAAAACAACAACAACAATCGTGCGTGTTACTATACTCGTGGATATAAAAGTATATCTATCCTTGTATACGACCCACGTGTTTGCGCGTTCACTATAGTAGTATTTATAAACTCGCGACTGCACTGCTGCATATTATAATATATATATATATATATATAATACTGCATACACGACGTCGTTTCTTAAACCGTCTGATACCGATACATACACCTACTATTATTCGCAATTATAATTATACAGTTTTCTGTTTTTTTTTTTTTTTTTTTTTTTCTTCTTTACATTTGTTTTATCTCCTTATATTTTCTTCGTGAATTTTACAAGGTAGTATAATTTTGGCGAAAAGTTCAATTATTAAGGGGGTATCGCCATCTTTAAATGAGTTAACATTCTAAGAAAGAGATTGATATTTTGCAGCGAATTTGAGAGTCTGATCAAATCCAAAAAAATCAAGAAGTTTAGGGAGAGTTTGACCCTCATTATCCATAGTTAACATTGAATATTACTTTGAGTCTATTAGTAGTTACGTTGAATATAGAAAAATACAAAATTACTCGGTTGTCGCAAAGAATCAGTAGTACCGTTGGATCGATTTTGGAATTTTTGGTCTTCAATTGTTCAGAAGAGATGCCTCTATCATATGAACATAGAACTTTTTGATATGACTATTTTTGGTTGAGATAATAGAAAAAATAGAGAAAAAAAAATTGAAGAATTAGAAAAATCTCAGTAAAAACTAAGCGAGTCAGGCAATTTTCGCGATATCAAAAAGTTCTATGTTCATATGATAGAGGCATCTCTTCTCAACAATTGAGGACCAAAAATTCCAGAATCGATCCAACGGTACTACTGATTCTTTGCGACAACCCAGTGATTTTGTATTTTTCTATATTCAGCGTAACTACTATTAGACTCAAAGTAATATCCAATGTTAAGTATGGATAATGAGGGTCAAACCCTCCCTCAACTTCATGATTTTTTTGGATTTGATCAGACTCTCAAATTCGCTGTAAAATATCAATCTCTTTCTCAGAATGTTGACCTATTTAAAGGTGGGGATACCCCCTTAACTTGATTCAAGACAATTTTGCGGTCCAAAAATGAAGACCGAAATTTTCTCGGATCAAATCAAAAATTTTTGCTCGAACCAAGAAAATTGGGACAATTTTCTTGGTTCGAGCAAAAATTTTTGATTTGATCCGAGAAAATTTCGGTCTTCATTTTTGGACCGCAAAATTGTCTTGAATCAAGTTAACCTTTCTTTCTGTGCACTAGTGTGTGTTACATAATATGTCGTAAGTATAAATAAGTAAATAATACGATATATGGTAGTATTCGAATCAATAATAATAATAATAATAATAATAATAATAATAATATTGCAATGGTATTCGTGAAAAAGCCGCGTGTCTCATAGTATAAGGCAAACAAAGACGATAATATATATAAAAAACAAAAAAAAAAAAAAAAAAACAAGTAGATTAATTATTATCATCATATAATTCCATAAGATTAAATATACTAAATGATTTTTTAATTAATAACAAACTACAGAATTTCAATCTGCTACAATCGCGAGGTTCAACAAGTACCATTTCGTATAGGTACCCTTAATAATTGAAACAGATGTTTTAGCGTGTACAAATATAAACTCTACTTCTACCTAAGTGTAAATTTATATTTAAAATACTGTTTTTTTTTTGTTTTTTTTTATTATTTTTTTTTTATTATTAAAAGAAAATAAAAAATATGTAATAATATTCGGCTTACCTTTTTCGTCGTATGCAATTCGATAAGGAAACGCGTTTGTGCAGCCTTAGCAGCGAGTAACGAAGCTTTGTATCCATCGACCGACGCTGAAAGTTTATGGTACTTTCGAGGCATCCAGGGCACTCCTTTCACTCGCGTAAAAATTGTTCATTCGTATAATATTAACCAGTCGGGTTTTTTTTTTTTTATTACGATATACAATTATATCGGTATAAATAAATAAAATAAGGGTATTTTTTTAAAACAGTTATTATTATTGTTTTACATTAAACAAATCGTAATTTGTTTTAACGCTGTTGTTGTTGTTTTTTTCTTTCTTTATTTCTTTATTTATTTTTTTTATTTTTTTTTTTATCACGCAAACCCACTACTAATGGTCGACACTCGACGAACGCTCAGCGTCTCGGACGTACGTACTGCTAACGCGTAAGGCATGCGCTTTGCTTCAAAATACTACCGTCAGAGAGCGGTACCACCTGGCGCCCCTAACCACCCCACATTAAACTGCATTTACTATATTTTGTTGAAATGTAAAAAAAAAAAAAAAAAAGAAAAAAAAAAAAATAAAGAATTTAAAGAGTTTTTACTTTTTATAAATAGAGTTTGAAAACAATTAAGAAATGAAGAATAAGACACATGATATTTTGATCAGACCCACGTATAAATAGGTTTATAATCTATTATAAGTTGATTGATGTAGCGAGAAATTTGTTCACGTCTCAACCATAGAAAGAGATAGTGAGAGAGAGAGAGAGAGAAAAAAAAAAATACGTCGTACGTACCTGATTGTGATTTATTATATCTACTTTCGTAACTTATATGCGTTAGATTTATAAAAAAAAAAAAAAAAAAAAAAAAAAAAAAAAAAAAAAAAAAAATTGATAATAAATTCGGTATATGATTATACTCGAAGTACGTCAGTAGCTATCTATATATGTATGTATGTATGTATGTATGTACAGTATACCAACGCAAAGAGGTAGATCAGACGATGATAATTATTATCAGAATTGTGCGAGGTCAATTATTCTAGCGAGTTTCAGACTGTGCAGATACATCCACATGTATCAATGCCATCACGGGATATACCGCGAGTTTATTTAGTCATTGATAAACGATATTATGATATTGTTATATTTATCGATATATTTATTATTTACAAATAGAAATAATAGACAATAGTTGAGCAAGTAGGTATGTATATGTGGTATACGTACTGCGAAGTGAACAAAGAGCTGATACTAAATCTCCAGGATTTTTTATCATCATTAATTCGAAGTACTTTCAACGTACGTGGGCGTAATATTGTGTAATATAACGCGATGACTAGGCGCATTGCTTGTAGTACTACATACCTATGTGATTTTTACATTGTCATTGCAATTTACCGTGGGATTTACGCGATCGAAAATTGCACATATTTATAAACGCATCAATGTTTCTTTCGTACTTTTTTTTTCTTTTATTACATCACCTAACGTAATTATATATATATATTATGTCCAACATATCTTCAAATATAACTTTATGTCACTTTCACCTCATTGCAATCTCTAATATGTACATATGCAGAAAATAGATTAAAAATATTCTGTTTCTTGATTGAAAAATAAATTTCACAATACTGTATATGTATATGCAACTATAATGTGCCATGTAAGATAATCGCTTCATTGAATTTCTATTTTTCTCTATTTCCATTTAACCATTTGCATCATTTTTAGGTGCGGTAAATTTCGTAACCCAGTCCATTCCTCTTCCTCGTTTCTTTATTCTTTTTCTATCCATTGTTCATTGACTTTGATATATTTCGCATATTACAAAGAAACTCGATTGTCGAAACAATGAAGATAGACAAATTTTTCTATCTACGTCACTAATTAATTTGTCTTTTCAGATTGAATTTTAAGAACTGTAGTATTGGTACTATGACGAATTACCTGTAGCTATTCGTCATATTATTTCTTTTCTATTTATGTACTATACGTTTTTATATACAACGTATACGTATTTCAATAATTCAATTTGACCAGCCGCGACTAACAAAGTATTATATATATCTATAAGTCTGTGTTGGTTAGCTGCTGCTTCGTCAAACCGATTATATACGTGACCGCAGTCTTAATTATTATAATTTTTCACCTCTATCTACCGCACATATACATTATCGCGTTCTTTCCTTATTTATAAACGCGGTAGGTAGTATATATATAGATTGGCGGAAATAAAAAAAAAAAAAAAAAATAAAAAAAAATTGAATTATTTATATTGAAAAGATCATAGATAATTGATGCATGAACTTTTTCTACAAACTCATACATATAAATGGCATATGCTTAGTATAAATTAGTTATTTCCAAAAATGAACGGAATTTTAAATTAGAAACAGATAAAATTTTATAATACTAGGTATAAGAATTAATATCTCATGTTCCAAGTATACTTATTTTCGACTTCAATATTGGATTCGTTCGATATTATATCGTATTGCTTTCTATCAGGATTAAATTTCTGTTAAAAAAAAAAGACATAAAAATGGTTGATGAATAATTGGATAACTAAAAGTCCCTAGTACCTACGTATACGTATCAACCCTCGAAGACCCAGAGAGCGAACATACAGATCGGTGGTATAGTCGAGGGTCTCGTAGCATCTGCGCTGCAGTCTAAAGCTTATTAACCGATTTCTCGGAAGTTGGAATCACAATGAAAAGCATTATTTAAATCAGACCCGCATCTGCGCCGAGGTTGACGTAGTTCTTGCGCGGACAATCGTGAAGCGCACGTATATGTATGTATGTATGTATGTATGTATCCATACGCGCATTAATGTAGGTATTAAGACGTATATACGTATATAGGGTAGAGGATGAATTCTACTGCACGAGAGGACGCGGAAGGCTCGTTGGCTAAAGGCACCCAAGGCATTGCATCGTTTCGAGGAGGCGCAGGTGGGGCACTTCGGGGTCGGGGACGGACCCACTTCTTCTTGGACCCTCGGCGTCCCGGTCTTCTCCGTACCGCAGCTGCCCTCGATTAACCCAGTCGTTCCTCTTACAAGTTTCATTCCCCCCGATTGTTAATCGCGCGGCTCAAGGATCAACCTTAATTCACGGAACTTGTCATATAATATGTTTCGCATATATATATTATATACCACATATCTAGTATATATACGATTATTATTGTGGGATAAAAGTAAATTTTTGTTCAGAGATCCGTTATCGCGCTTATTATCACTTCACCGAGAGAGCTTTATACCTAATAGTTAAGGCGTCTTCTCACTTTAGGCGCCTCAAAAATAGGCTATTTTCGCGATTTTTTTTCGAGGATTTTTGCTTAAAATTATGGGATAAAACGGATCCTATGTAATAAACACACCTTTCAAGTACATGAAAAAATTTTATTTTTATTTTTTTAAACAATTATTATAATACAACAGTAGCATCGAAAAACCCGTGTAAAAATGTTATGGTCGTGGCTTGTTGATGGTATCTCCGAGACGGGTCATCTGAAACAAAAAAATAAAACTGTTTTAGATTCAGTATGTCAGTGGCTATAGCGCATATCATCAGATTTTTGATATTCGCGAAAATAACAAAATGGCGCACGTTTTTCGAAAAAGTAAAAAAAAAACGCGATTTTTTTGCAGTTTTTTGTAAAAAAAAAATTCTTAAAATCAAAATTTCAAAAATCTGATGATATGCGCTATAGCCATAACTATGAAGAATATGTCATTCAAATTTCATGACAATCGGCCGGATAGTTTCCGAAATTTCATCAACAAAGCACCGAAAAACCTTGTTTTGAGATAAACGCGTTTAAAGTTTTGGTTGCAGAAAAATCATGAAAAAACCTTACCTCGGGTTAATCAGCGATGCCTGCTCCATACAATGGACCTTCCGATTCTTCGTAAAAGGTGTGTTCGTCCAAAATAGCTTCCCTTCGTCTCGACCTAGTCTCTTTTGAAGCGTTAGAGCTGCGGCGGTTCCCTACGCGTATGCGATCACTGTCGCGTTTCTCGGCGTATTGAACGGCGATAGGGCCTAGTTTGACACCCATCACCTCCAAAATTTTTAAAACAGGTTGTAGCCCTTCGTTATAAATGCATGCCGCTGTTTGGCAAGCAATTTCCACGGTTTTTCTTCCCGTAAAAACGTGTTTCGGCGCCTTTGCCCAGACACAGCTGTTGAAACACTCGTTGTTATTTTGGGTATTTCCTCCAAGGCATCGCTCCAGTAACTCGTCCTTCGTCAGTTCTTCATAAATCGGTTTCAAAACCTCTTGAACATCATCAGCTAGAGCAGGAGGATGTTTAAAAGTTTCTATCTGATTGTTTTTCACTGCTTTCTTGTACTTGCACCATGAGTCTGAACAATACGTATGCTGTGGGTTGCTGTCGGTTGAAATTTTATGATAGTATCCTGCCCAGATCTCCCTGCGCATATCTTCGACAGAATTCAGGTTTCTTCGAATTGCCAATGAGTAATTTGTTGATAATTCTTTCATCAATTTTATTGTTAAATCTTGGGTTTTTACGACAGGAACTTTTTTTATAACGACTTTTTTTTTTTTTACTACAACTTTCTTGGCTGCTTTTTTCTTTGGTGAAGGTTCTTTAGCGTCTTTCTTTGCAGCTTTTCTCTTTTGTGTAAGAATTTTCTTAGCGTCCTTAGCACGCTTGAAAATTCTTTTCGCAACGTGTAATACGCACTCCAACTTTTTAACCACAAAGTCTTTACCATACGGTGCTGTATCGAGCAATATTTTAAAAGTTTTAGTTTCGCCATCACCGATGTAAAAACCGTAGTGCACAGCAAATTTTTCGAGTGATTGCAAAAACATCTCACATATACCGTCAACCTCCATTTTTCCAGAACTACCTGAATGGTTAGCACTACAAACTAGTTTGTGCTTTTCATACCACTGTGCATATTCGATCGTGTGTTCCATACCTTTTTTCGATTCACAGCTTTTGCAGTGACTCGACTTCACAACGACGTTTGCAATTTTTTTACTGTATTTATATATTAATGACACGATTCCAATAAGAGAAGAAAATCCTCTTTTCTGCCAGGAACCGTCACCTGAAACGGTTAAAACGTCTTCGGGTTCTCCGTGTTGAGCGTTCAACAGTTTTTCTTCTTTGACAGACTTGCTCGTCACTATATCGAACACACTTTGCACTGCGATGGCGATCGAATTGAGTATTTGATAATAAACGGTGGAATTGATTCCATGTCCCAGTTCCATGAGCCCAAAAAACGTATTGATACCACTCAATCCAACACCAATCAAACGCATAACGTACACTAAACGACGATTGATTTCGTACCCAGTTGAGATTAATGGGCATGAGTTAATATATTTTTCTTCGCAATCACAAGTCACACAAATTTTGAAACCGAGTCCTCGCTGACCGTACTTTGTAAAAGAAACATCTTTGTTACAAACTTTACACTTCACATATTGTTGTAATGCAGAAAAAACAAGAAAAAACTGAATAATACTATATCCAGCCGTTGGATCGATGTGTACATCGAAACTTGTATCGTCCGATTTTTTTAATTTTGCTGCACTCGCACTAGCATGACTCGTATCTGCTTCAGACTGGTGTGGACGCACTCCATGAAATTTTCTTTTTTTAGATTTCGAACTCGGACGTCGCCACGTGGCACTTTGTTGCGAACTCTTTTTATCCATTATAACAATCCTGAGCGCAGAGATGTTGCCGTTACGAAGTTTCAAATTAGACTGATGAAATAACAGTTTAGTATCGTTGCCGAGTGATTTTCTTTTGAAAAATACACGTGTTAAGGTCTTATTATATGAGTATAGACCCGAAAGCAGAATATACCTAAGCAAGGGGTACTACATTAACAAAAGAACACGACTATTCAATTGTATAGAGTTAGGTATGCAGGGACCGTCCGAGCGGCGTGAAAGGGATCGCCGGGTGCTCTCAGGTAGTCACAAAACGGTCGCCAAAAAATGTAGTTAGACTCGTCCGATCTTTATGAAATTTCGATATGACATTTTTGAAGATATGTTCTTTCAAAATTAAAAAAAAAAAAAATCGATTTTTTTAAATTTCCAAAGTGAGAAGACGCCTTAAGGCCCATCCCTAGTCGCCCACCTCCTTTTGGTCGAAATGTGTCACATTACGATTATTATCCGAGCCCAGGCGTCAAAAACGCAAAAAAGGCCAACTTAACGCAAATTCTATTTCAATTCCAAACACATACGTCCAAAAAAAATGTTCGTTTTGTGCGAAAATAGAGTCTACAGATGGTTTTTACATTGTTCGCCGAGGAAATCGGATTCGAATAATTTTGTTACAATGTAAAAACCATCTGTAGACTCTATTTTCGCACGAAACGAACATTTTTTTCGACGTATGTGTTCGGAATTGAAATAGAATTTGCGCTAAGTTGACCTTTTTTGCGTTTTTGACACCTGGGCTCAGATAATAATCAAAATGTGACACATTTCGACCAAAAGAAGGTGGGCGACTAGGGATGGGCCTTAATGCTTCTAGCAAACATCTACAAACTCCTCTATTGCGGTCGCACATAGATGCACAGAAAGAAAGGTTGACTTGATTCAAGACAATTTTGCGGTCTAAAAATTTTGATTTGATCCGAGAAAATTTCGGTCTTCATTTTTGGACCACAAAATTATCTTCACGCAAAATACAGTGCTGTCGAATTTACTCTATGAGCAGTGAATATATATGGACAGCACTTTTTTGCAGTAGAAATTATCACAATTCTAGTATTGGGTACATTGGAGCATTAAGTGGCATTCAATGTCTATACCAGTGAATGTTACCACAATTGTGATAATTTCTACTGCAAAAAAGTGCTGTCCATATATTTACTGCTCACAGAGTAAATTCGACAGCACTGTTTTTTGCATGAATTGAATCAAGAATAATTTTCTTGGCTCATTAGTTAACCTTTTTTTTTCTGTGTGTGTGTATATCACGCAGATTCTTTCATATCGGTTAGATATATATCCACACCTCCTCGCGGTATATGATATATCGTATTAGTTATTGATCTCTACGCACGATTATCCGCGTCATCACCATAGATACAGAATCGCGTACGGATTTTATGCTTACACTATACTATAATACAAATACAACACCATATGTATTTGTGCTTGTTATCTTATATATATCGGAGGTTCAACGATTCGTGGAAATCGTCTTAACGCGTTATATTCCAAGTATTCCAGTGTCACCCTGACACGATAACATAGTAAAGATATTAAATTCCTGCGCTATATCTAAGAGGTAGCCATTCGGTTTGGGGGCCGTTAAGTCAAAGTTGTTTAAATCCTCGAATCTTTACTATAATCACAAGATCGTCTGTTATTATAGACGCGAATTAATCAGTTATTGTACTTACATAGGTATATATATACGAGTAGGAAATACCTCGAATGACTCACTGTCTGAACAGTGCCATTCAGAATATATCAAAGAGTTGATTTTTCTTAAGTGACGTCATACGTGGGTAGTAGGGTATAGATATCGAAACATGTGACAAGGGTATGACGTAATTTCATCTTGTCTTAAAGTTTAGTCCCCAGATTCCAGGTAGCCAGACCAAGACGTTAGTCTGTGATCCTGTTACAGCTATTTATAGAATATACCTTCTAAGAATCACGTCACATTACATCTGCTCTCTACTTTAGCAGACCTACGCGTCTTCTCGCATACATATATATGTATGAATACTATAAGTAAAGAAGAAAGCGTCTTTGCTACGGAATTCGGCGAGGAGTATTGAACTCGTTTAAATATATTATCGCAAATTCCACAATTGAAATAACAGATCAACACGTTATTATATTTACGACCTGAAATGGTCGCAGTTTTAAGAATTATTCTCGTATACTATTTTTTTAATTTTGTTATCTATTTTTTTTATTTCGAATACACGATTACACTATAGACTTATAGCTAATAAAATACCACTTAAAATACACACACACACACAAACAGAATCGCACGCCGATCATAAATTTAATTTTTAACATTATTTTTTCTATTTCTTATTTTACTTTTTATACAACCGCAGAGCGCTGTTCTGCACATATTCTGGTTTATTTCCAACCGATTCATCTATTCCCCGAAAAATTCTAAACGAGGGTTAAAATATTTTTCTTTTATGGTTTTATATACATATAATAGGGTATAGGGTATATATATGGAAACGATATCGTGTTCAATTTATATACGTCAATAACGGCTTACTACTTTTAACTCTTTTTTTTTTTTTTTTTAACGACCCTGTATACGAACTACGATAACGTATATAATGTATGTAGTACGTATATGTATTCATAATATAAACACCGTGAATATATAGATTTACCATCTGATATATCTGAAGACCAAAGGCGGAAATATAGATAGAGGTATACATACCGTGTGTGTGTGTGTATTCAAAGTTGTATATAGGCATTGTGCTATACAATCTCTGAAACGGGGAAAAAAGAGTGAAAAACCGTGAGATTATAAAATTCCGGGAAAATCAGCACCGATGCAGATCGGAGCTGATAAGCGGGGGCGCCTGCACAGAGGGCTTTATAATCTATACGCAAACACAACTTCCAGGACAAGTTCAAGTTCGCTTGAATTTTGCGGTCGGTTATAAACCGAGTACGACGAGTTCCTCGGACAGCGGATGCGGTCGGCCACCCGGTCGGTTGGTCGGTTATACAGGGTTGGGGGGAAGTCGTTCAAAGCTAGCCGAGAGAGAACTATAACCAACCATACGGGGGCTTCCTTGTAAACAATTATTTCCTCATATGACCAAAAAGAAAAGGAGATGAAAAAAATTCCAAACCAAAAACGGTTTTTCTTTATGGTTTTTGCATTTTTTTTTTTTTTTTTTTTTTTTTCATTTATACCTCAAATTTATCCATTATATATAATATTGTGGTATTCGTAAATTCCAACGGGGATTTTAACGGTCTAAATCTGAACAAACGAGCTGTAAGAACATCGATTCGCTGATTGTCGACTACACGGTTCTATCTTCCAGCTCGTTTCTTCAAAACTCGTTAAAGTCACTATCGGCATGCAAGACGAGGCCGATCCTAACGACTTGCAGGAACTGAACATCGCTGCGCCTGGAGCTAGGGGCACGTCAACATCATCGATTCCGTTTAACGCAGCTCTCCCCATATCTCCGCTCATCTTCCATGCAGATTATATTTCAGAACCGATCACAGCTATTCCATTTACCATATATGATTGAAAATCTGATTGCGAAAAATCGAAGATAAAATTCTAGATTTTTGAAAAAAAAATTCTCAAGAATAGATCGTGACAAGATAATAATGTAGGATTTATCAATCATGCACCCAAAAAACAGTCCGCTGTCGAATTTACTCTATGAGCAGTAAGTATATATATGGACAGCACTTTTTTGCAGTAGAAATTATCACAATTCTAGTATTGGGTACATTGGAGCAAGTGCAGGCATTCAATGTCCATACGAGTGAATGTTATCAAAATTGTGATAATTTCTACTGCAAAAAAGTGCTGTCCATATATTTACTGCTCACAGAGTAAATTCGACAGCACTGTTTTTTGCGTGTGTACAGAGACCATTTCTACCTGTTTTTGTTTTCATCGCGATTCTTATCAAAAATTTACATGAAACTGACTTAATTTCCTTGAGTAGTATAGCTCGGAGTTTCGAGAAACACATAAATAGCCGTTCTTGTCGCGGAAGTGGTGTTTGCGCGATATACCGCCCAATACCTCCCTGTGGTTGGGGTAGGGCGTCGAATGAAGAGTATAGAGTCCGTGGAGTAGTAGGTGGTACTATATAATGAAATTGATCGGTTTCCTGGTACAATTTAAATAAGTCACGCTCGGCTAGACCGTTCGCATCGTATTCCAGGTTTGAAAACCTCCTTCGATTATAGAAAGCAGGAAGCAGCCCGTGCACGGCAAGGTGGAGAAGGATGAGGTGGAGAACTTGGATCAGGATAATATGCGACAAACCTATCAAGCGTTAGGTATAGTACAAAAGAATTACCCTGCCTTCTGTGAAATTTGAACTCACGACCCCTGGTTTGCGAGACCAGTGCTCTATACCACTGAGCTATAGAAAGGCTCGCAATTTGTGTCGTAAACGTGTGATATAACCCAATGTGGGCCATGTGCATTGCCCAATCTTAAGATCTACTGAATTCAAATTACCTGTCGTACCTATAAACATCCGTATCTCAATCCTTTGTCAAACTAAGCCGCGGTTTGTAAGCGGAGTTATTACCTACAGCTCTGGTAATTAAGAGAAGAGACCTCGTAACACTTAACTCAATGTAGGTATGTACAATGTGTATGTACAGCCAGCTGTGCAATAGATTATACGACGTTCGGTTGTAAAAACGGTCGGATCTTAAGGGGACCAGTACAGGGACTTTTAGAGAAATTATCATAGTCGGAAATCAATTTATTTCATAACCAAAGGTCATTTCATATCAAAATATTTTTCTTTTTCAAAACCATGTGTAGTAAGGATTTCAGAGCACCGTTGGACCGATTCAGGTCATCTTGGATTCATTTTCTTCAGAAAACAAATCCTCATCATGTGAATGCAGGAATTTTGAAAATTTTTCGTTTTGGCTAAGTTATTTAAGAAATGAGTGATAATAATTTTTGCAAATTTGGTAAATTGATCATAACTTATGACATAATTTTTTATTTTTAAATTCCTACATTCACATGATGAGGATTTGTTTTCTGAAGAAAATGAATCCAAGATGACCTGAATCGGTCCAACGGTGCTCTAAAATCCTTACGACACATGATTTTGAAAAAGAAAAATATTTTCATGTGAAATGAACTTTGGTTGTGAAATAAATTTATTTCGGACTATGATAATTTCTCGAAAAGTCCCTGTACTGGTCCCCTTAAAGTAGTTTTGAACTCTTTCTCATTTTATGACATTTCATGCCACCATATAGATATAGGATGCAAAACGATCGAATATTGCGATTATTTGAATTCATTGCATCGGATGTGAGGAAGGAAGGAATCGGTATATAGGTATGCAGTAGAGAATTCTGGGTATCCAATGGCCTCGGCCTTAAAACGTGGATATCGAAAATGAACTGTAAAATTGGCGAAAGAGAGAATAATTGGAGTCGAGTAGGTAGGAAGGAAGGTACCTAAACGCAGCAGCATTGGTGCGGGGTGAAGACGGGGTCCCAGAGCTCAGTTCTCGAGTTGTTTCACAGCGTTCCGCGAATCCTGGCCATTATTTTTTTGCTCCTTCGTGAGATTTCAATTACCAGAGAAGCTGGAGGAGAACGAGCCTGCAGAAGCTGTTCAAGTGGCCAAACAAGTTGGAATTTCTGGAACGCACCGGTACCGAGAATTTGGAAGTTAAAATCTCATTTCGAAACTTAAGTCGTAACGTCATTAGCTCTCTACCTCGCTCCTTCTTTTTCTCTAACACTAAATCTTTCCCTCTTCCTCAATCGCGTTTCAAATTTTTGTATCTTATTATCTCGCACGATTTACACTCCTTATACTGTGCATTTACGGCTCCTTCTCTCTACCAATTCATGCATTCTGTATACCTATCAGACGATACATTGGCCGCGCGTAAATATAGAGAACATTCGTTGCACATCATATCTTCAGGCAATTATTATTGCCACCCATTTAGCCGTGAAGATGATTGAATAAATTTCCAGATTCAGAGATATAGATTATAGATACACACCGATTATGCAAATAAATATTAAATCTGGATACATATATATGGCGATTCTAACGCGATTATATGGGCATATCTCACAAACCTTTAACTTTCGCAGCTTAAAAAAAAAAAATCTAATTTGAGGAACACAGTGTCGCCAATTTTTTTCTCGGATCACAAGACCTCCATAAAGTAATATCTATTCATGTACAATTCATATTATACTGGGTGCGCGCATAAAAAATAATACTGCCGTTTTATATTCACTTTCTGTATTTTTCAATTATTCATTTTCTGTAGGTTTGATGTCAGAACCATCTGTATCTTTGTTCTGCAGTACTAGAGTACTATTTTCAAACTAGAAAAAAGAAATAAAATTATTTTATATATATTATTCAAATTAAAAAAATTTATTAATTTTTATTATTTTTATTATTATTCAAATTAATTCACTTTAATCTCATACAGAAAAGTTAATCGGTAACTGCTACAAAGGTTACTGACTCAGAAAATAATTTAGATCACTTGTAAAAATGAATAGTTGCAAATTTATGTTATGAATTTATGAATCTGACATTCCCGAATCTGACATTTCAATACGTTTTAATCCAGAGAAAAGTCATTTTTGATAAAATAATCGCGCACATCTTTGAAGATATAATTCGTGACATGAGCAATATACTCGTATCAAATATAAGCATCTTACTTGACCAGATTATCAGGGTAACGACGAGACATTCCTGACATTTATTCTTCACGCGTCAATATGTATCCATTGATCAGAACACTGCGAGAAAAGAAATTGACTCTCCGACGTAAATTTTAGTTCCTTCGATCCGTGATAGTTCTACTTTCATGTGCATGTAGATAAATACATCCAAATAGCTTGTGCTGATGTTTTTTAATCGTGAAACATTGGGTGTCAGGTGCGATATCGAAACCGAGTGACAGCAATTCGTACTGTGTCCCTAGTATCGCAGACGAATTTTGGTGACTACAATCACGTACATTATGTTCATACTACCTTGCTCGTAGCCAATTATTTTTTTTTTAATTTTTCTAAAGTTTCGTATCAATGAAAATCCCGTACGAAGTTCTGTTAAAGTCATAGTTACACAATGCAACGTTGCTAATTCCTGCATTCCAATTAGGGACAAGAAGTTTGTAGATACAGTAAATAATTTCTTTTACATTGATTATGCTTCGTGTATCTCAAAAATAATTCGCTACATGCATGAATACCCAATTCTTTGCCTGTAAGTTAACTTTCGCAATCCGTAAGTCAAGTTACATGAAAGTTAAAGGTTTGTGAGATATGCCCATATAGCAAGGAATAAATTAATGTCTATCAATCGTAATCGATGAAAAAAAAAAAAAAATGTGTTCTATTCGTAAAATCGATTATTTATACAGTTTTGAATCTAGCAATTAAAACGTCGAAATAATATTTTATCATAATAATTTATAGTTGTAAAAATCGACCAAGACGTGATCGATATGATATGTAATATCTACCTATGTATACATATTTATATACCTAAACTACGTCCGGTTGTCTAAAAATATATGCAAAAATTTTACCACCTGCATCTGAACATATGGCGAAATAATAATGATAAAAAGAAGAAAAAAAAAAAAAAAAAAAAAACTCCTACAGATATTGTGTATCCGCATAAATACTAATAGTATACCTATATATGCGACATGCTGTCTACCGCATTACAAAACATGTCTTGCCAGCTGACATCCGTAGCTCGCGTAAGTAACGTCTCGAAGATCACATCACTCGAGTGGGGTTTCAGAGTCTTTAAGAGACTTAAGAGACTTTAGAGACTTGTCATATGGTATTATACATATACTTGCGTTTAAATGAATAGAAAATATCCACTTACCTATTATATACAATATACATATAGGTATAGGTATAGTAGGGTATATATATACATATATCTGAAGGTATGATATACCTATACACAAAAGGTGAGTTTAAATACAAGGCTGAAATCTCCTTACTTAATTAATCAACTAAGCGTGCTGAAGTTTCTACCTTTTATTATTTATTTTATTTCGTCGAAATTCTGTGGCCTCTTTCACGAACGAAAGTATCGAGTAGGTATGCATACCTGTTCACCACCTGTTCTTAGAAGCATTAAAATATATATCTGATACGAAATTTGGCCTAATTCTAAATAAAAACGATTATTGGAATTAAATTATAATATTTTTTTTTTTTTTTTTTTTTTTTATAATTCGTTATATACTATTATCACAATTTCGTTTCCCAGAAACAGTATAAAATCAATGTGCGTACATTTCCCGCGATAAAGTAGTATAGAAGAAAAGTTGAGGGTCAGTTTCACCGCGGGGAAAACTCGCCGCGGTATAATATAATTTATATGTGCGTGCGTGTGTATATTTTTGTTATCTAATCTGCGTATATATATATATTATATTCTCGGAAAGGAAATATAACGTGAAATTATTCACGAAGAGATTATTTTTAGCCAGTTTTTTTTTTTTTTTCTTTTTTTCTTTCCCCAACTACGGTACAGATTCGACCGAGATTATAAGAATTATACTCTATTTTCAATTTTCCGCGTAAACTACGCACGACTAACTTATAGCCTGGTTGTTTGGCCCACGCATTTATATGCATATATATATATATATGCCAGCTGGTTCTTGGCGCGAGGAATTATTCGTAATTCGCATATGTATTATAGTAATCTACTACGTCGCAACTATATATATACCAAAGCTATTATTCACACTGTTAGCTATCGTCCGATATACCTATAATTGAAGATCTTAAGAAATACGTGTGCAGTTAGTTATTCAGTAGTGCGCGTGTGGCAGTAACACAATTAGATTTGACAGCTTGGTCGAAGAATTGACTTAAGTTAGCGGGCTAGGCTAGATTCTTCGTCGTCCAATACTTATAGTTTTAGATTTCCTTGAAGTGTTTACCGCAGTTAGCCATTATGATCTGATCCTTTGAAATTCTTGGAACTATGTTGGTTTAAATTAGTCGAAGAAAATATATAAACGCCTCCCGGGTTATAAAATGAAACGCCTGCGGATATATTCCGCTTAGAATAAATACTGGGACGTTTTTATTATTTTTTTTTTTCGACATAGGCATTGAAAAGTCACTTTTTGACGCCTGTTTTCGATCCACAAAGTGTCATTTTATACGATTGATTTCAGAACTGCCCTATAAAGTCTTTATACGGCAGTCTGGATGCGCAATTCGAAGTGCGCATTCCAAAGCTGCCGTATAAAGTCTTTATACGGCAGTTTCGATGCGCGGTTCGAAGTGCGCGACAGATCGCACCATAACCTGACTCTTCGTCTAGTGAATCTCAACAGGCGTCAATAGTATATTATGTGGCATGCCCGTAAACCAAGTGTTTTTCGGCGAGAATAATGATTTCAGGACGAGCTAAAGGCGAGCCGGAAGCGAGTTCTGAAATCATTATTCGAGTCAAAAACGGTTTACGGGTGCGCCCCATACTGTATTTTTTTCGAAATAGGCATGAAAAGTCACCTTGACGCCTGTTGAGATTCACTAGACGAAGAGTGGGGTTATGGTGCGATCTGTCGCGCACTTCGAACCGCGCATCAAAACTGCCGTATAAAGACTTTATACGGCAGCTTTGGAATGCGCACTTCGAACTGCGCATCCAGACTGCCGTATAAAGACTTTATAGGGCAGTTCTGAAACCAACCGTATAAAGTGACACTTTGTGGATCGAAAACAGGCGTCAAAAAGTGACTTTTCAATGCCTATGCCGAAAAAAGTGACTTTTCATGCCTATTTCGAAAAAAATACAGTATGGGGCGCACCCGTAAACCGTTTTTGACTCGAATAATGATTTCAGAACTCGCTTCTGGCTAGCCTTTAGCTCGTCCTGAAATCATTATTCTCGCCGAAAAACACTTGGTTTACGGGCAAGCCACATAATATACTATTATCGAGGGGTTAATCACTCCAAAAAATCGCGTACACCAGACTTCAAAACTTCAAAGACTTCAAAGACTTCAAAGACTTCATGGGACTTCATGGCACTTCAAGGATTTCAAAGACTTCAGAAGATTTCATCGGACTTCAAGAGACTTCGCGGGACTTCACGGGCCTTTACGGGACTTCATGGGACTTCATGGGACTTCACGGGACTTCACGGGACTTCAAGGGACTTCACAGACTTCGAAGACTTCACGGGACTTCAAAGACTTTACGTAACTTCAACGACTTCCGAATGACTTCAGAAGATTTCATGGGATTTCAAAAGATTTCACGGGAATTTACAGGACTTCAAAGATTTCATGGGACTTCAAAGACTTGAGACCTCATAGAATTTCAAGGGCTTTGATAATAATAATACGACTCATACGATAATAATTATAAGAGTGTTATATAACCTCTGGTACAAAAACCTTTCGCCAAGTACAATAATGATCACTACCCCCAAATAAATCTACCAATCAAAATTCCTCCTTGACAAAAGTGTGGTACTATAAAAATGTCTACTTACAAAAGGATTGAAATCAGATACAATTGCCAAGTACATGTCTTTTGTATAATTATTATACTAGTAAAAAAAAAAAAAAAAAAAAAATATCCGAAATTAATCCGAAAAAAATACTATAATAATAATTGACCAAAAATGATCCTGCTATGTTTGAAAAATGAAACGACTAGAAATAACTTGAAAATGTTAATAAACCTAGTAGGATTATTTTTATGCTATGTATATTGTTTTTAAATTTACGTTGAATTTCGTTGCGTTCCAACGATGCAAACTTCAATGTCATCGTCAAGTATAATTCAGTGTTCCAGGTGTTCCACGAGGTGTAAGCTTAAGGTAAACGTCCCAATGGCCGGACAGGTCCCAGTCACCGGACAGAAAGTGTGTGCAAGAGAGACAGAAATACGATTTCGTATGGATGTCCGGCCATTGGGACGTCAACCTTAGCTGTCCGATTATCGGAAAGTTTACCTTACCGTTTTCAGTGTACTAGTTTTTTCCGAGTTTTTTCTGACTCTGGACATCACTAAATAAGAATAGCTGACTGGCGCCTCCAAGCATTCAAGTATCTGTACCTCGATCTATACTAATTTGATGTGAAAGTCGAACTAAAGTAGAAAAATCGTTTGTGGCTACTGCACCATCTCTGGCCCTTTCCTGGCTTATTCTTTAAATTTGATTACTTATTCCCGCTTATTGCTGATACTTATAATTCATCTCGTAGTTCATTGAGCTATTGGATAATTTACAAAAACACGCGAAAATATGACTTCAACTCGGACTTCAAGAACGTTTTAAGTCAGTGTTTTAAACGCGTTGAAATATAGTTTTGCAATACTCAATTGTTCCTCGAATCGTTCCAAAATTGACATCTGAAAAGGCTTCAATGCCCTTTCGCAATTACACAAGGGGTAGAATTTAATAGAACTTCACGGGAATTTGTGAGACTTCGTAGGCCTTGTCGAGGCTTCGTGGGACGTCCGAAATTTCAAAAACTCCAAAAGATTTCAAGGAACTTCATAAGACTTCACGGGACTTCATGAAGCTTCACGGGACTCCACGGGAATTCACGGACTTCGTGGACTTCACGAGGACTTCAAAGACATCATGGGACTTCAAAAGATTTCAACGGACTTCAAAAGATTTCAACGGGCTTCACAAGACTTTGTGGGATTTCATCGGACTTCACGGGATTTCATGGGACTTCACGGACTTCACGGACTTCACGAAAACTTCAAAGACACCATGAGACTTCAAAAGATTTCGAGGGACTTCATAAGACTTCACGGGATTTCATGGGACTTCACGGGATTTCATGGGACTTTACGGGATTTCATGGGACTTCACAGACTTCACGGGGACTTCAAAGACTTCATGGGACTTCGCACACTGTGTACACCGGACTTCAAAAGTGATTAACCCCTCGACTATTATTTATTTATTTTTTTTTTTCAATAATACATATAATATCGCGTATAACGTACGCCTTCCATTGCGATAACAAAAGATAAGATAGTATAACTTGAATTTCATAAGATTTCAGAACCCAAGGCTATAAAGGTATGCGGACAGTTTAATATCTTAAACCGCAAATCGCACTGCGGTAATACTAACAGCATGCTGCATTAATACGCGGTCAAAATTTAAAGGGTACTATATCCAAATATGCAGTTAATTTTATATATATGCCGAGAAAACGGGCACACCGACAAACAAACCGACTCTGATGGTCGCAGACTGCTGGTCTCCAACATTTACGCTAAAATAAAATTATATAAAAGTGTATTTAAATATTTCGCGGAACTGTTGCAGAAATTATTTTTGCGCTTTTTGAAACGACAGGAATTTCTTTTCTTTATGTATTTTATGTGTATGTATATTGTGTACATATGATCGTAAATTCATATAGGTATCCGTTGAATATATATATATATATATATAACATTAATCAAGGCTGACGAGTATAACGCGACCTTCGTCGATCAATACAAATGACGGTAAGTATATAGGTATACATATACGATGTATATAATATATAGTGATCCGATAAGCCACAGAAATACTACGAAACGTATTTCCCAAAGGAATCCTGTACATATAGACTTGGGATCAAAGACATCCGATTCGCGTTGATTATTCTCATTAATTCATTGACCTGTACAATATATATTCGTGTGTGTCGTGTGTAATCTGCGGGTGCACGTGTTTTGCTACTGTAAAATCTGAATTCATTTTTTAGTATATATAAATATATAATAAATGTGAGTAGTATATATATGTACCTAGTGTATAAAAGTTGATGAAAACTGGTAATAAGAGGTAAATGAGAAGTAGAAAAAAAAAAAAATCTTGATTTACCGTTCAAATCGAATTATAAATATCTTACCAGCTCTCGCAGATATTTTATTTTTTTATTTCGCTTACTATAACGCGAGATCATTTTACAATCTTTACACACTTAGGCTGTTTCAAAGAAATTTATAATCTACTCAAACCGATTATCTCCTGACATTACGTAGAATGAAGTATATATTTTTTTCTCTTTTTTTTTTTTACTTTTTTCTTCTTCTTTTCTCGCATATATCTGTATAGGTATACTAGTCAGGTAATATTTATTCATACTATAAATCACTATATTTAGCTATTGCAGAATGTATATAAATTAGCAAGTTTTCAATTTATGGGAATTTTTTTCTCCGCACTAATATGCAATTTTTTATTTTATACTTATTCCTATATTTCTTTAATATATGTACGTATATGTGGTATTCCACGTGAATCGGATCAGTTTTTGGCCTGAAGTCATCGAATTTGACGCCAATGCAGATTCAGATTCTTTGTTACTACATGAGATGCCCCCAACAGTTACAGAGCATGAAAATAATTGGTTCAGTTTATATCGCTGTCATAATTGTGCCAAAAATTGAATTACCACATTTTCAACTCCACTTATCTCAGCCATGCATGAACAAAATCATAACTTTCCATAGTGCATTCTACGCGCATGAATGAGCTCCTTCGAAATATGTAGCACTTCAATTATTTTTGGAATTCTTAAAAATGTAAAACTTAGAAAATATGCGATTTCTTTGTTCTTCTACCGAAGGGTCACACCAATTGCCCTAAAATTTTCACCGAAATTACTTCGAGGTGGCACTAAGAAGTGATCAAAATTTCAGCCTCCCGTTTTTCTTCTTTTTTTTTTCCAAAAACCGGCGAAGCATGTAAAACTTGAAAAATATGTGTCTTTATTTTTTTTCTAATTGAAGGGTCATGTCACACGGATTGCCTTGAAATTTTTACCGAAATTACTTCAAAGTGTCACAAAGAAGTGATAAAATTTCCAGCCTCCCGTTTTTTTTTTTTTTTTTTTTTTGTTGCCAAAAACCGATCCGGTTCACGTGGAATACCCCATATGTATAACTTAACTTATATAGTTATTAATATAAACTTCCGGTGAGAGTGCACGAGTGACGCAGTATTTAAGCTTATAATAAGAACAATTATTTGGCACGTGCTGGTTCAGTTTCTCATATATGTATACGTACGTACGTATAATATAGAGCGTGTAGGATTTGCGTAGGCGGGATATGATTATCTATACGGAATTTTAATAAACGGTATTACGCGCGAGTTGAGTAATAGCCCATTCAATCTTTAAGGGGCTGCGCTAACAATGAGGAAGAACCCATCATAACTTGCGCAGATAATGATTAGTGCTGCACTTATTATTATACAAGACGATTTAAACGATTGTTTACTGCAATTGTTATAACTGCTGTAGTTATATAGTAGACCTCTGTATACATATATTGCTGATCTTCCCGCGCTGTTATATATGTTGCTGCTGCAGCGCAGATGTTCTATATACGTGAAGAACGGGATCAGCGGTTTTTATTTTTTTACATAGAATAAACCGTTGAATTATGTATATAATATGGAATTGTTTACAAATGTTTACGGAAGTTACATGATATGATATGATATATGCAAATCACTTTTCATTCCGGTTTTATATAGGAATTCATGGTAATCCGCAATTCTCTGTTGTTTTTCTTTTTTTCTTTTTTTTTTCCAGAATTCTTTGACTACAATAATAATATAATTCCTGCATGATCAATATACAAGTCTTGGAATGTCGCGCACGGAGTCAACAAACGTGTGTTATTTGAAATTGATTCTACGATTTACAAAATGCTGAATATAGAGGTTTAGAATTTTCAGAACTGCGATTGTCGTTCGCAATTTATTATTGTATACCTACACAGAAAGAAAGGTTGACTTGATTCAAGATAATTTTGCGGTCCAAAAATGAAGACCGAAATTTTCTCGGATCAAATCAAAATTTTTCTCGAACCAAGAAAATTGGAACAACCAAGAAAATTGGAACAATATAGGTATACTTATAGGTATACTTAAAAAAATAACGTAAACGCAGTTTCCGCACTGCAGTTACTATATATGCGCGGCAATTGACGATAAATAACGCACAATTCCAGGTAATCCTATAGTTTATATTGAGGAAATGAAACTTTTAAGACGATTACTACATATTCTTGGAGAAAGTGTTTCTCACTGTACGTACTATACGCCTTTTGCGAAATCTCGGAAGATAGAAAGAGAAAGAGAGGGAAAGACAGAAAGATTCGTGGAAAGAAGTATCATAAAATGCAATCCTGCAGGTAAGCACAGGTAAACCTATATGTGTACCGAAATTTTATGTCGATGTATAAATTCTTAGAAACGAACTCGATACCCGCAATTTTCGAACTTCCAACGCGTCCATAGCAAAACTCGAAAGTAAAAAGTCATTAAAAAGAAAAGAAAATTTCATATGCCTAAAAGGATTTCGTTTACGGTTGTACCCAATATTGACCGCCGTCTAGACACAGCCCCGATTTATAAAATACTTAGAAGTGTCATCGTGCAGGATAAAGGTATAGTAGTAGTAGGTACATAATATGCAGTGCGATAGTAAAGTTGTAAGAAAGAAAGAATATAGCGACTAAATTTTTTAACTTTTTTTTATATTTTGTTTTTTATTTTTTACTTGAAGAGCAAAAAATAAACTGCCAATCGTTCGGACGCGGGCTGGCGCCACATATTTTGGTCACATATATACATATATACATATATATATATATATATATATATTTGTACCTGTCTCAGTTTTCTGCCAACGACTAAATATGTCGTCAAGCCTGTTCGTAAACATCGCACCGTCGAGACGCAACGCAACGTCACGTTACGAACACGAGCGACGAAGCTAGGTAGCTAAAGTAAAGCCAATATGAAAATAGCATCTTCGAAGTCGTCGACGCTTTAGACGTGACGTCAAACACGTACCTACCTATATAGATGATTGACTGTTTCGCGGATTCCTGGAGAAAAAAAAAGAAAAAAACAAAAAAAATTTCATACCACATCAGAGAGATGAAATTTTTGCGCCACTTTTTATATAAACAGAATCAAATCGGATTCAAATCTATATATGTGTGTGCAGTATTTCACTTCTTTTAATTTTTTTTTTTTTTTTTCTCTTTAAGCTTCTTCTTTCGCTCTTTTGTGCTTCGTATATGTTAGACTATCCTTCCAAGAGTAGGTATTACTCATCAGAAAAGAACGCGCGAGACCGTCTAGTCGTTCTTTGTTCGACGTTTCAAATCATATTTGAGGAACTGCGTTTTCAACTGTTTTCACTCGACAACTAACTAACAGCTACTTCTTCGAACTCGCATAATTTAACTTTCGGATTACTATATATATATGGCTTACCGTGAGCCGCGATCACTGGCCGTGAATCACTTCCATAAATAAACTTTGCAACTCCTAAAATAGAATTCTTATATATGATAATATATAGCACGAAACTATAATATATTTTTTGTACTTTTTTACATTGCTTTTTATTTACTTATACGGTTCAGTTTTTAGTCGGTCATATGTATACCTATTATACATACATTAATCATTCCGTATTGAATCTGTGACAGAGCTATGATAGGTATAATGAATATATTAGGGTGCTTTTTTTGAAACGACTATTTTTTTTTGCAACTCCCAATTGAAAATCTTGTTGTAGACGTCGAAAGGGGAATCCTGTCCAATTTTTAGCTCTTAATTCCGATTCTAGTACTCGCGCTTTTCGTTTTAAGTTTTTCCATGCTAAAAGCATGCGAACATTACGACTTTTTCTTTAGTCGCGCACAACTCAGCCGTATTTCAATGGATTGTTCTCATCCAAGACTCATTTGACAGAGAATTTAGTGTTCTTCAAAAGTGCCTAAGATAGTTTGACTGACTTGAAAATATTGAACTCGACATTTTGTTGGAATTTTATATTAATAAAATCAAAGTCCTTATATCTTTTGAAATACTGGTTTGAGAGACTTTATGTACTGGACTTTTGTTGTAGAGAAATAAATTTCCTACAAAATTGTTCCGAAGTTTTTTTCTCCAAGTCCAATTGTTTATTCGCCCACAGCGAGAAAGAAGAATTATGCATAAAATCAACTTTGGAGGCTCACACAAGTGCGGCGGTTGAAACCACAGCCAAACTACCAATGGCACTTTTGAAGAACACTAAATTCTCTGTAAAATGAATCTTGGATGAGAACAATCCATTGAAATGCGGCTGAGTTTTGCGCGGTGAAAGAAAAAATCGTAATGTTTACATGCTTTTAGCATGGGAAAACTTAAAAAGAAAAGCGCGAGTGCTGGAATTGGAATGAAGAGCTGAAAATTGGACAGGATTCCCTTTTCAACGTCTACAACAAGATTTTCAATGGGAAGTTTAAAAAAAAAAAATAGTCATTTCAAAAAAAGCACCCTAGTATATTGTACATATATTTGCATATATTTTAACATATTAACTGCGATGAAATTATATAGCCATGATATATTATATTGTATTCTATAATAGCTAAAGCAAAATTTATTAATAAATGTAAATTTGATTATCGATTGAGAACAAATTTCTCGGTTCCATGAACTACGCGTATATGTTAAATAAATAATGTTCACGTACGTACGTATGTAGTTACTACCTACATACCTATACCATATCTGACGACCGAAACGAAACCAATGTCAATTTCTCAGATCGTTGGAAATAGTGTTTCGTAAGATTTCATGCCAACGTATATATAAATATGTATATATGTATGTGATGTGAACGTGCAGATTCAAGGATAATTATTATACATACCTTTGAAGCGTGACTGCAGTCAGGGAATATCCTGCAGTATATTAATTATTTGGAAAATTTTCACGCGTATTATTATTAACTATTAATTAGATATGCGCAGGAGATAATAATATATGGTTACGGAAAAGTGTAAGCATCTGTGTGATAAACCCCAAAATATATTATGTATATATGAATGATTGAAAATACGGTAAACTACGTCAGGGAAATATTTATTATCATTGTTTTAACATTTAAATATATGCAAGATGTGTTTAACATCAAAAATTTCTCCATATCCCTGACGTAATTTGCTAATTAATAATTCGCTCGTGTGAAAAGAATTTTTTCTTAGAAATTTTCGATGGAAACATAGCTATAGCTGCATGATAATTCAATTCAGGTAGTACTACGAATGTCTGTTAATTAATATATTATTTGCATGACAAATATCCGCGGATATAAAATAATATGATGCAATTTTTTTTATTATACCCTATAGTCTCTTGGTATTATAGTTATAGTTGGTTTGTCGGAGCTGGTGACGAGTGAAAATATTAAATCGTAAAAGGGGGAAAAAAAAAAAGGGATAAAACGAAACGAATCTAAGAGATACATGGGCGCCAGGTAGGCGGTAGTTATGGGTTCGTAGAGACGATGACATTCATTCAGGGAAGGATGATAAATCATAAATGATTACGACGAACCGATGCGTTAGGCGATAGTAGATTTCGCGGTAAGGCTATATGGCGATGCAATAGTAATTATTGGGGTCGTATACAGAATTCCGGTATTAGTCATTGCGCGTTCGATAATCTACATCGTTTCTACTTAAACCACTCAGAATTATAAGCACTGTGACAAAGCGAGTTACACGTGCGTGAATATTGTCAACATCCGCGAATTACTCATTGTTATACTATACGAGACTACCATACATGTGTAACATATTACGTATAAGTATACGTATGTATGTATCGCAACACGATTGAGCTTTTCACCATCTAGTATACTTAACGTAACCGATAAGAGTCTGACGTATAGTTGGATAAAAATTGACCACTTTGCGGCTTATACCGTACTCGATATACACACGTAACAATTTCAACATATGACATATAGGAATACGGAAATAAAGTATAAGTATAATGAGAATTCACAATCTCGAGTCAGGAGAGAACGAAGTTCAATATATTTCCTGGACCGAGATTATACTTTCTACTGAAAATGCTAGTTTTAAAATCATATTATGTGCAAATTTGTCTAATGCGTATGTAATTCTTTCTTCAAATTTTCTTAGAAGAGTATATTAGTACTGTATGATATTTTCTTTTCATAAGATACATCTAATGTGTAACTCGAACGTGAAATGATCGAATTAACTCGAGGCTCTGTGATGCTGTTAATCTCGAGTAATCAGACAGTTGAGTGTATATAGTTATGGGTTTAGAAGTTAGTCCATCTCTTAGAACCACTTATAGAATTAAATGTGACTCAATAATAAGATATAGTATAGGTATGTTACATTTTTTTAATAGTTAAAAAAATAATAAGAAACTAAAAATCGTCAGCTGATCCATGCGATATATTGTATTCAGCCACGTATACTTATGTATAGATTTTTATTTTATGTGTGTACGAAATATCGCACTAAATGCACAAGCACAAATAAGATGAAAATAATGCACTTTGTGTATAAGAAATATCATAATAAACACCTAATACCGCTAAACTATTGGTGTAATTTCTTGAGGCCCATCCCTAGTCGCCCACCTCCATTTGGTTGAAATGTGTCACATTTCGACCAAAATGAGGTGGACGACTAGGGATGGGCCTTAAGAAAAAGTTGTACAATTTTTATTTTTCAGCGAAAATATAAGTACGCAACGTTATATTTTATGATGTATCCCGCACTACGGTGATATTTTTCGTGCAGAATGCATGTATATGTATAGTTTGATGATAAAACCGAAAACGATTGGCTAAATATATTTGAATCTGAAAAACGTTCGTTATTCTGATTCTGTTATTCAAAACAGGAGCCAAAACCGTTGGGTTGGCGCGTTTCGACGCCGACAAAGAGATAGAGATTATCACGTGTATTCTCAGTACGCAGTCGACAAAAAGGACCAAGATGGCGAGAGCTGTGGCCAGTTCTTGTAAACGTAACGAGGAGTATCGCGATTCCCTGTAGGCCTGCTGGCTCTGGCTGTTGCTGTAGCTAGTGCTGGTGATGGTGATGGTGATGGTGCCGCTGCCTCGGGCCCCGCAGCGCTGAACTCTTCTTCGGGGAACCTATCGGCTATAGTTATATACACGGACCCAACCCCGTGCGGCGTCAGTCTGAACAATACAACATGCATGTTGCATAGATGTACGGACATCTAATTCTATCTACTAACTGATCTATGATCTTATAGTAGTATATTCTTATTTTGTTTGATGAAAAATCTTATGATGTATCACATAGGTACCTCTATGTGATGGTTGAATAGAAATATTATCAAGCCTTTGTATGTTGGTGGTATATCTATATACTCTTGACCACGTGGGGGAGATAATATATCATTTCTCGTTATACCATCTTGCGGCGATTCCGGAAATTCCATTTCTTTTCTGCTTTTTTTTTTCCTTCTATTTACATAGATATGCGGTATACACCTGCACTTTCCCAGTGTTCAAGGTCTTTGATGCTGTATATACATATTTCTTTTTGAAAATGTTGTTGCCTATGTATTCATATATATATATATATGAATTGTTGCCTTTCTTAGATCGTGACTCGTGAGTCACGTCCCAAGTTAGGTATATGTTTAATATATAATATAACGAATCACGAGGATTGAGGAATGCTGCTGAAATTCATCTATACGTATTCCAAGAATTGTAAACCCTGCGCGGTCGAGACTGCCTCGCGTCTTCTAGAACTCTTCAAGACGCGATTAACGCGCCCGCGCGCGGGTCTATACATTCAAACCATACACTCAACTTCTCAAACGCACTCAATGCATCCGCGGGTGAAAGAGTTATGCGTTTACGTTTGAGCTTGCACCCCGCGGGGCTTCCGGGAACGATTCGGATACGGCATATATACGGGTATAGGTATATATAAGGTACAACTGACGTGTTATTACAAATGATAAATCTCCACTAACACATATATCTATGTTATGTATATTATTAATATATATGTAGGAAGTACCTACCTTTCCATACACTTGGCCCATCCCTAGTCGCGCACCTCCTTTTGGTCGAGATGTGTCACATTTTGATTATTATCCGAGCCCAAGCGTCAAAAACGCAAAAAAGGCCAACTTAGCGCAAATTGTATTTCAATTCCGAACACATAGGTCCAAAAAAATGTTCGTTTCGTGCGAAAATAGAGTCTACAGATGGTTTTTATATTGTTAAAAAATTATTCGAATTCGATTTCCTCGGCAAACAATGTAAAAACCATCTGTAGACTCTATTTTCGCACGAAATGAACATTTTTTTGGACCTATGTGTTCGGAATTGAAATAGAATTTGCGCTAAGTTGGCCTTTTTTGCGTTTTTGACGCCTGGGCTCGGATAATAATCGAAATGTGACACATTTCGACCACAAGAGATGGGCCTTAACGAAAAACTATGAAATATCCCAAATTCCCTATGAAATTTGTAGGAATAGACATTTTTGACAGAGTAAACACGCACTGAATGTAATAATATGTAAGTCAATTCTTGCAGTTAAATTGATTGAAATTTAACGAGTAAACTGAATTTCATAAATCAGATTCAGTTTCCGGCTATACTATTTATATTATAATATTATGAGTAAGTATGTTCAATTAGAAATTATTTCTGGGTATAAGAAGTGAACGGAAATTCGTCAATTCTTTTCTTACGAAGAAACTTGTGCGTCGTCGTGTCAACAGGAAATAATGCCCGCAAGTAGGTGGTTAGAGGAATCTAGGTTTATATATGGTTCGAAGGTATATGTGCCTATATGTATAGGTAAAACATCATCATTTGGTTGCAATATTTTATAAATAAAAATAGCACGTTGTGGGTAAACGTGTGGACGGATTTTCTCGTGCGTTATTATATCAACACATTAATGGATTTACTTACACATACGTATTTGCACACAACAATTATTATATATCGCGTCTCTATTGCCAAAAAGGCAAAGTTCCGTGTATAGATTTACCTTAAAAGCCAAAAAGGGTATAAAAAGAATTTTTTTTTTCGCCCAATTGCATTAGAATAACTTGATATTGATATTTTGATAAAAAAAAAAAATAAAAAAAAACTTCAAAATCAAAAAAGATTTTTTTTACTTTTGGTTGTTGTTGCTATTTTCATGTTTTAGAAAGAAAGTAAGAAACAAATTATACGCCTTTCTGGCATTAGAGACGCTATATGTTATACTTGATAAATATATGTACGAGATTCGATAAGATAATGATATGTAGATAATACCTAATGGATAAATATTAAATTGCAACATATTTCTATACTAAGTATAGCAAGTTTCACCTTACACATACCTACGTATCAAACATCCTCGGATTATCATACTTCTAGCAATTTATCCTGCTGTCTTTACCCCACTTTCGCATAACACGTGATATTTGTTCTACCTGTGAATTATTCGTGTTTCTTAGAAGCTGAATAACGTCCGGCAATAGTTCCCTGTTCACCAGAATATAAGTCACAGTTAATGAGGCTTTAGTTATTAAGCTTTGTCATCGGCGATTCGAGTTAAGGAAAATTCCACATATTTCATTAAATTAATTATTTTTTTTTTTTTTTAATTTCTCCGCAATCTACTAATACCTATCTCGACGATTTTTTTTTTTTTTCTTTACAAAGTACACTTACTTAGGCTGTTTTCCGGCAACGATATATTGAAAGGTGCCACAACACGCGCCTCTTTTTCCTTCCCAATGTTCTGGGTTTGGATCCATTCTCTCTAACATATCGAAAGCTTTAGCAGCGTGCCAGAATTCACCAACTTTATAGCAAGTGTTTGCGATTAATTGAAGTAGATTAAACGATTCATTTGATGTATCCATTTTTAGATATAACTCCCAGGCTTGCTGGGCTTTCTTGTTCATTATATCTGTAGTTTAATTAATTATTCAAATAATAATTAAATAGAAAAGGTGAAGATTTTTACCCTTTTGAAAATCTAACTCAAATAGGTATAGTTTAATGATCGCCATATGTTGCGCGATATTAGTCAACGCTAATAACTACTTATCGAACAAATGCTTAAACAATTTCCTCAAATTGTCATTAAAACAGAAGTTTCATCATTTCAATGAAAAATACTACGAACTATACATACGTGACGTAAATATTTACGCGAATTTTAATATACACTCGTATTATCGAGCACGTTGTGTACAACTTAGGAGGAAAATTTCATTTCAATCTTAAATCCCGCGCTAAGCTGAATAGATTCCACGTTTACACTGCTTATGTCTTTTCAGAATCTAGATTCCAGCATACGATAATAAAATTCGGAATAAATTATGATCATAAAAGGCGAATTATACTTACAGCAGTATGCCAACAAGCTGATAAACACGTAATCATTTTTGTATTTCTCGTTTCGTATCATGATAAAAGAGTCTTCAGCTTCCTTGAAATATCCAGCAGCAGTCTTAGCTTGGGCATAATTGAAGTTGAATATATCTTCGTTGAAGTAGTAGCTTTTTATCGAGTTAAGATATACCAAAACTTCCTCGAATTGTCTGAAGAGAAAAAAGCATGAAGCCATGCATTGACGACCGGGAATGGTGTCACACTCAGAAGCGGATGAACCGACTAGCTGGAAGTATTGCTGCGCTGTCTTTATGTTTTCACGCTGAAAATATAAAGCGCATTGTTTTTGCATCGTTTAACAAGCAAACAATTTCTTACTCAGAAATGAAAAGATAGATTTTTTTCTCCGCCATAATCTGGAATAATTAACAAATTTTTTAGAAATTTAATTACTGAACCGGTTTCCTGACCCATAGCAGCATTGACCACCCCTTTTAGTATATATTCTTGCGGTACAGCAGGCTCCAAGTCTTTTATCAGTTCAAAAGCTTCTTTGATCTCATTTTGCTTTAGGTAATAAATAACGAGATTTAATCTCGCCTCTGGTATCACATCTACCAGATTAGGTAATACTTGTAGAGCGCCTTCGCCACCTTTGAATACCTTGAAAGTCGATAAAAAAATAAAAAAAAAAAGTAACAAAAATGATGAGAATTGAATGAACGGACTGCAAGAAAACAAGGCACTCTTACATGTGTAGAGAAGGTTTGAATACAGAACATGGTGCTATGGAATTTGAAATAGTGACCCTTCTCTGATATTAGAAGTGACTAACTTTTCAAGTCACATGTGCAAGTCGAAATACATCAACTAAAATCTCAGTAACAACAAATTAGCTTGCAATGCGTAATATTGAAAATGAAAACAGGGATAAGAAGAGGAAAATTAAAAAGCTCGATTAGTTTTCTGGCGAGTCTTCAAAGCCAAAGTCATTCTCTGTTATGTAGTGCAAATAAATAGCATGCATAGTGTGGGGACAAGTCGATAGACAAAATGTGGTTCGAAAGTGGAATACCATTGGCAATCATCTTAAACTCAATATTTTCTACAAATTCTTTTGAGGATAAGTTATTATTGATTCCAATTAGAGAAGAGTGAATGGTATTCCATGATGGAACCTTCTCGTTAATTATATATAAGTATATTATGCACCACTATGTTGTGTCGTATTAGATCGTGTCCAAAACTGAAAGAACTTGAGGTCTGATCAACAAGTTGTTTGATTTCTGCCTGAGCAGCGCTGCCGTTATACAATCTGAAGTGATTGCATGCTTTTAAATTAATGGCTATCGCGCTGTCCGGATGTCTTTGTAGATATACTTGAAGAACCTCTTGAGCAACGTCGTAATAATCTAGTTTGTAATAACAGAGAGCCACGTAGACATTCAGAGCCAAGTAATCCCTGGATATTGAAGAAAACAATCAACATTGGAAATCCAACTTTTGGCTATGAGTACAAAACATGAAGACAAGGATCTAAAGCAGGGACAGAACCGGATCATGGATCGAGGATAAGGGTACCTTGAGTTCTTTAGGAGTTCTGCTATCAAATCTACTTCAGAAACTTTGCTACCAGTTGGAAATTCTCTCTTCAAATTTATCCGTTTACTAAAATTAACAACATTGTTATGCGGCTGGTGATAATTTTCACCTTTTCTTTTGATCTTTTCAAAGTCTTTCGTGCAGAAATCATATCAGGTTTAATTAATTTAAAGCCAGACAACACAAAATTGGAAAAAACAAGAACCTGTTTTCTAGTAGCACTTTCTTGTAAATATCAATAGCTTCCTGATAATGTGCTCTGAGATAATGAATCGAAGCAAGACATAATTGATCTTCAATAACATCCTCAAGCATCTGATGATATTCCATAAGTTTTTTTTCCTCTCCCATTTTGTGAGACAAATGAAACATTATTCTTATCTTTAAACGGCTTTCTGATGCTTGTTCGACGGTGTTTAAAGCTTCCGGATACATTCCAAGGTAAAAATAACAGCATGCTAAATTAGCGGCTATATCAATGGACGAATTATCCTTATTTTTTAAATTTTCATATACTTTTTTAGCCCTTTTATAATCTCCTAGATGAAAGGCACAGTAACCAATCCACAAATCTGTATTTATTGAATTATTTTCGTTCCCATTAAATTCTAGCAATGTTAAAGCCCCTGTGTAATCTCTTCTTTCGAGATAATCTTCAAGCTTTGGAATTTCTTTTCGGGAATTAACTTTCTTTGTACTATCAGTAGACGCGGGCTTTGCCCTGGACAGAATCTATGAACGAAAATATATCCGTGAATCGGAAACTCTTTTCTCAGTTTTTTTTTCTCTTTTATTCGTTTAAATAGATCGAAACTACGAACTACTGCTAACACATGTTTAAATCGTTTATAAATATTGTATAAATTATTAAACGTTACCATTTTTGATAATCAGTAGATATCCGCGACTAAAATCACCTTCTTATTTAACCTCACTAGAATCTAGATACAACCTGGCAACGCATGTAGTCGCCATGTATAAACAAACGGATAGCAATCGATGAAGTCAGGAAAAGTAAAACTTACTATCAGTGTCATCTGACGTTCGCTTTGCGAAGCTTTACGTCGTCTTTGCGATTTCTTGTTAATTTGACTATAACGTAGTTACAAAAATTTCTAGAATATATAAATAAATGAAAAATGAATTGCGAAAGTTTTATCGAAATAGATTTAAGCTAATAGTAAATTGTTGAATCAGGTTTAAATTCCCTGTCTTACAGTAGTGAGTTTGACTATATTTTCCACTAGGTTATATCCGGCAGCTTACCATTTCAGTTTTTTAGTTCTTTCGCTTCCGGTTAACCATGGTAAGCATGCCGTGGCTCGTTTTCTTGACGTCAGTTTTACGATATAAAACCAATAAAATGGATATAAACTATCTACCAATATTCACAGAATAGAATTTAACAATACAATATAAATACACTTGTGCTCGGGGTGTTTAAATGCGTCAATTATTATATCGGAATATAACCTTTTTCTATAACGCGTTTCTATCACTAGCCACATGGCATACGCCAGTCCTTATTCACCGACAATATTTCTCGACGCTAACTAATTTCGATATTAATTATTCCAACAACGTCAAAGTTCCATAACTATTTCGATCTTAGGTTTCTTTTTCTCATTAATTCAATCTTCTCGGAAAAAAGCAACGCCTGTTTATTTTTTTTTTCACTAATTCGCGAAAATTGAATATAATTCGATACATAGTCAATATTCACGCTAACATTTGAGTGTTTCTTTACTTACAGCCGTTCAAGAGGTTCGTAGAGACGGGCCGTGTGGCCTACGTTAGTGAGGGTCCACAGGAAGGCAAACTTGTCACAATTGTTGATATAATCGACCAAAACAGGGTAAGAAACAAAAAAATCCTATAAGTTTATTTTTGTAATCCTCGAAGTTTTCGTTATCGTTATTTTTTCCTTTTCGTTTTCATACGATTCAACTATTTTCTCTTTGTTACTTTACCTCGTTACGAATGATGAGCCTTAATTCTTGATAGGAATTGCCGGCTGATACATACTTGAAGATATGAAATTTTCTCTGACTATATTTAAACTTAGTAAAACTGATCATAACTGAGCTATTAAGTTTTGCTATTAACATGATTGAAATGTTTTTTTAAAGGTATTGATCGATGGACCTGCTTCCAATATACCCAGAGGTCAGATGCGCCTTAGTCAATTACACTTGACAAAATTCCGTTTAAGTTTTCCATACACCGGTTCAACCCGAGTTGTACGCAAGGCATGGAAGGCTGATAACATCGATGAGAAATGGAACAAGTCTGTATGGGCGCAAAAAGTAGAAGCCAAGAAGAAGGTGATTGAAACTAAAATACAATAACTCAGATTTTATATTACTGTTTATAGATTTTTGTCCCTTTTTTTCATGATGAACCTTGTATTCTTGATAGGAATTGCCGGCTGATACACATATGAAGCCATTCTTTCTCTGAATTGATATAAACTGATGTAATAACGTTATGAGAGTTTTTGTTAAGATTTTTAACTGGTTTTTCTTTCTTTCTTTTTTACATATAAACAGCGAGCTGCTTTGAGCGACTTCGATCGGTTTAAACTACGCAAGGCCAGACAGGTCAGAAACAAACTAAGGACAAACGCCTTCTTCAGAATTAAGAAGAAGTCTAAGAAAGGAGTTAAGGCTGCAGTAGTTGCACCTAAGGCTGGTGCCAAGAAACCTGCGGCGAAAAAACCAGCAAAGAAATAATTGTACAACCTTTCGAAATAAAATCATACTTTACAAAGTATTAAAATTTGTTTTTTTTTCTAATCATTAATCGAGATAAGAATAGTATAGGTAGAGAGTTCTAGAATATTATTCTTCCGTATTTTGAAATACCTATGTGCGAATATAGTAGACTGGATTTTATCAATTTCTTTTATTCCAACAGTCGTTTGTTCGTTTCTAATTTGTAAAGGGAATAGGTAGGGGTTCTCTTCTTCAAGCTAATGAGAAAATGCAGTCAAAATCAACTTTTACTAACACCAACGAATTCAGTGTTTATAAAATTATGGATAAAGCTGTTTTCGAACAGATTTCAGACGCGATATTCGTCCTAATACCAGAAGGTAAACATCAATTTTCAATCGTCCAGATAGTATAACTGTGTTTTTTTATACACACATTGTGGTTTATTTGATAGTGCCACGATTAAGGCATCTGTTTTTGTGCTGGAGTAATCTAAATCCTGAAGAAAGATCAGAATTAGATACTAGAGTCTGTAAATGGTGTAATATCAGTCGTCGTCAGCTCTATAAACCGTTACGAGAAGCTTTGATTAGATGGGAGAATATTCAGGATACCCAAGGTTTACAATTTTTAATCTGATCCAGAATCATTAATCACATACTATTCCTAGATTTTTCAAGCTTCAGGAATTCGGAGGGAAATTTTTTCACAAGCTTATCATAATGATTCTGATTCTTTTTCATTCTGAATTTTTTGACAACAAAACAAAATAAGAAATTCAAAAATAATAAATGAAATGAATAAATAAAAAAGGTGCACCAGGATGTGAGCCAGGCATGGTATCATTCTCTTGCGATCCTCAACTAGAAGAAGAACTAGTGAATGTTATCTGCAGTTTAGAAGCAATGTTTGCTAAAAATAATAAGAAGATTAAAGACGAGACTACAGAGATCGGAAATAATCGATACGCTAAAATATTTGAAGAAGTATTATTAAGCGAGAGAAATAGCCCAAGATCTGTAGCTAGTCCGAGGGACCGAACTCCACATTCTGTTCATAGCTGTGGCTATATTACAGACAATAAACAATCTGACGATGATCTTAGCGGATATATGACAAATTAAATACTTGGTATTTAGTTTTTGTCTTATTTAGGGTAAAAAAAAAAAGGTTTGAATTAAGATTGTCTAGTCTTGGGTCAAATCTTAACTTTATTATTCTTATGTCTTCTTTTCTTTTCTTTTTTCTTCTAATATGTAATACATGTATTCATTGTTTCAAGTAAGACGATAAAAATGATATAATATGAAAGTTAACACTTAAACTTATTACGCGTATAAATATGGAAAACGATATTTTCGAGAGTGTTTATACATAATATTATAACAAAACAAAAGGGAGAAAAAAAATAATTCATTATATTTCGTTGTATGATATCACTTTCTTGCTCTTCCTTTCTTTGTTGGCACTTTACTATTGTAAAATTTGAAGTCATCATCGTCGTCTGCACTAGAAGTTAAATCTTCTTCCTCATAATCATATTTCATACAATCGTCTCGTGACTTCCAAACGTACATATTTTTTAGCTTTATCCTCTGTTTTGGAATTGAAGTATACACCTGATACATATAAGATAAGAATATATTAGGCTGAGGAAACAATAAATAATATTAATAAAATCTTTTAAATCATCAAATATCGCAACATAATAGGTATCATCTTTGTAATTAATCCTATCACCTTCACAAAGGTTTTCAAATTTCCTGCCGAAGCATCCAAGGTGAGATCAATGTCTGTACGAAGCAGAGACACCATTGATGATTTGCAAGTATCATCCATCTGTAAGGAGATTGATAAATCATTCACAATTATTCAAATATAATAAAATATTTAAAATCTTTGACTCTGCGAAGAACGAATGATATGCGATTTTGTTAGAGAGCCGTTTTCTCATCTCACCGAATTGTCTAATTCCTTTTTGCATTGAATAAGGGGTGCGATATCAGTATCGCTTTCAATATCCAGAGCTTCAACTTTAACTTTTGGCTGTTCATCCTCGATTGAAGAATCGTTGCTGGATAGAGATGACCTTCTTCTCTTATTTTGGAACTTTTTAATCCTGTTCAGTTCTTTTTCAAATATATTTTCTTCCTGGTGGGAGGTTTTAGCGTTCGGGTCTTCCAATAGCTCGAATAAATCGTCACCATCGTCTTCTCTCACATTTCTTTTGTTCCTTTTAGCAACTCCTTCGTTTACAAAAGAGAACATATTATCTTCATCGTCTGTTCTATTACGCTTATTAAACTTTGGTCCGTCAGTGACGCTAGCTGAACCTGCAGCCTTCCTCATCTTTATGTTATCTGGTTTTATGTCGTTAATGATATCTCTGTGATTTTCACGAGATTTTTTCGACGTCGATGGATTGGAGAAGAAATTATCTTCCGAGTTTCTGTTCGAACTTTTACCCCTAGTTTCTCTATAATCTGAATTCTCCTTGTCTGGAACTTTTGGTGTTTGTAATTTAGACTGGAGATTAAATCGTCGACCAGATATTTTCGATTTTTCTAAAGGTTCTTCAAATTCGTTGGCAAAATCGCGTTTCTTAATACTCATATCATTACTATCAGACTCGACGCTTGATCCCGTTTCATCTATCATCAAAGCACCTTCACGAGACGATTCTTCCGAGCCAAAAGCCTGTCTTTCACAATTTCTTTTATTCCCTATCGAAAGCTGAGAGGAATCTTTGCTGTTATCTGCTGTCCGTTTTCGCCCCAATGATAATTTAACTTTTCTTAAATTTCCCAATTCTCGTTCTTCAACTTGTTCGGACAAAGTTAAAGACTCGTTGATTATTACAGCCGGAAGATTTTGTGCAGTCGAAAGCACATCCTCGGTATCCGGTGCCAAGATAGTGCTGGATAATGCGTTTCTTTTTGTATCCAAAGTACCAATCAATCGTTTAAAGTCGAATTTTGGATTACAATATTTTTCAATTGAGCAGTATAAAATTGCAAGAAATATTTCCGACTCTGGAATAAATCTGAGCTTTTTTTTCTGCAGAGTTCGTTCTGTGGGGAATAAAAAAAAAAAAAAAAACAAAATGACGAATAAAACTTAAATAAAGAGCTGCGTATATAAAATACAAAATTAACTTACGAATAGAATCGTACAAATTTATAGATGCTTGTGAAGGCTGCGATGCGTTGTTTCCAAATTGTAATAGAACAAAATTCTCAGAACAAAGTTGTCTCGGATCGAACTGTCCTTCTTTATATAATTTCAACTTGCCCCCTGATAACGGAGTGAAAAAATTGTTGTTAGAAATACAAAAGAAAACTGCTTTTTTTTTTACTTTATAATAGAATAAAATCGTCGTCATATTACCTGCGCATTTGATTATATTTTCCAGCGAACATTGTGATGTATCAAAGCATATGAAAAAAAGATTTTTGAACAAAACTTTGCGTCTAAGATTCACTTCCAGTGATACAATATCTCTGTTAATCAATCCTTCGTTAATTGTTGGTATAAAATCAGCAGTATCTGGTAGCTCGTCGTTATTTTCAACACTCTTTAAAACTGCGTGCCAGTATTTAAGCTTTATTATCGGTGTGCCAAATGCGAGTGCTTGAACTACCTGGAAAATGAATAATTTACTGATCCAATGATCCCAGGTGCTAAAATATGTAAAATACTATATTCATTGGTATATCAGAGTTAAATATCTAAACTATCCATCAAACCTGAGAAGTAAGTGTAACATTAGATACAGTAAGATGGGTGGAGTACTCTTCCCATTTATCAATAATCACACCATCTAAAGTATCGACAATATTTCTTAGCTCAGTTTTCTCATCATTATTCAACGTTGATATTGATATGATGAAAGGCACGTAGTGGAGGCTGAAATATGTGAAAATTTTTTTTATGAAAATTCAACACAATATACTATAATCTAAAAATGAATTTCGCTATATAATGTATTTACGTAAATATGTGATGCTGTAGTCCAAATTTGACTTTATCAGTAACAGTGAGCTCGTGATCTCCTGGTGTAAGTTTACGCTGTTTATTGTTGCAGTCTATAATAAAAGTTCCATACTTAGATCCAGTGTCTTTGACAGTGACTGTGGAGCTCGGTTCATTGTTCTAAAATATTTATTACATACATTACATGCGTCGTGATGTTTGATCAATTATTAATACACTGTGATGTATGACGTGCGTCTTATCATCAGAGATATCAATTTAGTTATTTAAGTTGCACCTAATTATAAAGAAAATAAAAATTAGGTTGGTAATGTGAGAATTTTTGGTTTTTAGCTAATGCATCAACCAATAGCGACACAGTTTGAGACAGATATTTCGTCATTGCCAACGTTATAAAAAATTTGGTGCAACTTCGTGTCGTTATAGATAAGATACACATTGCACATATATATGCGCATACATAAATAAATACAATGTCATACCTTGAAATGAACTTTTGGTCTGACGATTATAGACGCGTGAACTTTACTTATTGAAAGATCGTCTTTTAGAACAATGTCGTGTTCTTCTTTCCTGCTAACTGTCATCGATTTATTTGGTTTTAGATAAGTTATCCTACCTGGAATGGTTTTATGTCGTGTGATTTATAGGTTATTGGATAATAAATATGTTATATTTTATTTAATGAATATACATACTACGTGTTTGTCTATGTTTACGTACCTTGAGCATTTTTTATATACCACATATTAGTAATTTATTTAAACTTTGACACATACATACACGGGGGTTAGTATTTTTAGGGTAAATGATAATAATATAAGGTTATAAATAATTAAAGGGTTCGATACGATTTTACTTTCACAAACAATACTATGACATTTTACAGAATGCAGAGTTTGATGCACGCTACTGTTGAAAATATAGGTTTTAGTTAGTTTCATGTCGCGAGAGATGGCGGTTTTGTGATTTTTTTCTTTGTTGCGCCTTATTGACGGCAACTTAGTTTACCTTGATGCGCTCTATATCTTATAAAGCTGTGCGCAACAGGTAGATTTGGGGATATCAAGGATTTTTACGTTATCGACAATGTTATTTTTTCAATTAAACAGTAATCGTACTTTCCTCTATCTGGGTGACTTGATATTCTGGTAATGAAAGGTGAATTATACACCTCGAATTTTCGGCAGCCCGTTTCTCAGCTAAAACACATCCGATCGATGTGAAATTGATAACAGTGACGCAGAAAAAGTGCACGGAGGGCATGATGCTCTTGAATTTCCAAAAAGCGGAAAATGTTTCGGGTGTTTTCATATTTATCAAGTACAACGTCAGCAGCAATGATTATTCGTTAATACAGAGCACTCTTGATAGAAAACTGTAAATTTTATTTTCGCTTTTTGGAAATCCAAGAGCATCATGCCCTCCGTGCACTTTTTCTACGTCACTGATATCAATTTCACATCGATCGGATGTGTTTTAGCTGAGAAACGGGCTGCCCAAAATTCGAGGTGTATAATTCACCTTTCATATCCCCTTAATCGATAACTTTTGAATCAAAACTTAAAAAAAAAAAAAAAACTCGTAATTTACTATAAATGTGAAGCGTCAATTTTAGATTGAAAACTATGATTACTACCATGATAAATGTTCAAAAATAAGTCTGTTATGGTTTAATGTTCTTTTTTCTTTTATGATATAAAATTGTATATATATGTTCATTGGACTAAATTTCGATTGAACTTTCTTTGTTTTTTTTCCAATATTAGTACATTAATAACGCGTTGTAATACTAATATGGTATACAAGTATATCATTTTCGAAATAGTATATAAGACTCAATAAAGATTACGTAAATTGTATTCTTGTTTTCAAAAAATCTCAAGCATTTCATACATTATTATTCCCGAACATCTAAATAAGTGTTTATTGACTGGTAAAGCAAAATACTTTATCTACAGGGCCAAGTAGGTATTATAAAAAGGTCAAGGTTTTCATGTCTGCGATTGTAGACATAAATATAGATAATATGTATGTCTGCCCAATGTATAATGGTAATGGAAGCACACGTGCGCAGCATCGAAAATTTGAAATGTGTATTATAGTACCGTATGGCAGTTTATCGCAGGGCCAGCGGGGCATTTTGATATTATAAACTGAAAAATCGTGTATTACAGCCCGAAATAGTTCTCTCTGTTTTTTCTTTTCTTTTAATTTAGCCTAACGATATCGGTATCTTCTGATAATCAGCTTATTACAGCGAATAACATGTTTAAAAAAAGCGAGATAACAAAAACAAAAAAAAAAACAAAAAAACTGCGAAACACATAACATTGGACGTCGATTTATAAAATACGATATCTGCAGGATAATATGAAGTCCATTGATAATTTATTAGCGTATTTTTAGAGATGAATAAAAAAACTTGTTATATCGTCGTATGGTATAGCATAATAGTATAGTAGTAATATAAATCTTACAAGTTTTATACGGTAGCTGTTACAAGGGATCATGGACCGACGAGGTCTTCTCCTTTATAAAACTAAACTATAGAGTAAAGAGTGCGAAGATGTTTTAAAAAATTGTCCTCTAGTTTTTTCTAGCTCCAAAATATAATTTTTTCAGCCTATGCAGTATGCCATCTCTTCGGTTTGACGTTTTGTTTCAGTAAAAAAATCATCCTTGACGATCAAAATTTATCTGAAGTTAATTCCAGTCCATTTTATGCAACAATAAAATGTCATCTGAGATGGACCACAATTTCGAGTGCACAGGGTGCAGCACCGAGATGGTTTTTACCAGTTTAATTAAAATTTCAAGACTTTTCGAATTTTATAAAAATGTTGTACTACTATACCCTTTGGTCGAGAATTTCGGGACTGTCCTACTTTTGCAAGAGGTCCATCTTCGTCGACTTTTTACCCTAAGTAGTACGTAAAAATCGAAAATCTGAATACATGTGTGGAGTATTGATCTAATTACAGGAATATTTTTCAACTCAGCTCGAACATTATTCAACACAACAATTATACTGATATATCAATAAATATCAATATCTCAAGCGTACAATAATATAGCGTACTACACATAAATCCCTCACGGTCGAAAACAGCTATTGTCAGGGTGAAAATGATTTTTGGAATAGTATATGAAAATGATCGGAATTCTAATAGATTTTCAATAGTTTTTTTGTCCACCAGGGATCTAACACAAGCGTAACGTATAGAAATAGGCTCAATTTTTTTTTTTTTTTTTTCTGGCGACAATCCAATTGACAAGACGTACAACAAAACGTATAATCTATATATATATACGTATATATATATATATATACAATATGGAACGTATTGCAATGATGCTATTGCACAGAAGTACTTCTAATAAATTGTAAATATAGTAGTATAGAATTAGTTAAAATAGTTCTTTTTCTTTTTCTTCTTTTTTTTTTTTTTTTAATTAGACACTTTTGGGATTTATAATGAGGAACGACCTTATCCAAGTTTAGTGCCGTTATAATGCGATCTATAAGATTATTTCAACATCTTATAGTCATCATTGTATATAATTAGCAATTATTTTTTCTTTTAGTATATAATATTATACGCGTATAAGAAAATATTGTATCATTTTTAATCTCCATGTAGATAAGCAACATATAATGGCATAGGCCGATTATAGATTCACGAATAATGTAGTAGAATACATTAATTTATGTATTTATTGTGCCACAGAGATAACTTGATCTGCTGCAGTAGTTTTATAGGATTCCCAAATCTCGGAATAATGATAGTGCTTATTCACGAGGAATAAGTATACATCTATCTTCGATTTATTTATTACGGTATATTCATGTATATATACCTATGTATAGGTATAATAGCTCAGGAATAAAAGTTTATCAAAATTATTTGCATATAATAATACTTCAACTACCCCAGATATACGGCTCGGATGAATTTTCCTAATTATAAGACACAATTTTTTCAACTTTTTTAATCAGCGCGAATTATTAATTGTAAAAATTAGCTTTCGGTTTTAAATATCAGAGACTATAATTAGTAATAGTTCATTTAGTCTGCAGTATATATTATATTATATACCTGTGCGCGTTTGATTTTTAGGAATTTTATTTTATCTTATATTTCTTTTCGAACGATTTATTTAAACTTTGATTTCTGGACTATATGTGTATAATATATATACACTGTATATATATATAATTTTAAAAAATGTTTGTATATAATAAAAAAAAAAAAAAAAAAGAGATTTTGTCATAATCAAACCGATAATTATTATTATTAAGCTTAATAATATAAGGTTAATTTTATATTATATAAAAATATTTAAGAACTAAAATTGAACGATCACAGTAAGCGTGTGTGTGTGTGTGTGTGTGTGTGTGTTGATTTTTGTTTGCTATTATTTCTTTCATTGTTTTACTTTTTTTCTGTTTTTTTTTTTTTTTTCATTGTTTATTATACACAGTATAGTATATAAGAATTATGAACGTAGCAAAAATATAAACTGAAATTACTAATTGTCGGTATAGTATAGTATAATATATATAGGTAAATATGTATAAAATATGTTATAAACAATATTAATCATATAGATAATAATTGTCCGAATAATCAAACAGCGTAAATATTATACGTTTACAATACATATAGTAGACATATTGGTAATTTTCTTTTTTCATTAATGTCATATTTTAATTGGAAGAAAAAAAAAAAAAAAAACAAAAAAAAAAAAAAAAAAAAAAAAACGTGATCGATTTATCAAACAATCAGTATAATTAAATAATAGAGAAATTATCTTTCTTAATCTTTTTTTTTTTTTTTCCCCTTATCTTTCTTTTTTCGTTCTAATATTTTAAACATACCAAATGACTATTATAATTATCACCATAACTATAACAGCCCTTTCATTTGTTTTATGTTCTTTTCTTTATAATTTCACGTATTAATATGTTTGTTTTTCTAAAATTTCAAAAGCTTACTGATTATTATTGTTATCGTTTTTTTTTTTTTTTTTTTTTTAATTTTTTTTTTTTTTTTTTTTAATTTTATTTCTTATCATGGTCACCTGTGATAATAATGATAATAGTAATAATAATAATAATAATAATAATATTTTATCATATATAAACGTGTATATTATTATGTATTATATATAAAACGAGTAGTATATATATATATTTATTTAATGAATTGAACATTTCTTTATTTTTTAATTTATACTTATTTTTTTTTGTTTTATTTTATTTTTTTGTATTTTTTGTTCTTTTTTTTTCCCTTGCTCTCTCTCTCTCTCTCTCTCTCTCTCTCTTTTAAACGCATCAAAAAAATAGTGCCAGCTTATCATTATAAGGCACTCAATTGTTTTCCAATTAATTGTTGTATTCTCCAAGAAATGCGTTACAAGCTGGACAATAATGTTTCTTGGTCAAGCAACTGTCCATACAGTATGGGCATGGGGCACATGGCCAGCATCTGAAAATTGAAATGAAAATGTTTTTCGAGTGTTCGGAATAGTATATTATGTGGCATGCTCGTAAGCCAAGTGTTTTTCGACGAGAATAATGATTTCAGGACGAGCTAAAGGCTAGCCAGAAGCGAGTTCTGAAATCATTATTCGAGTCAAAAACGGTTTACGGGTGCGCCCCATACTGTATTTTTTTCGAAATAGGCATGAAAAGTCACTTTGACGCCAGTTGAGATTCACTAGACGTAGAGTGAGGTTATGGTGCGATCTGTCGCGCACTTCAAACCGCGCATCGAAACTGCCGTATAAAGACTTTATACGGCAGCTTTGGAATGCGCACTTCGAACTGCGCATCCAGACTGCCGTATAAAGACTTTATAGGGCAGTTCTGAAATCAACCGTATAAAGTGACACTTTGTGGATCGAAAAGAGGCGTCAAAAAGTGACTTTTCAATGCCTATGCCGAAAAAAAATTATAATACGAAAAAAAAAATAAATAATTAAAATATAAAGACAAAAGGTGAAAATATTAAATAAAAAATACTGGAATTAATATAACAGTTATATTATAGTCTCTTACCCAAGAACGCAGAGTAGTAAAGCGAAAAGATGAGTTTTCGTTGAGGAAGTTTGTTCAACACGGGTTGAAATGTTAGCACGGCAGTGAGGACAGGTGATGGCTGCTGTGTCTGGTCCCAAAGCAGGAGCCTGAACAATCACCACAGCTGCAAAAAAATAAAAATAAAAAATATAACAAATTACAATCATTTGTATAATTATCATTTATATGGGTGAAATTTAATTACAAACCCAAGCCTGCAGTAGTTGAATTAAAACAAAAAATCAAAAATCAAATCAGTTTGTAATAAGCTGAGGGCAATTCTACTCTGGATTGAAAAATTTAATTAGATAACGCGATATAAATATAATTGTAGATAACATTCATGTTTCAATGACGTAATAATGGCTACTGAGCAGTTGATACGAGTTGATCAATAAATTCCATACCGCGCGCGGTTTAATGTTTACTCGGAATTATAGATATCGCGTATTATATAGAGGGATTGTGAAGAAATTTTTTTACAATATGTGTTGAGTTTCTTTTCTTTTCGTGTTATATTTTTTCTTTTTTCTTTTTTCTCTTTTTTTTCTTTTAATTCCTGAGTCTTCGGAGTCGAGGAAAAATATAATCCAATCAATAATTTAGCGGTAATTAAATCTGACATATCGAGTGATTGTGATAATTTTTATGTATCTAGGTATAAACTTACATGGTTGATTTGTTGGCGGTGGGCCGTAAGCAGGAGGTGGCATAAAACCGGGTGCTGGAACGGCTTTGTTGTCCATTATTTAAAAGACTTCTGTAAAATAAGAAAACGGTTATTTATTAGTAATCGGGAGTAGTATAGGTATTAATTGAAAAAAATAATTTTATAGAAAAATGAAGTGCTGCGATTGTTCATCGTTATATTATATGTACTTGTACTATTAATCGTAAGTTTTGTTTAGATATATAAGTATATAAGTGGGTATATCTCACTAGGGACGGAAAAATATGATTTTTGTAAACACTTTTTTATCCGTTATCGCATATTTGACGTAAAACCAGGGGCGGATTTAGCACTAGGCTAAGTAGGCTAGAGCCTAGGGCGCCAGATATTGGAGGGGCGCTAAATTTGAGATTCAACATTTTTTTTGGGGCGGCGAATTTATCTGCACGAAAATGAAACGGTGGAAAAAAAAAAATATTGACAAAACAATTCGTCGATTTTGCTGAATTGTTAATACGTGCTTACTAAGTCACCTATCCCGCTTTTGTACTGTAAAAAAGGGCGGTAAATTTTCTGAAGCCTAGGGCGGCTGATCCAATAAATCCGCCCCTGCGTAAAACCCATGTATAGTGAATTATAGTATAGTATTGGCGGAGTGAAGTGATATTTATCCGTACCTAATATTAGGATGGTCGTTAAAAATTAAATTTCATCAGACGCCCCCATAAAAAGTTTCCTTTTCGTCTAAAAACATACCTACTGGCAATTTTTTTTTTTTCCTTCAATGAAAAGAATACGCGGCGCAAGACGATCAAACATTTTTTTTTTCAACCTTCAGTTTTTTGGAAATGTCTTACATAATGTGCAGATTTGACTAATAACCCATCGAAAAAAGATAAAAATTTGTAATTTTGAAATTTCGATGGGTTATTCGTCAAACCTGTACATTATGTAAGACATTTCCAAAAAACTGCAGGTTTAAAAAAAAAAAAAAAAAAAAATTGCCAGCATGTTTTTAGACGAAAAGGAAACTTTTTAGGGCTCGTCTGATGAAATTTAATTTTTGACGAAGACCCTAGTACCTATAACATATAGAAATGCAGTGATAATCTGTGATACACGCGTTTCGCGCGAGCCTTTACTCATTACTTGATGTAACTTCGAATTATAGATAGCATGAAATTTTCTTGGGGAAAAAAGTAAAGATGAAACATCGATCGCCATCGGCAAATTTTTCATTCCGTTCAAATAATATGCGTATAAATCGTTTTATATTCGCGCGCAATAACCTTGGACCTTGATCGACCACTGGGTGAAAAGGTCATCGGATCGAGCACTCGACCGTTTGCGAGATTAACTGGGAGCGGTCTTCGTGACAGTGAGCATTTTTTCTCTCTCTCTCTCTCTCTCTCTCTCTCTTCTCTGAGAGTTAAATTTATGTCACAATTCCCAAGTCACGAAGTCGTTTCAAGCATCTAGGGCGTGGCTTTTATTTAGTGTATACCACTGTTACACATGATATACTCATAGTAGGTAGTACACGAAAAGGTAAAATTCCGAACCCTTTTAACAAGACTAAAATCAGCTTGAAGCATTTTTTTTATTTTTTTTTTTTTTTTATTAAAAATTCGATGTAAAATCTCCATTCGAATAACGGATTGGCGGATGTGGTTATGCGTATAGTCGCAATCAGTAATAGAAATTCGATATAGGAATTGAGGTATAATTAGAAAATTTATCAAATTAAAAAAATTATGCGTAGTACAGTCTGGGTTTCGCACTATAATCGTTTGAGAGTTGATATAATATAGCCTCGTTTTCAACGCAATAACAATTAAGCTATTGCGGTATAATATAATGGGTGTTATAAGTATATTCCCTCATACTCTATTTGCGCGTAGAAATTAATACGGTCGTTTAACTTTAGCACGAAGGAGTTATTAATTAACATTTTTAATTTTTTTTTATTTTTTGACAACCCTGTTGACCTCGCATTTATCACGTGACACTAACGGTATAATACTAAAAATTTCACACGTTAGCCGTATATATTGCTGTCTCGTTCTCTATTCTACATAATTTACCTACATTTCGTCGATTGTACATATATATATGTATATGTATACGCTTCATGAAACGAGAGAATAATTCGTAAATTTATGAGAGATTCTATCATCTAATAATTCTATCGTAGGCGCGGGAATGAGCGTTTATACCGCATGTAAATTTAAAATTTATAAATTTACGATTCATAAGGCATTGGCTGAACAGAAGTCATACCTATTTACAGCCGCATCAAACGGTTGTTATCATATTCGGTATCAATGTGGGTTCGTTGTTTGGCATGTAGGATATGCAACGGTTGCTATAAGAATCGATAACGAAATTGTGCTATGCAGCGTTATAGAAGATGAAAAAGCGATACGTTGAACATGTACACGTCCTAGAAGTATTTTCGTGTTTTATTTTTCATTTCTAGAATATAACTTTTCCAAAATTTGAAAATTTCAGATAATATCAAGAATTTGTTAAAAGAATAGGTATGCAGATGCGTGTTCCTACACTCAGAAAAAGTTCTTGTTGGCACAACCAAAATTTGGGTTATTATATGGACAATCACATTTTTTGTTCAGTTAACCCTTTGAGGGGCACATTTTTCTATTGAACAAATTTTCAAAGTCATAGGTCCATATAAAGAGTGCAAAAATTGATTAGAAAAGTTAAATAAACTCAAATGAAACAGGTGGGACGTATACGTCCCACTGCCCCTCAAATGGTTAGCCAAAAACTTTGTTGGAATAGCCAAAATTTTGGTTGTCCCAACAAAATTTGGTTTTTCCAACAAAATTTTTGGTTGACTGAACAAAAAATTTGATTGACTGAACAAAAAATGTGATTGTCCATATAATAACCAAATTTTGGTGGTGTCAACAAGACCTTTTTCTGAGTGTATATATTATATGGCGATGGAAACGATCAAGGAAAATGTGTTTTTAATTAGACTGATGTTTGTTGAAAATTTTGTTCATTAACTATAGTTAATAGGTTTTTCGAACTTTTTTGATATACCTACAGTCGAAAAGACGTACAGTTAGGATAATTACCGATATACTAGTCAAGTCTAGACTTATATTTGACGCATTTAGTTTTAACAGAGAAAATACTGCACATTAATTTCAAGAAATCTCATTTACGTCTTCGGACTGATTTCTGAGAACTCTGACGTCAAAACGTGTTGGTTTAATTGCCTTTGAATTTCCTGGGATCAGTTTCTCATATTATATCCTCGATGTGCTGATAAGAAATCGTGCACATTAATAATCTATTGATAAATCTGACATCGGATGTATCAATGCTAGCGGAATTAGGCAGGATATGATTATTGTGCTGCACTTTAAACTGTTCATGTATGCCGCATGATCCATATATGTGTCAAGGCAGAAAACGCACGAATAAGGTTTTTTTTTTTTTAAAAGGACAGAATAAAAAATCACTATGATGACCCGGAGCGATAATGCAGATTGAAAAGCACGATAAACTATCTACAATGTGGAAGGGAGGTTTCCTTAGCTCTAGGTATAGTGTAGCAAGTTATTGATCATAACAGAAATTTCTGAACCAAATTTTTATAGATTTACAAAGTAGAATTATGTTAGTTGTGTTGTGTCTGAGATGATATCGTTCTGTCATCGGGTCAAATAGAGCATAAAGTGACCCTTTTTAACCAGACGTATAACTTTTTTTCTATATGGACAGTAGCAGCTGGCTACTTGGAAATAAGGTCACATATAAAATATTTCCGAGAATATCTACATACTTATGTTTTGCCGATATGAAAAGTCGATAAAAAAATAAAAACACCCACCTTTTTTATTTTATTTTTTTTTTCATATCTAATCGCGTGATAGTGAAACGTGGGACAAATTTGCACGGCTCATTTATACTATATTCCTACTTCGAAGTAACGGCGTCCAAATGGTATTTTCTGTCTCCAAGGGAAAGTCAAAGTTCGAAATTTTCCATTAGCATGAAAAGGTAGGTATACCTACTGATTCCATGTGCAGCAGAGAATAGAACAATCAAGTATCCGGTGGTTCAAACCTAGTCCGAGATATGTTATGGTTCAGTATAGTTTTCTTTTGTTCGAGAATTAAGGGCCACTCCCGCCACGTGTATAGCCTTGGCACCATTTCTCTCCGAAAAGTTACTGTGTATGTGTGTGTGTGTGTGTGTGTAGAAATGTCGTGGGGTATGCGGAGTTGCTATTGTATATATAGTGTATTTGTGTGCGGTACAGTCAGACGATAAAGTTCATCCACGATCTATTGCACGGATTAAGCCGATTAGATTGTGAACAAACATTTTTGCCTGAATGTACCGCTATTCCATCTCTATATAGGGGCAAGGGCGCAGGACGTCGCATAATTGCAAATAGTTGTCATGGATGCTCGTGGCGAACTTCAAGTGGACAGAATCTTTGGGGTGATAAAAATATTTTGTATAGGACCTTTGGTGTAATCGATACGCACACGTTCAGCCAAGCTTGCGTTCTTAAAGTTAACCCAGTTTTGCTTGGGAACCCAATTAGGTGGCGCTACCGGGCGTATAAGCGCACCCGTGAGCGCACTGGTAGTGTTCTTGTATGTAAAGCCTGGAGCACAGACTTTTCGTGTTTCGTGTTCGCCTCACCTACAGGCGCCACGATCGTTCACACATAGCTGTGATTGGTCGGCACTGCGTGTGAGTGACTGTACACTGGTCACGATCTCTGTAGGTGATCAGTCGAAACGAAAAGTCTGTGCTCCAGGCTTTATACTGCAGCTAATCGTACTCCGGGAACTTCCAAGACCTCTCGCCGATAGTAATATGATTCTGTTCTAGTAGGAGCGCTTGAACTTGTTCAAAACGAAGATGATTCTCTCTTTTTTTTATCGTCAAATTAGAATAAATCAAGAATATTTATTCCGACTCAGGATTGCATCGGGTGAAAAAGCGTTTTTGTTACTTGCGAGTAAACGATCGATAGAGTATCATAATGTTCGGGTTAAAAATCGTAGGAGATTGGGGTACGACACAGATTTTTTGAGGAGAAATAAACGACGGATAGATAAAACTAGTGTAGCTATAATTTATATCGCATATCATATTTGATCTGTGAATAATATTAGCCGGAATACAATCTGATTATGAGATAAAGTAAGTTGGACTGCTGCAATCCTGTTGGGTGGTTTTATCGATATAAAATCTACAATTAGGTAATTATCACCTTGATTTCAAGTGTTTTTGCTACGACTAATGTAAGAGTTCTGAATAGAAATAGATATATCTGTTTATCTACATCGACAGACTATAACCTATTTGATAAAATTCTCTTGATGTATTAATAATAAATGGCTTGACGACAAGATAATTCCATATCACTCGATAAATAGTGTGACTTGATATATCTGAACTCATTAAAAAATGTTCTCAGAATTCAAGGAAGGAAAAACTATTGCAAATCGCGATGTACACTATACTTAACGATATCACACAAGCCGGTATTATCATAGTATATATCATAAAATTAGTTTGTTAACTCAATCAACAGATAAGCAGCTAATTTTAGTTTGATTCTGTTCTTTTTTTTTTTTTTTTTTTTCACAGAGCTGTAAAATTATACTTTGACTTGATACGCTGATCATTTTTTTACTCAAGTACACATGCACTAATACATCGAGCATCCCAAATCGAAGTTGACCATTTTCAATATTATAAACAGACAGCGAGATAAAAATACAATATGTTTGTTACATCGCATAGAAAACGATTTAATTTTTGTCATATTGACGGGTCTCGGCTGTAAAAATTAATAAATTTTTGTGCCTCAAAAATCTTTACTTCCCAAATCATGTCATGATCGCGAGTTACGTCGGTTATAGACTGCCCGTCGAGATACCTCGAATTATGCGCAAAATATCAAATTAGTTCTAGTTTCTGCACCGAAATTTAAAAAAAAGTTCTCGTGAATTTAACAGCAAATTAACCGGTTCACTGGTAAGCTGGCACATATATGTGCAAAAAGAAAAAGTGCCACAACTGGTAATGGCACATATATTATGTGCAACGTGGATATTTCTGTCAGTTCTGAACGGATTTGCATCAAACTTGATGTTCCTAAGTTTTTTTTGCTTCATGATGAGTACGAAATTATTTCCTTTCACCAGTTTTGGCACAAAACGTTGATTTGAGGTCCACCAGTGAACCGGTTAAAATTGATCTCTGCGGATAATTTCTCACTAGTTACATACATCGATGTGTTTCTATACCACGTTAAAAGATCGTTCTTAAAATGGCGTCCTTATTAGTATACAGTCTCTTGAAAGGCTCGAGTTCATAAGTTATTTTGCGATTATTTTTGAATGAGATATATGGCTTTGAAAAAGCTCATTAATTCATCGGAAGATTTTTAAATATGTATAGATGTGTTTATTATAATTCCCGCGGCTATATAATACCCAGACGAATTATAGTCTGATCATTGCGTTATAATTGCAAGAAATAATTTTGCGGCTATATTATATATCCCAACGACGGGTGTAGTTTAACAGGAGGTATATTATACACGAGTGATTAATTCGGAATTCAGCTAGGTAACAAAAAACAAATTAAAAAAAAAAAAAAAAAAAAAAACAAACGTGATATCATATAGTTAAAGGCATACAGTTTCAGCGTTCCCATTGTACTTAAAACAAATGAATTTGCATTTTTTACACACAAGTTATGTAAAATTGCAACTATAGTATGCTGAGCGGCGATGAAAGTATTCATGTACCAAGATAACCGACTCCTAGATGATATAATAGAAGTATGATTATCTTTCGAGAATCGTATTGGTAACTGGACTCAAGGTACTGTTTCACTAGTTCCAATTTCAAATACCAGATGGCGAACGCGTCTCCGCCATAAGGATACATGACCCGATTTGAGTAGTACTGGTTTTGACCACGAGGTGGCTACGCTTCAGATACAGTTACCAATAGGAATATCGTATATATACCAAATCTGTTATTATAACATATAAGTGTCTTTTTCCCAAAGTTAAGGCCCATCCCTAGTCGCCCACCTCCTTTTGGTCGAAATGTGTCACATTTCGATTATTATCTGAGCCCAGGCGTCAAAAACCCAAAAAAGGCCAACTTAGCGCAAATTCTATTTCAATTCCGCAGACATACGTCCAAAAAAATGTTCGTTTCGTGCGAAAATAAAGTCTACAGATGGTTTTTACATTGTTACAAAATTATTCGAATTCGATTTCCTCGGCGAACAATGTAAAAACCATCTGTAGACTCTACTTTCGCACGAAACGAACATTTTTTTGGACTTATGTGTTCGGAATTGAAATAGAATTTGCGCTAAGTTGGCCTTTTTTGCGTTTTTGACGCCTGGGCTCGGATAATAATCTAAATGTGACACATTTCGACCAAATGGAGGTGGGCGACTAGGGATGGGCCTTAATTAGATTTTTAAGCTACTCCTAAAATGTTGTTATATATGGTCATATGGACGCTATACCACATATGGAGATGAGTAATCACTCTAAGGTGATAGTGCTAGTGGTGTTATTGTCTGTTTGTCATTTTTTTTCTAAGAACTATTCGCGTCAGTGATACACTGATAAAAAAAAAAAAAAATTAACTTGATTCAAGAAGGTCATTTTGAAGAATTTATTTAATTATTATCTTTAATCAAGTAGAAAAGTTCTTGAACCAAGAAATTTTTCTTGATTCGAGTAAATTGTACTTATGGTTCAAGAACAATGAAATTCTTTAATACAAGTTTCTTGTTTCAAGATTTTTTCTCTTGAATCAAGTTAGTAATTTTTTTTATAACCGTGTCGTATAATAGCTGAATATAATGTTGATTTTATATTTTTCCACAATGATTAAAATCTGCAAAAAAAAAAAAAAAAAACAAAAACAAAATGGCAGCAGGTTAATTTTCTGTGGTTGTAGTTATAGTTGCGAAAAAAAAAAAAAAAAAAAACCCGCCATGAGGAAAAGTTGAAACATACCTATACCAAGAATCCAAAGGCGTAAACGTGTTTGGCTGAAGATTTAGCTATCACTTGATACTGCAGTGTTATACCTACATACTTACGAACCATATTATACACAGTATAATATATACCTATATATATGTATGTACATGTGATTAATCGCTGTACGCGGTCATGTATGCTACCGCTTACGTCATATATAGCTTCTATAGTTTCAGCCGCGTACAGGGCCGTCGAGAGCCGAACCGGGCCCCGGTGCATGGGGCGTTCTTTTTATGCGAAAATAGAGACTACAGATGGTTTTTACATTATTCGCCGAGGAAATCGAATTCGAAAAATGTAAAAACCATCTGTAGACTCTATTTTCGCATGAAACGTTTAATCTTTCTTCTATTTTTATTTGAAAGTTCATATTTTTTCCCGTAACCGGGCCCCCGGAGCCCTCCAGGCCCCGGGGCAATTACCCCGGCTGACCCCCCCTCTTGTCGGGCCTGGCCGCGTAAGTATAAATGTGTATATATATATATATATATATATATACATATATACGAATTGGTGTATAATATATAATAAATCGTAACCATTTCGCGCAGGCGGGGTAATCGGCCAGGTGGTTTTCGTATTGGTTATAATGTATAAAGCAAAATAGTAGGTAGATAGTGTTTTCTTGACAAACCAGTTTTCGAACGCCGGTTGCCCCACCGCAGCGCTGTGCTCGCAGATATTCTGTAGGTTTTTTACTTATATTTTATTGCCCGGTGCCAAGATCGCAGTTGCAGAATTCCGGACTCTTCGAGGCCGGTATACCTAAGTACGTACGCACTCTAGGTATATATACGTACACACACACACACACACACACATTCATATATATACTATACTTAATATATACCTGCCGTGACCTTAAAGCCTACACCTTTAAGCGTTATAGGAAACTTTATCTCCATTCGAAATTGCGAACCGTAAAGTAAAATATTTTTTATAATAAACAAACCTATACTATCCCCCCATTTAATTTTCTTTATTTATTTATTTATTTATTTATCAGTTTCATATATTTGAATAAAAATATTAATGCGCCGAAACTGATATACAGGGTGAGTCAGAATTCGTGACGAATCTCTCGTGGGGTTAATCCTGGTCGAAATTGGGATCGAAAGTTCCTCAGCCATTTTTCCGAAAAACGATTTTTTTTTAGCAAATTTTTTTTTTTTTTTTTTTGTTTCTTCATCATATGTCACTTTCTAAGAATCCCAAATAATGCCAATGAGTTTTTTTTTTTTCAATATTAGAGAGATTTTTCGGTGAAAGTTGGTTGAAAGGTTGAAAAAAAAAAAAAAAAAATTGTTGAAAAAAATCGTTCGGCGGAAAAAAAATTTCGGGGGAAAAAAATCGTTTTTCGGAAAAATGGCTGAGGAACTTTCGATTCCAATTTCGACCAGGATTAACCCCAGAAGAGGTTCGTCACGAATTCTGACTCACCCTGTATATACCTACGCAGTACGCGCATTATAGTTCGCTAAGTTTTTGGGAGCGGTCAGCCGGTTACAGGCTAACTTCAAAATGGCGTCGAAAATTGGTATTTGCGATTTTCGAACGACTGATTTCCTGCGCGATTTATATAGCATATAATTTCTGTCCTGTTTATTTGAGCTTTCAAACAACGTGCGGTAAAACTAATCGATACTTGGGAATGATTGATGTATCCGCAATCTTATATTCCGTCTCTAAGATTATAGCAAAACCGGTAAATACGATAACAATAATAATATAACCAGCGATCGATCTTTGGGATTTCCCAAGAACCGATTCCAATTACAAAAAAAAAAAAAAAAATAAAAAAAGGATGAATAACATGGATTTGGAATTTACGTTTCATTACGGCATATTCACAGACTTATATGTACCTAATGTACATATATATCGCGAATTATACTGCGTAGAATCGCGTTGTTAAGGTGAATAAATAAAACCGTAAACGAGAACCGCGTCTGGTCTGGGCCGATGGAACTTAGGTATGTACAGTCTGGTTGTAAAATTAATGCTCATACTGGAGTGTGTACACTGCAGTTGCGTAGTTTGAAGTATCGGCGCATGCGTGCAATAACGACGTGTACACAATGCGATGTACTCAAAGAATGCGCGTGACGCAGAAGGAATCTGAGCCGATCGATGGTTCTACGGTACATACTACTACGAAAATATGGAAAACTATATTATGTTCGTATGCTATATATTAACCATGTAACAAAAATGATAAACGAATCTAAATATTGTATAGTTATATATATAAAAAAAAAAAAAAAAAAAACTAATAAATGAGGAGAAGAGGTATAAGAAGAAAATCTTAGCCGTTGATTCGAAAGATCCGAGGAACTAAGTTTAGTATCGAATTCTGTATGTTTTATATATATATATATATTAGGGTGGGCCAAAAAAAACTTTTAATTTTTTTTTCTTTAGTTACCATGAAAATATTGCTCAAGATGATGAAAAAAAAGTCCTCTGAAAATTTGAGCTCTTAATATCAATATTAAGAGGTGCCTAATCGCGATTTTTGATTTCCCATTTAAATAACACAGGAAATTTTTTTTTTTTTATTTGGAATTTTATTCCGTTCCAACGAATCATCGTGTTATAAAAATCAATACATATTCTTGTAGGAAATTAAACGATCTCCAAAAAAGGTCTGATGTGATTTTTCGCTAAGTCGAAAAAAAAGTCGTCATATACCGTTTGAGGTTGAACTTTAACCTTGAATAACTTTGAAACGAGTGAACTTAGCGAAAAATTACATCAGACCTTTTTTGGAGATCGTTTAATTTCCTACAAGAATATGTATTGATTTTTATAACACGATGATTCGTTGGAACGGAATAAAATTCCAAATAAAAAAAAAAAAATTTCCTGTGTTATTTAAATGGGAAATCAAAAATCGCGATTAGGCACCTCTTAATATTGATATTAAGAGCTCAAATTTTCAGAGGACTTTTTTTTCATCATCTTGAGCAATATTTTCATGGTAACTAAAGAAAAAAAAATTAAAAGTTTTTTTTGGCCCACCCTAATATATATGTGTCTGTATAGTGTTGTAAGCGGGCGTAGTCGTTATTGTGTCCTCCATCATAGTTATTTTTAACTAAAGTTTTGGTAGTTTTATACTTGTTTCGAAATATTATATAGTAGCAAGTAAAGATTATTTCACTTTATATCGTATATATGTATATATATGCGGTATAAAGAAATGCGCTTAGTAATTATTATAACAAATAATAATGGTATAAATATATATATTATAGAGTATATATATACAAGCGTAACATGAAAAGTAAAAGATCGTCAATATATATAAACCAGGGGAGAGGTAGGTATATAATATCAACAAGAAGATAAAAGTTTTTTGGGTCGTGATCCGTGTGCAGAAAAAAAAAAAAAAAAAACGTTGGAAATTAAATAAGAATTGCTAAAAATAATATCCGATAGGTTTAATATGTCGTGTTATATCTGTGTTATGTAACCATATGTCGAGACCCTGTGGCGCTTGTGCTGTGCAAGCAATTCAAAAATTGTCTAACAAATAATTGTTATATTTTATAGAAGAGAGTAAAGTAAGTAAAAGGTCTGGGAAAATTTTTGAAAATCGCCGCTCTTAGTATACACGTCGAGAGAGAAAGAGAAAGAGAAAGAGAGAGAGAGAGAGAGAGAGAGAGAGAAAATAAATAAAATAAAAAATAAAAAAACATAATTATTCGTACAGAATATAAACCATAATTAATAAACAGCAATTTTGTGATCAACTAAAAAGTTATTCGATGGATAATAATAAATAGAAAAGTAAATCCACGTAGCTGTGTATAGTACCGTTATTCCGAACGCGTCCGAAAGCGTATTACTAAACTCTGTATAAATTCTTCAGCACTTTTGTCTACATACAGTGTATATATATGTATTACTGTATATTAATAATGAATTATTATAAACCGGGTTTATTGACCACCGAGTTCACTTGCACTTATCATTAATACTTGTCGCTATACTATATACAGTGTGGGCGGTTTATAAATAATAATAATAATAATAATAATGAAAATTTTGATGTATGAATCATAGGTTTTTTTTTTTTTTTTTTTTTAATAAATTTCGATTCACTAACCTGACAAAGTTTCGAATAGTTTGTGAGGGATGTGCGCGTCGGTGCGGCTCTTGGTAGACTGTTGCTCTTCGCGCAGTGAACGATGGGTAAAACTAAATCCCAAATCGGCCTCGCGCCGATATGGCGGGAGAGAGCCATTGGTTTGAAAGATAACGCGGTACATACACGGATTACCTACTGTATTTCAACATTGATATCATATTGTGTTATCTCTTTTCGTTGAAATTATTAGAAGTTTCATTTTTTTTTATTTCAGGACGATTCTGATGATACTGCTGCTGCTACTGCGGACTGCAGGATCGAATTGAGTTAGTCATGATTTGTAATTAGATTTGTTTGGGTTCAAGGCCAACTCGATCATACTGATACAAGAATTATTCAGTCCTGATTGAGTCCATAGAATGAGGTACGATATTTGCAAAGAAGAATTATTTCTTTCTGCATTAGTACCTCCTGCATCGTGTGATTGAAAATTTGTTGAAATTTTCATTTCGAATATTTCTAAGACACATTTTTTGATACATTTTAATCCCCTGGACGACCTTCACTGGAATGGGACGATGCTATAGCCGATCAGTGTCTCTCATCTAAGCTTCTCATACCTGAACGAATTGTCGAAGATTATGCAGTGGTTCACATTCAGAATGTTGTTGGATCATGAATGATGAAAAAATTTATAATTTTTTACTCAAAACCTAATGGAAAATCGAATCAGGAAAAAGAAAAAACTTCATTCATTTGTAGCGGATTTCCTGTTCATGTTTACAATTATTATACCGTATTTGGAACTATGACTTCATCTGATTCTAATCAAGTTAGTCAGTAAGTAGAAAACGTAGGGCACGTAGGTAAGTACGGACTTGCTTCACAAACTTATCTGAATGAGATTTTTATCAACGACTTAAGTCCCATCTCCAGATACCTATGTGGGTTATTCCCCGCGATTAGTGATAACGATTTTTATAAATGAAGAATGAGTTATTTCTACCGGTGATCAATTTTCCTCAAGGTTGAAAACAATTTTTTAATACAAATTTACATATCAATTGCACATTACCTATATCATTACAGCCATGTCTAGTATACGAAGTTTACTTACATTAACCAGTTGGCATAACAGATGGCGAATTGATAATTGTGGTTACGTACACACAGTTGAAAAAAAAAAAAAAAAAAAACAAAAAAAAAAAACCAGAAAGAAAGAAACGGAAAGTATTACAGTTAGGTTTGGTAAAATCGTTTTTGTTTTTTATATATTTGGCCATGAAGCTCGGCGGGGTGTTCGGCGAAGTACCAAATGAATTTCGTCGATATCGCACGAACGGTAGCCGACGAGATATTAATATACTTATTTCAACACACATTTTTATCTCCCTTTCTGAAGCCCTGTACGAAAAAAAAAAAAAAAAAAAATATCTCAAATTTAATACCGTATGGAAAATAAATTTGTCAAAATTTGTGTAAATAAGTTTTGTCAAAATTGTTTGAAGCTAATAATAATTTCAACTGTTTTTGTGACATTAATGAAATTTTATTCAGTATTTGACGCAACTTATGCAAAATTTCATTCAGCCATATATTATTGAGACACTGCAGTAGTGAGCTAAGAGTATTTCTGAAGTTCTGAAATCTTTACTTAAATTTTAAAGAGATATATTCATCATTGAATGTGACTGTTTAAAATTTTTTTCTTTAAAAGATTTTGTCTCGTCCGCACGAATTAACCTTGGAACGGATACTCTATATGTCTGTATATTCTATACCAGTTGTGGCTATCGTATTTAAGTGATGGCGCCGAATGAAATTACGTCATCTCTATATACTTTTTGTATACTCTGCCTGTTCTGTTTGAGTTACAAACAAGGCTCGACCACGGCGTCGGAGGCGGTGGTTAGGTAGTGCGATGCCACGTACGCACGTGTTCAATATTTTATTCCATCCACAGTCTCTAACAGTGCAGACCTTGACGCCTCTCGTCTTTCCTGTGGAAATCATTTTTGCTATTTTTTCTTTTTCGTCTTTTTTCCTCCTCCTCCTTCTTCTTCTTCTTCTTTCGCTCCATTCTTCACAAACGTATATCTACTATACACCAATTGAAAATAAACATTTGATTATTTTCAATTTCAAATTTATTCAAAAATTGGTAAGAAAATAATGAGAAATCTACTTTCACCACATAATGACTTGATAAAGTTCTTCTTCTAAAAGTTCACACCAGTCAATTACATACCTATAATGATTTGCTTCGACGCTCGGAGGTATTCATATTTTTTGCGAACACATTGATCAACCGATAAAAAAAGTATCGTAATTTCACTCCTTTGGCAACAATATCGATCTGATACATTAAATAACACGATTATCGTAATTGAGTATCGTTCAAAGTTCAATTGTGGCCTCCAGACCTCCAGCCAGGCGGAATTAATTCAATTATATTTACACATAAGTTATATCGTTTCTAAGATTTATATATAATCAGGTATAAACCCGCCGAATACCAGCAGAAAAATTAATCTTATCATTTCCGGTGACATACCAGGGACGTCGAGATTGGTACTAATCTGAAGCAAGATCTCGTTTATGGATCATCGTACTCGTTATCCGAGCCGCTTGAATACCGGTTCCTAGTACTGATTAGATATACCTAATTATTGGTATCCACCATTTATAACTTTATATACAATTATTCAGGAAAGACCCTACACGGAGAAAATTTTATAGGAGAGATTCCCATACTACGTATAGTTGCGGTGGGATATACTTGCAATATGGCGATGGTTCCGATACTTGTACTTAATTTTCCATGAAAATAAGAAAGACATTCCTATATTCGTGGTGATGTTTGGTATACAGTATAGGAACGATCGCCATATTACAAGTATATCCCACCGCAACTATACGTAGTATGGGAATCTCTCCTATAAAATTTTCTCCGTGTACGATTTACCAATCAGGATGGTTTTCATACTTCCAATATTTGTGACTGAAATCTGAGGGTTGAATTGACGTCAAAAAAATCTCCGAGATGTTTCAATGATCATTCGAAAAGTATACGTTCACTCATATGTATTTTCATATTCATATCTATACATACATAAGTCTGTGTTATCCGATAATAAATACCACGGTCGTAGTTTGAAATTACGAAATTAAGGTCCTTCGAACAATTTTTGTGATACAAAAATGCAGTGTAATCGTCATTTTTGAAATTATATATGAGCATGGAATGGAATTTGAAATGGTATCTCCGCATGTCACTTTGACATTATTGTATAATATATTTGTTTGAACGTTATGTAGTATAAAACAACGAGATAAATGCTTGTCTATGATTAAAATTTTTAAGTAGTGTATAAATACGAAATATATGTATATTTATAGGTGTATGCATAGATGCACTGCTGCAAGCTAAAATAAAATATCCTAAAATTCTTATTATGAGACCTTGTAGTATATATATATATATTAGAAGGACAATAATCTTAGATAAGGTAATTTAGTTATAATGATACTATGGCACTTTCTAATTTCTATAATTGTATATGATTTCTTAATAATAACGGAATATACATATACCTAATTAACCGCAGCAATTATAAAATATATGACATTGTTATGTAGGATGATTCGAGATAAATTTTATGTACAAAACTTGAGCAGATTCTTTTTGCAGACATCGAATAGGTATATATAGGTATATATATATATATATAAAATAGATGTGTACTCGTCAAATGTTAGAATAACAAAATCAAATGAAAGTTGCTAATCAACTTGGCTGAATAAATGTTAGATTGAACTTTGACCGCAGACAATACATGCAATAACATAATATAGTATGACTTAAGACTTAAGTTATATAGTACGGCCGAATTTTCGTGGCTCATCATTTTTTGGCAATCGACCTATGCGGACGATCGTTATTTGATCACCCCTAAAAGAGCCTAAAAGAGTTTAGGGTTGTAGACTCCTGCGAATGCGTTGCACTTCCCGCAATAGTGTTTCGTGCAGAGACATACATCGATGCAATAGACACACGGTGCGCAAAGCCAGCATCTGAAAATGCCAAAGAAAAAGTTTGAAAAGATATTTGAGTTTGAATTTTTCGTAGGATTTTTAGCATTCAATGGAAAATCTTGATAACTTCTTGAAGTAGCACTTTACCCTAAAACACAGAGGACTAGCGCTATCAAATGGGTCCTGGCGCCAGGCCCTTTTTCCACCCTGGTAAGGCCACTTTCACCACACACGTGGCATGTAACGGTGCAAGGATCAGGTCCGACGCTTGGACCAGTAGTAAATATGTGTACAGACGTACCTGGAAAGAAATTTCATTAATTATCGTTGTTTTTCAAATTTTAGAAAAAATTCTATCACCTCGAAATACCCTTCGTCTATTGGCTGGGTGCACGAAAATAGTAATACTATTTAATTATCAGTGTGTAACATATTCATGCATACTGTCAGCGCCATCTAAAATCATGCTCAGCATTTTTCCATACTTAACGTATACACAATACATACACACTTATTTTTAAAGTAGTACCTATATGTGCGTGCACCCAGCCAATTAACAATGTTCACGATTAAGCTCGTTGGTATTTTCGACCAAATATTGACACCGTAATATGTCCAAAGATGTTTTTGGAAAATGAAATTCCTAATATGTAGGTCCTCAGCACACATGCAACATAATACATGATGTTATTTGACGCATAATACTGACAAGCATATCTCAATTCGTCTCGACCTTTATCAACAGAGTTCTGTCGGTCATGGACTGGGGTTAAAGCTCATATTCGGATTATTTTTCACTAGATATGTGACGATAACTGTTGTAGAAATATGTAATTTTAATGAATTTCGAAAATGGAATAATCAATTATTTTCCGATTATGTCGATCGACAAAGTCGACTCTGGATCATGATTAACGATGTCTGTATTTTTTGTTCGATCTATATCAAGGGGACATCGAAAATAGTTCATCTTTTGAAAAATTTCTTCCTACGTCACTCGTTTGTCGTAATTTTTATCGAGAAAAAAGAACAAATGGAATAAAAAAAGAAAAAAAAATTACTTTAACTACTAAAAATTTCCACTAATTCTGGGAAAGACTGAAACGTTTATTTTTTCGATTTACCTAGTTTCTTACATCCCCAAGTTTTCTCTGCAAATAAATTGAAGTACCGAAAATTTCAATTCAATATTTTACATTCCCAGTTCTCTGACTGTACATTATAATCTTATCACAAAATACGTGGATAAGGATTAGTGATGGGCAAGAAATATCGATATTTTGTGAATATCGATATTGACCTTACGATATATCGATAATCTGGTATCGATACTGGTCTTTCGACATATCGCTGATATCGATACTTTCGCGTCCGATATTGACAGTTCAGTTGAATTTGTTTAGGCACGCATATTCACATTTTAGCCTTACACCCGCGTCTATTTTATGTATGTATTGTATTTCATGTGTATTTCATGAATGCTTAAAATTTTAATACATATATAGGCAGATATTGTTCATTCCATATACCGGTTCAAATAATCACTTAGGCTACTCTTTGAACATTTTTTGTTACTTTTTTTAACAATCAATTCGGATCGCTGAAAAAGTATCGATATTGAACGAATATCGATATCAAGCATTCGATATTTTTCTATAATCGATATTGACGTTTCGATATATCATTTGATATTGATATCGATATATTCATTTAGGTGCCCAGCACTAATAAGGATAAGGGTTTAGAAATTTTTTTTTTTTTCAATCTTTGACAAAATTTTTACAAACGTTAGGTCAGCTATGTACTCGAATTTGACAGCTTTGGGAAGAAAACTGGAGAATGTGGTAGAGTATTATCAAGATCCTCTGTTTTAAAGATAAGTCAAATATGGATCAGTTAAGTTTAGTATAAAACCAAATGAGAATGGTTGTTTCCGATGTCGCTCTAGTAACTATGCAATATCTGTAGGATTCCGAATCGCACACACGATAAGATAACATTATCTTATCGGCACTTGATTCTAGGTGCTGTTGACTACAAATTGTAACGATCATCAGCAGCTTCCAAAATATTTCAGCTAAATTAAAAAAAAAAAAAAAAAAAATAGAAAAAAAAAAAAAAAGACAAATGATGAAAATTAAATTTGAAGACAATTATAACATTAATTATCACTCAATTTTCAGATTAATTTCACTATACTTTTTTATACTTTTTTATATTTTTCAGGCGCGTTATTTATACTTCATAAAAACAAATGTCGACCTCTGTATATATTATCAGATTCGGGATGACTCAGACCTAAATATATAAATTTGAAGTAAAATTCAAATAATCCGCAGTGTAAAAATGTCAGAATGAACCGAGTTGATCATTGTTTAAAATGACCACTCCCTCATCTGATTAGTTGTTTGTAATTTTTCTCCAATATTTGATTAGATATTGAAAATTAATTTTCACTTTATTGAAAAGGAATAAAAGAAATCTCGTATACCTGGTTGAATATTAACTGGTTGTGCCGCTGTGTAGGCGATACCACCACCTGGAGAGATCGGTTCCGTAGTCGGACTATACGGTGAAGTGTTATCCGAATGATGCATTGTGTATTAATTTCTTATATAATATTTTATTATTGGTGAATGTATAAAAATGAGAATTTTTATATTAAATTTAAAGTTGTCTCTAACAATATACTCGGTGCAACTCGAACAACCTAATCACTGGATATTAACGATACAGATATTTCAGTGTATAAAAACTGGCGCAAGATAGCCGGAGACACTCGTTGCACGCGGTGGATTGGAGGATAGTCGGCATGGCCGTCAGACAGGTGGTAAATTGGGAAGGGGAAAATAGAAAGGAAGGGAAAATTAGAGATTGAGAGAGAAACAGATATCAGCTATACGAGAGGCAAGAGGGATATCAAAGAGTGGGAGGGGGCCGGGCGATTGAGGATTGAGGATTTCTGATTCCTCGATTTGCAAAATACACCGAGTTTTAATTCGCTATTCCTATGATACACCTGATCAATTTCAATCTTGTCTATAGATTAGATGTAATTTTAAATCGACCTGGTCGTGACCCTCGACCTCTCAGATCTGGTCGGCGATTTTTTGTAAAATTCTTCTGACTTTGAGTAGCAATCACAATTTTTTTTATTCAGATTTTTCAAAATAAATTCGAGCGCTTCGTGAATTTTTTAAGTTTTTCTTCCAACACCCCGATGACCGTGATCGAAAAATTTGAAAAAATTTGAAAAAATTCTGTGTCAGAAATAAATCAGGGTCACGACCAGGTAGATTTGGCGTGTAATGCCCCATATACGTATATTATTAATAAAGCATATATACCTACCTACGTATACATTTCACGTTATGTGTGAATTCAAATATGGTGCGAAGAATTAAACAATACAGACCTCAGTCACGCGGAAGTTAGAATCGGAAGTGACTCATAACTCGGGACGCGACGGGATGCGGTAATGTATCCGATTTTTTTGTTCTCTAAACGATAACAGGTGGATGTCTTGTCCCTTTTATTAGTTCCTACATTGGATCGAAGAGTTGGTTCTTTTTTTTTTTTTCTTTTTTTCATTGTACAATTATGAATATTGATGATGATTGAAATCACGAGAATTGAGCATGATGATTGAAGTCATGAAAATTTAGTCTAGTTTATTTATTAACTAAAAATAATGTCAAGTATAAATATGCTACACGATATACGTGAAAGGTATAAATTTAATGAAATTTGTGGAAGTTTTCCATGTGTACACACCTATTTATGAATTGATCAGGTTCACCTTATGTCTACTCTCTAAATTCGAATCAGTGGAAAGTCACTGATGGCAGTGATAAGTATACCAGAATCACTGACAATCAGTAACATTTTCACTGATTGTCAGTGATTCTGGTATACTTATCACTGCCATCAGTGACTTTCCACTGATTCGAATTTAGAGAGTAGGAATTCTTCACTGACAACGGTCTTGGATTGTTATATTCAACACAAAGTCACATTTTTTTCGTGAGATTTTTAGAAATTTAGAAAAATCATTGACGGAATAATAGATTTTTACAAATTTACCTATTTACTATTTTTTTTCCACTCTGAATTAATCCAATCAGGTATTTACATTTTTTGAATAATGCTATATAATATGGTATATTATTTTTGAACTAGAAATATATTCTCAATGTGACTACCGTGTCATTAATTCGAATTTCTTCTTCTCATAAGAACAAATATTGTCGTTTAGAAAGTTCAAAAAGAGTCGCATTCTCTCCATTATTTTCACAACCTGGAATCCTTTCTCTATTTAATTTATTTTCGACTATAACAATAAAAGCGTCAAAAACCACTCGAAAAATGTCTCATTCAATTCGAAAGTTGTTTCTTTATACGTCGTGTACATCGACATTATAAAATTAATGAACACATTATTTTGACTAGTAAACTTGTATCGATCACTTTATTAGTCACCTCCTTTACTATTTTTCATCTCTTGAGAATGAAAAACAATGATTTTTCCATAATTTGGGAACTTGTTGTCATATATGTGCCATTGGATACTTTCAAAGTTGGAATGGTCTATCAGTGATCACTTTTTGATGGCTCAGATGGAAGGAGCATCTTAATTAAATTCTTGTCTGGGTTCCAATCGCAGGTATGTAGATTTTTTCAACGTTTCAAGTCTTCGTATTTTGAGTTAAATCGCCATTATTTAGCTTATTGATTTTGTCTGCATCTCGATTCAGGGCACAACCTTATGCAGCCATCAACGCAATTGACGCACATTTTCCAAGACCAAGAAATCCTGTAAGAATTATGTACAGATCAAATTTCATTATTCAAAGTTCAATCGTCAGAATAATTCTATGAGGCAAAAATCGCAAAATAATTTCTACCACGGAATTGAGGCTTCCAGATACTCTGAAAGTAACGTGAATCTTTTCAAATTACATAAAAAAATAATCTAAAAGAGTTTGAATCAAAAAACTGAATATCCATGCAGCAGGGAGTATTTTTTATTATATTTCAAATATTGAGCGTTGAAAAAGATTATATTGCGTTACAAATTTCAAACTCTTCAGTCTAAATTCTTTTAGCTAATTTTTGGATGCATGGTTTATAGAGTTTTACGAAGATTGTTTATGTAATCGCTTCATGCTTCCTCGTAGTAAAAATTATTCTACTAAATTTCTATTAGGAAGAAAAAAGTAATTATAATTTCAACCTGAACGACATATCAACTCACGCTGTAGAGCAGCCAGTTTTACAACCGTCCCACGCTTGATAAGCTGCGTTATCAGTCATCTGCGGTGAACCAGGGTTTCGAGTAATTTGCGGTGATGTATCTGACGGAAAGGAGTGATGGAATGTTAATAAAAAATTATCAATTCCTCACATATGTATTCCTAATTATACCAACCTGGAAGAGGGTCCCGAATTATGGCTGGAGGCGCAGACGGTAACGGGGGTGGTTTCGGGTCTGAAGTGGTTTTGTAAGGAGTATAGGGTGGCGGTGGATCTTCGATTTTATTGGCAAGGCGTGGTGATATGGAAGCAGAGTTTTCCACTGCCTTTCCTTTATCCCGATTACTCATCATGAAGTCATTTCCTTGCTGTCACTAATCCCGATTTAAAAAAAAAAATAGATTGACACTCACACAATGTTTGCGGACCAAAGTTTTATCGCATACTGGAACTCGTGAATCTATCGCAATTCCGATAACGAGTATCCTGTGTATGATACTATTACATATCGTAGTCAGTGACGTATTAACCGATTGTCTTAATTATCGATTATTATCGTATAAATTCTGACAATAATTGACGAGAAATTTTTAGTCATTAAGTAATTTGTACACCAATGTATTTAGATTTTTGATTAAGAATAGGAGCTAATGAATGGTTTATTGGTAAAAATCAATTCGAGTATAAGAATAAAGTATGGAATAATATATAGATTTATTTATGTATAATATAGTAGGTATATAAGTAAGAATAAAAATGAGAGTGAAAAATGAAAAATGAATAATGAAAAATGAAAAAGAAGAAAAGGACGAGTTTTACATATTATAATACCTTTTTTTTTTTTTTTTCTTCTCTTTTACTATTTAAACACCTTAATTACTTTTAGGTAATATTCACATATACGGTTTCAATTATTTAACGCCTCTGAAGTCTTATTCGCGATTAGTTGAAAGATATTTTTTATTTTTATTTTATCACAAGGTGTAGGTTTAAATTTTATTTATATTATCTGTACAGCGGGGTTTTTTTTCTTATCTTAAAAATCCATCATATCTTTTAACAGCTCGCAATAGCACACACGCAATTTGACAAATATTATATACACACGGTTAAATACGCGAGAGCAATAGTCAGCAACTGCGCATAAGCTCTCAGACCTTGAACAGTGCTCATTAACGTATGAATAATGACGATTTATAATACTGTTTCCATGAATTCGTTAAATTCTTTGCTTTTCAAAATTTCTCTGATAATCACCATAAATATTAGTTTCAAAATATCAAAAACTTTCCTCGCGATGTAGGTACTACTATACTTAAATATAGTCACCGTGGTAATAATATTATCATCTGTATTTATATTAGGTAGCATATATATGACATCATTGGTCAATCACTATTGTTCACCGTATTAATTGATAAGTTAGAAACAACAACAGATGTCGAAGGGTGAACAGGCGAGGCACCACCTGAAATTGAAGAACACTATTCATTAGGAAAAATGCACTTTTTTTTTTTTTTTTGTAAATACAATTACAACAAATCTAGTTGAACTCACCCCACGCAACACCCACAGCATAATGCTTGTCCTGTACTTATACCAGATGATTGTTGTTCTTGTTGAGCAGGAACTACGTATACTGTCGTGCCTGCAGATTACGGTTGTAAGAAAAATGAATATGATTGAAAAAAAAATCTAGCCGAAATTGTACCTACATAGTTGAAAATTTGAATTTCTTCTTACCTGGTGGTGGCTGCTGGGTAACTGGTGGAGGTCCGTACGGTGGTGGAGGACCGTACATACCAGGTGGAGGAGGTTGAGCCCCATATTGCGTGTTGTAATGATGTTCATGAGTTTGGTACATCTTGGTATGTATATGTAAGTAAGATTATTGCCACGTACCTATATACAAGGAATGAGGTATGTTACCGACTCTGAGTGTAGTCGATGACTGCGGGAGTGCGGTGGAAACTACGTCGGTGAGATAGCGACTGGTAAACGTTCTATTGGACAACGCGTTATCTTTTCAAATTATCGATGTTCTCAACTGTTAGGTGATTAGTTTTCACTTTCTGCAAATAGTCATTTACTGACGTCATAACGGCCTTTACAGAATCTATATACCTATCTATTTAATGAGAAATCCGAGAAATCGATTTCACATTGGGGAAGAAATTTCTTTCCAATTATTTTATCTATCGATCACTTAAGCTCATATAGTATATCGATTGAATATTAGAATTATATTAGAGTATAACTGAGACCAAAGTATGGTAAACAAATCTTCACGATGATCTCACCTGATCAAAGATAGAGTCTTTCTTGATGAACACCTGAGCTGAAGAGTTTTGGGTATTTCTTCGAATAGCGATTATACGCCGCGACTTTGGGAATATGAAATAAACATCATTAAGATTATTTCTGAAGTTGAAGAACCGCCTGCTGCTCACGTGGTATCTCATAATAAAATTCAAAGTTGGCCTAGTTATAGCAGACGTATATACCTACGTTTATAGAGATAAGCACATAGCTCTGTAATTTTGTCTTATATACAGTTTTTCGTTGAAACGGTGATTTTTGTTGATTTTATTTTTAACTAAAATTCTGTTCTGAATTTTTGACTAATAATTCATGAATTAGTAATATAAAGTGGGAAAAGGTTCGTTTCAAATTTGTTTAACATTAATTTTTAATTTCTACATTTAAATTCTATCGACGAATACCTAGCTACAAATAATTTCGTTTCTTTGAAATCAGATAAAACAATTTTATTATACAATTACTTGATTGGTTACAGATAAAATTGATACTACATAGATATAAGTATAACTCATAAAATTAAATACGAAGAATTAAATCGACGATACTGTTGTATAGAAAATTAAATATTTGTGTTATCGTTTAATTTGGTAATAACAAATTCGTCAAAATTTATATTAAATATATATTTTAATTAGTTATTAGTCCAACGTAGTGTTAATCATACGCCTGTGCCACGTTCTTGTTAATCATCTTTCATAATAAATTAATGCATAGCAAAAGCATAAATATATTATAGACTCAAAGTGCCTTTATTACATCAAACTTTTCGATTGCAGTTTATTCATCAAGACGTAAGAAGTAATGACACTCATATAATATATGTGGTTTTTCTTTATACACGTCATAAGGCTTTCCCCACTAGTAGCCCGATATATGAGTTCCTTGGTAAGATTCACAGTTGGGACAGTAGTGGTTACTGTTCATGCAACAATCCATGCAATAGACACAAGGTGCACAAGGCCAACAGCTGAAGAAAAATATGAGTGATTATTATAGATTATCCGTAATTATATATTAACTGCATTGGTGTGGGTCGAATAATCGAAATGTTTATCCTATCGAGAAATAAATTGATGATACATCAACGATGAAAATACGAAATGTTTATCGGACTAGAAATATTGATGCGTCTATATTTGCTATTCCAAGTGAATGGGATCAACCAGCTTTCAAATATAATTTGAATTTCGTGTCAAGATAGTGATCAGAGAATTATAGATTCTTTGGTCAAAGCACGGACCTTGATCCGCCTTATTTGGAAAAGCACAAGATATGAAAAAAGGAAAAAAAAAAAAAAAAGAAATCATTTGGGTCTTCGATTTATGATTTCAGTCAACGAGATAATTACGATTTACTAATTCATTGAACTTCTTACCCCATTAAACATAAAGTGAGAGCGAATAGGTGCGTTCTTACGCTCGTTTGCTGGACGATTTTGGTGGTTACAGTTTGACTGCAAGAGGCACATACCATAGTTCTTGGATTTGGTCCAAAAATTGACGAGCTTGTAACAACGTGAACTACAGCTCCTAAAAATGATATCAATGATATTAGTTTAGTTACAACAACAAGAATGATTATCGTTAATTAATTTAGTAACAGTTCAATCGAATTGAACGACGGAATTTATCCATGGCGTAAGAGCTTCTCGTCATCGAATTCCTATGAGCTTTCGCGTTTAACAAACAAGTTTTCTTTATACAGTGGCAACAAAACCAAATTGAAAAAAAAACAAAAAAAACCGATAATCGATTCTAAGACGACTACTTCGCGTTGAAAGTTTGCAATTAATCCAGGATTAACGGGATGTGATAGGGTAAACGAGGGGGTGTTTTTACCATTTTTTTAGTTTTACTCTGCATTTCGCGACGAAGGCACAGAATGGATTTTTGCAAAGGGCATTCGACGTATTATATGGTGAAGTATTGCCGTAGACGTATAAACGTATTGAAATCGAAAAAAAGTTCGTTTTTGTAAATTACGATCTGTAAAATAGGGTAAAAAAATGGCCGCTCGGGGCTCGACTCTCATATGCTGACCTTATTATTCAAGTTCGCGTGGTATCCAGCACTGAAATGTATAGCTGCGTCAATTCTACGACCTCGCACAAAGCGAACGATCCGTTTATTTATGAGTATTCTGTGAAAATTAAAGAATGAGAAGTAATGCTGCATTTCGTCGACTCCGACCGAGTCAAAGCGGTTTTTGACAGTTAGATACACTGAACATGTTCGATGTTGACCGGTATGAAGTTCGCCCCACAGTCTTCTGTCTCTTTCTTCCCTCGCACTAACTGTCAAAAACCGCTTTGACTCGGTCGGAGTCGACGAAATGCAGCATTACTTCTCATTCTTTAATTTTCACAGAATACTCATAAATAAACGGATCGTTCGCTTTGTGCGAGGTCGTAGAATTGACGCAGCTATACATTTCAGTGCTGGATACCACGCGAACTTGAATAATAAGGTCAGCATATGAGAGTCGAGCCCCGAGCGGCCATTTTTTTACCCTATTTTACAGATCGTAATTTACGAAAACGAACTTTTTTTCGATTTCAATACGTTTATACGTCTACGGCAATACTTCACCATATAATACGTCGAATGCCCTTTGCGAAAATCCATTCTGTGCCTTCGTCGCGAAATGCAGAGTAAAACAAAAAAAATGGCAAAAACACCCCCTCGTTTACCCTATCACATCCCGTTAAAGGAGTGTCTGCGACGTTGACTAAAGCCCATTAATGATCGATGGCGGAAAGTGATTTGGTCAGGTCTCAGTATATCCATCGATAAGCGTGAGACTTCTTATCGCTACCGAACTATATCGAATAAATATGTTCACCGCTTCTAGATAATTTGGCAAAACGAATTTTGAACAACATAAGCATACGTCAGCTATCTCATTGTGTTCGATTAGGATTCTCAAGTAGTTCATATAGTCCATTCGTATCATATTCACAATCTTCGATGAGAATAATAATTGAAGTTAACGTTAATTTTCGTCCATTTACAACTAGCGAATACGATTTCTAATCTACGTATGTAAATACCTGGTTGTTGAGTGATGATGTGCGTTCGTATCACTGGTTGAGCCCCATAGTATCCTTGATGTTGCGATTGGTAATGAGTCTGCGGGACATATATAGGAATTGGAATAGGCTGTTCTGGGGGCATTGAATGCGAGGGTGGCATTGCCGAGTAGGGTGGTGGGTGTGCACCAAATTCTGGTGCACTAGCTGTTCCCTTATCCATATCTTTTTTTTTTTTAGGATATTTCTATTTCCTGAAATCACTTGGCCCTGCACTAAACGATGAAAATACCGAACGAAGTTCTGTGAGGATCGAGTTATTTTTACGAACTGAATCGCGATTCGATGCGTCGTTAGATTATCAGTGTGAAAGCTCACTGTGATCTGATAGTACCTTATCTCATTATTTTACAGGGCTGACGAAGACTTGAATTCATTATAATCTAATCTATTTTTCTCTTTGTCACTTATAAGTTATAACTTACGTATTAACAACGGTACCAATGATACGTTCCCTTTGTGATACCATTTTGAGTTCATATTAATATAATATATCATCGTTTGAAACTAGTTTGATAAAAGAAATAAAAAAACTGAGTAAGTACTTGTACCACTAGAGGATAATGAAATGAATTCCCACTTACAGTATTAATGAAATAACGTGGAGAGATTAAGGAAGTAACATACAGGGTTGTTTCCAAAGTTCCAGAACTGCCTGCAGTTACGTGGTATTTTATACAATCAAATTCAAAGTTGCTTTATACTTAAAGCACATGCACGTCCATAGAGATAAAGCACATGTCTGTAAAGTCTGCTTTATAGTTTTTCGTTGAAACGGTATTCATGTTGATTTTTTAATTGGAATTCTTTTCTGCGGTAGTTATGGCTAATTAGTGAATTATTATAACACGATTAGATAAAGATTAATACCGGATGAGAAACTCCTAATAATAATAACAATTATACTAGTGGATAAAAAAGAATCGAGCATTTAAATCTATTTGAAAAATTATAGCTTAATATCAACTTTCTTTCTCAATTAGTTATCACAGCTTTGTAGTATAGAGATGAGGAAAAGGAGCACTGACACCAAGATGTCGTGTCTCATCGATGTCGGTATAAGGCTTTTTCGCTAGTAATTGGGTATATAAGTTCCTTGATAAGCATCGCAGTTTGAACAGTAGTGATTACTTCGTAAGCTGCATTTTCTGCAATAGATGCAAAGTACGCAGGGCCAGCAGCTGAAAAAAGGATAATAGAATCATACGACAATTTTTTGAATAATTTTTTACAATCATCCAGCACATCTCGAAAGTCGATTTGATCTAGCGCTGTAATTTGTTGGTTGAATGATTAATCAGAAATCAATTAGAAATTAACAGATCTCTCTTTGTTTCGGGGTAGGTAGTTAAAATTAGAATTTTCACATTCATTCAACTTACCCAAATAAACATAAGCAGAAAGCACATATGTGTACTCCTGTGCTGTGGTTTCGAGTGACCTTGCTGGTTACTGTCTGATTACAAGCGGTGCATATCATCGTCCTTGGTTCTGGTCCAAAAAGCGGGGAGTTGGTAACAACGTGAATCGTTGCCACTGAAAATTGATATCAAAGGTAGGTGTTATTATAACGATAACAAAATATCTCTAACAACTATAATGATTACGGTTTATTGCTATAGTAATAGTTTCGTTGAATAAAACGAAGAAAATAATTCATTCATCCCGTATGAGTTTTTAAATTTATGGAAACGAGTCGGTTCCAATTTTAATGTTTTCCCAAAACCAAACAGAAATAACAAAAAAATAGATTCAAAGACTACTGCTGCGTGTCAAAAGTTCACAATTGATCTAGGATTGAATTCTCTGTCACGATGATCAAACTGGGTTCGCTATGTCTCAGTAGTCATTGACATATTAATAAGAGTAGTCCCTTATCGTTATGCTAAAGTCAGATTTCCCAAATGTTTTCTCCTCCCAGGAATGATTGAAATCAATCATCAAGTTCAACACTCTTATTTTCCTGTTTGTAACCGATGAATAGGATTCATAATCTACATATAAATACCTGGCTGATGGGCAACAATGGGCGTATGTATGACTGATTCGGGTTCGTATCCATGATGCTGCGAATGGTAATGTGGATGTGGTACACGCAGAGGAATCGAAACAGGTTGCTCTTGGGTTATTGAATGCGGAGGAGCAACCGCTGAGTAAGGTGGTGGTTGTACATCAAATTCGGGTGCAGAAGCAGCTTCCTTATCCATATCTTTTCTCAGGATATTTGTCGTTGTGCTTTTCCAAAACCACTCTATTGGTCTACGAAATATGAAAATACCGAACTAAGCTGTGCAAGAATCGAGCTATTATGGTGAACTGAATGACTGGTCTATATGCTCCGTTAGATTAGCAGTGTGAAAGCTCACTGTGATCTGATAGCACCTTATCTCGTTTTTGCGGAAGGGCCGATGAAGCTTTGAATGAATGATAAGCTAATCTACGTCTCTCTTCGTTTTTTATAACTTGCGTATTATAACTACGATAAAAATTATAGTAAAATGATGAGCTCATTTTTGGATTTATTCTTGAGTTCTAATGTAATATTTTCAGTCTGTCCTACTGGCGTTTACAGTAAAACAAAATAAGTTATGTCTCACGATCAGCCAGAATCAATTTACTCATTAATTACTTCGAGATTAAGAGGAAGTCTATCCTGGTGATTAATCTGGTAACAATTGATTAGAATTATTTGTCTCTTTGAGTGCCATCGCTCAATGACAATTGACATGGTTATACCAATCGTGGAAAGTACGCCAAATTATTGGTTTTTCGAATCCCGGGTAAAATTAGGATAAAAAAACTGATTTATGGAGGCTGATTCTTTTTTCTTTTTCTTTTACTAATCTACTATTGATATTTTCGAACAATTCTGCAGTCTATATATTTCTGTATCATTAATTTTCAGAAAGTCGTTCGAGGTTTTCTTGAAACCACTCAAACCATTATCGATGAAATTAACCAGGATTAACAAAGCTTGGATAAGGAGTCTTTGTGTTGTGAACTTGATCAGTTTCTTACGCCCTGTGACCATAGTTGTAGTTATTGAAGAATGAAGCATTAAATCTGTATAAATTTATATTTTTCTGTCCGTTATGTATAAACTGCTCGATATTTTCCTGAGAAACTTCTGTAGGATCCATAAAGTAATATAGAAGGCGCATTTTCTGCGGAACGGTTTTTCGTTTTTGCTTTTATATTGATAAAGTTTTAGACGAAAGTTTCCTTTCTTTTTTTTTTTTTGTTGTGTTTTTTTTTTTTTTTTTTCAATGAGATAGAGAATTACTTTTCGCGGAAGTCAAGCAGTTACCGTCAACACTTTTCCTTTGTGTTATCTTTGGCTCTGCTGTATAAACGCGGTGCACCGCGAAAATGATTACGTGATGTGATATTCGTGTTCAATAATATATTAACGTGAGGTCTTTATTTCCCAGTTATAAGACAGCGTCATGTCAAACCTATAGTCATATACTAAACCATGTATAAAAATAAGTCAATTCTCTAATAGACAGTTAATCAAAAATTTAGAATTGTAGTTGAAAGTTAGACGCGGCTAGACAGAATCGCAGATATAAACCCATATATACCAAGGTAAGTGATACTTTGAATCGTGAATTAATTATCGTTACTTTGAAGATGAAAATTTTGATTTAATTTTAAGAAAAGAAATTTACACGGAAAAATTTTTTGCTGAATTAACTATGTTGAGCAGCTGGTATAGGGACAACACTTTTTTGTAGTAGAAAATATTACCACAATTCTAGTATTTGGTACATAGGAGCAAGTAGATTTCAATGTCCTGATGGGTGAATGTTACCACAATATTGTTGTCACTTCTACTGCAAAAAAGTGTTGTCCCTATTCCAACTGCTCATTTTTTTCCGTGTAGTGAGGAAAATTGATATACCGCGATGTTAAAAATTACTTGATTATATAGAATTAAATATCAAATATCTGATTGACTATTTTTTTAGGAGCAGTAAAGTACTTTTAGATGTTGCGAGACCCTAGATTCCAATTTTTGTCAAGTACTAATGTAGACATAAAAGGCAAGCTGGGAAATCCCAATGTCGAATAGATTGAAGGTTTGAGATAATAATCGATTTCGTTTTAGTAGGTATATCCGAAAAATGTATAACCCTGCAGGTCTGACTCGATCTTATCTTATCTTATCTTATCTTATCTTATTTTATCTTATTTTATCTTATTTCATTTTATCAGCCAAGGATATGACTTTTTCAATTATTCACACCTAGCCGAATGAATATTGATATATTTATAGCAAAAATATCGCTTTCAATGATTTCAATCAGAGAATTAGGAATTTCGGTAATTACCCTGCGACTGGCTTTACGACACAATCCAAGTATGACATAAATTATCGTTTCAGTATTGACGTACTATCGTCCAACAAAAACACGCTTATCAATAATCTTCGAAACGTATAATAACTAATAATGAATGGAATTATATTTCTAAAATAAATATGATGATTATTCAATCAGAGTTATTCGACAGACTGTTTCAACGATGCGATCAATTGATTACCTAATAAGTAACAACTTGCATCAATCTTATAAAGTTTTTCAGAAAATCAAATCGCAGAATTTTAAATGAGTATGTGTGAAATAAAATTCCAGATTTTGTCGCGCGGTTGTTACAGCAGTTCGGTATTTTTCCGAATGGTGAGTCATGGAGAAAAGCGATAAGACAATTTAAAAGAAAAAAAAAGTGGTTGTTTCAAAGTACTGGCAAGTAGGTCTGACTCGTATAGGTATATGACTAACAGAATCTCTCATCTATCGCGTGTGACACACTTGTGGAAAAATTAAATACCCAGCTGTTACACCATATACTATACGTTTATTTTAATTACGAATTCTCGTTCTATGACGTACACGGTAATATTTTAGAGCGCGAGTTATGTGCGGGATCAGGTCTGCAGACTTTTTTTTAAAGCACGTGACGCTAATTGAGAACTGTTATTAATTATTTTCGAACATTTCGATTCAAGGCTATAGCTGAAATAATTTCGTTTCACCTGCGGATTTGAAGAAACGCTCTAAATTTTAACTTAAGAAAATATTTGGAGCGGTATATGTTCAAGGACATCAAAAATTTGCCGAAATAATTATTATACAGACATGCTGACACAGATCCAAGTGCCTATAATGTTCATGTATAGCTTATTTTATAATAGCTCTAATAAAGTAACGCGGATGCTAAAACTATTATTAAACCTATATAATGAAACCTTCGACTGACTACTGTTATTTTAAAACTATTGCAATATTGCAAGATTGCTGCAATGTTGCTACAATGTTGCAATATTGCTGCAATGTTGCTACAATATTGCAATGTTGCTACAATGTTGCTACAATGTTGCTACAATATTGCAATGTTGCTACAATGTTGCTACAAATGTTGCTACAATGTTGCTACAATATTGGGCAATATTCCGTGCTGTCTGGGATGCATGGAACATTTATGAGGAAAGTGAATGAATAACACCGAGCGAGAAAGTATGTTTTGAGGATAATTCCACAAAATAAAATATACGTTCCCTGTTTTTATTCGACATGAAGTGAAACTTGTTGCTCGCGCGTCATAGTTCGAAACCGCGAAAATATTTCGCATGGTGCCATCTGTTCACGATACTGTGAACGATATAATATCAGTTTAAATGCCGTAAGATAACTGTTATCATATTTATTTATGTATATAAATAGAATAGAATTTTATTGTCAAAAATTGTCAGAAGCTTTGAAACATAAGTTATTTTAAGAATTTACTCAAATTCGAAGTTTGAACTTATCCTGTTTTTGCGATCAATGGTATCACGCTCTTATCCTCGGAGATACAATGGGAGTTACCCATCAAATAATATGGGCAATGGTGGTAATTTGACTTAGACCAAGTTCTAGTTGATTATTGCAAAATCGCAATGCCCTCATGAGTCGGTTTTTATACCTGTGATGATAGAAGGTCAGATATATCAGGGCGACTGACCCACATTACTTTTTTTGACAATTTAGTAATGTGGTCGCATACCCTCATAATGTTTTTGACAAGCACCTGTCAGCCCGAAGTTTATACTGGTGATATAACGAGGAGAATCTGGATTCTGAACTGTTGTGCCCTAATTTGAAAAAATTGTTCATCCTTTTCAAAACGGACGGTAACTTTTTGGTGCAAAGCTATTTTTTAGACGCTATAATTACTTGGCTTGAAAATCTGACCACATCTTACTTTTTTAGGAAAGTATAAAATAACATAAACGAAACGTATACCAAAAGAATTTTAGTTTGATTTGAATTTTTATCACGACGATAAAATGCCAGCGATCTGTATCGATTGAACTCTCGTTTTTTCGGAAATTTAATCGTGGTTTGAAGGTGGCTAAAAGTGAGCCGATAATTGATTAAAGGAAAATGCAGTTCCTTGATAATTGCAGACAATTTAATCGGTCCTTAATCTTGAAGTGCATACTGTCCTCTTCTGTCGTAATTCACAATTATTATGTTATTAAAAACGTGCGTTTTTCCATATTCATCTGATAATTATATTGAAAATAAAAGAAAATAACTATTGAAATGTCTACGTCAAACGTAACAGAACCTCAAGGAGCTAACCAAACTCGTAAGTTTTAACGAGCTTTTTAAAGTGCGCTGTCCTGGAATTTGCAGATATATTTACCAATAGTTTTCGCATGCTTCAATAAGTTCAGAAAAAATTTAATCCCGGTTATTATACAACCCAGGAATTTTTTGAGAAAAAAATTACAAAATAAGTAAAAGTTTGAAGATCTTATGCAATCCGTAGATAGATGCACGATTATCATTTTATCCGATAGAAAATTCGCACGTTTTACTTGAATTGAATTTTTTTAGTCAACCAACACACCCCGGTATTGGCGTATTGCCCAGCATGTTCAAAAAACGTGATTACCGAAGTCCAAATTTCTTACTCAAAATGCGCTCATATTACTTGCATCGCCTGCGTTTTTTTCGGGTAAGTTTTAACGATATAAAATCGAAAAACCTTCCTTTCATTAAATATTAATGTTTATTTTCACACTACAGCTTTCTGCTCGGATGCTGTCTCCTTCCATATTTTTCAATGTGCTATGTAACAGCGAAGCATTACTGTCCTGACTGCGGCATTCATTTAGGATCTTATAATTCTCTTTTGGAATCTCTTCACTAGTGATTGGAAAAAGGAGTGTAATACATTTTTAGGTCAGAAAAACCACATTACAATCCCGATGTATCACCGGCGAGTTTGTCGATCTGAGAAAAGTTTATTTAATAAAAAGCGCACCTATTTATATGTCTTTCATATGTGAAAGTTTTACGATATAAATAATAAAATAGAACCACAACTTTTTTTTGCCGTTGTTCGATCATCGTATCAGTTTTATTATATAATTGCCGAGTAATTTAGACATTTACAAAAATTCTGCACAGCTACTAATCAACCATACATATTAAATCCATGTCATGATTTATTCTATTCACCAAGGTGTGTAAGTTCCCAGATAGGTTCTGCAAACAGGACAATAGTGGTATGTACTTTTGCAAGAATCGATGCAGTAAGGTATTAAACAGCATGGCCAGCACCTACAAGGAGAATAATTCTCAATCGACAATGCATGTTGGATAAAAAAAGAGAAAAAAATGGGAAAACAGCATTTTTCTTTTAGTATACTGCAGAGCAGATAAATTTACCCGCATAGGAATAGACCTAGTGCTGAAATATGGGTGATAGCTGATCGTCGAGTTTCAACAGCGGTAATAACGACTGTAGTACATCTAGGACAAATTGTCGCGGTTGGTCTGGGCGACCATATACCTCTGCTAGCTAATAGCACAAGGATAAAAAACTGGTTTAGAGATAGGGTTCATCCTGTGATTTTTAAAAAATTTAAGTTCAGGGAAAAGCAGCGTGAAAATGATCCATGGATCATTAATTTTATTACGAGTCACTGAAATGAGCTGTTCCATCGAATACGGAGACACACATAGACTTTGGGCTTGAGCATAACTAGGCGGTGGTATCGGCGTTATAAAAGAGGCTGTGGTATCGTTGGAGAGTCTTGGCGGAAGTGGGAATCTCGACTCGGTATAAATAGATCCAGGTTCTATAAAGATCCCCGAATACGTAGGTGGAGGCCCCATAGAGTAGGGCTGCACATCTGGCTATATAGAATAAAGGAAGAAAAAGAAAATAAATGAAAAATAAAAATAAAATAAATGTACACCCCGCGATCCGAAGTAATTCCGCACACCCGGCACTTGAAATAAATTTTAAATAATTCTCCAGACCTCTTCGCCCTGCGGTGTGTTTCGTTTAAAACAATTCCTCCATTTCCATCGATGTTCTCGTCGTCTACGTTCCAAATTAAACAAACTCATATGACCGTCGATGGAAGGTCGAGATACTGTCAGCTGGGGTAAACCAGGCCCAGATCTTAACATGGGAGAAGAATTTGTCACAGCTATGGCCGGGGTGCCTGTCGATTTTCAAATATGTAAATTTTACCTTCTTTATTTTCTTTCGTTATATATTTTACTTGGCTCAACGTTAATGTAACGTATGGGATGATCCTCGTCGATTACGTCGAGTAACAGACTCCTTTCATCTGGAGATCGAGCACTGTAATCAGTAGTGACCGTCAAGACTTCACTTTTCTGTCCAGAACGGTTGGAGGAGACTGAGGTTGCGATTTGTAGTACATCTCTGGTAAGTTGTGCAGATTTTGACGATGTTAGAGAGGGATGAGGTGGTGTAGCTTGGGTGGCTGCCTCGTGGCTAAATTTCACGGTCACCTATGTGCAGTAGAAAATAGACAAAAATAATCAGAGTCAAAAATCTAACTGAACAGAAAAGCCTATTTATGTACGTACTGCTTCGACCCGAAACTGGGAAAATGAGGATCTGACACTCGGAGGCCCTAGACTTTCTTTAGCTGCTGAAGCCGAGGATTGCTCCTCGATCTTTGTCGATGCAGGATTTAGAGCTACCGAAATTTCCGTCTTTCCAGAATCCGATGTTTCCTGTATTGGTGGCTCAGGTTTTCTACCCTCTTCATTGTACTTGGACATAGTTACACCGATCAAAGTAAGTGGTGTTTGTGTGCCACGCATAATGTGCTTGAAAATATTCGGCAAAGGACTTTTGTGCTGCTTTATCGTCATCCTATCCGATGATGTGACAATTTCTTGCAAGATTTTTATCCCATCGTTCGTCGACGGCTGGGATTTCGAAACTGTAAATTGAAAGCATATCGATATTTCCCAGCTTTTATGCTTCTACGATTCTCTATTACCACAAAACGCATGATTTTCACTGAACAATACCTGTTGCTTCAGGATCTAAACTTTCAGGGGTATCGCAGCTCTGATTGTGTAACGTATCCGTAGAATTGTCATTAGAAGCGTTGGGTTCGTTAGGGGTATCCATAAGTGGTTATGCAAGGTTCATTTAATTGATTACACAAAACTGTTGTTCCCGATGATCATTTACTTCACGCCTTACTCTGGTGGGGTGACTTCGTTCACGTTTTGATGAAATTTAGTTACTATTCATCGTGAAATTTAGTTACATTGATGATCTGGATCTGCAACATTTCCTATGACCCTTAGACGATCTTCCCTTCTCAAGATCCTCGAGCTTTTCCACCGGGATTATCACCAGACAAAGAGGACAGCTGTGTATTGGCTTCTTTCCGATAATCGTGAGGTGAGGAATGCAGCATAGACTGTACGAAAATTCGGATTACTTATTTGAGTAAATAATGGTGGTATGGTTTTTTTTAAAAAAAAAAAAAAGATAACAACCAGAATGGACACAAGAGTTTGCTAACGACGTAGGTGATCGATGAGGTCTTGTACGTAACGATAGTCTTAATTTTCTCATTACAACGAGGACAAAATGTTACAACTGGTCGATAGGATGCTGGCATTAATTTTATCAGAGGTCCCATTTTCGATAATTTTTTTTATTGTCTCATGGCGAATCGCTGTCGCTGTATTCCGAGTGTTTAATTTTTTGCGACTATAGTTTGATGAAGTGACAAATGAGGTAAAAAATTTCCTAACGTCGTCTGCAGTCGAGATACGTCAAAGTTTCGGACATTTTTAATGAATAGCTTTCGCCCATAGAAATGAAGGGATCAGCACCAGTTAACAAAAGATTCATACATAATATGTCACGCTCAGAATTATATACAGAGGTGCGGTATACGTAACCTGTGAAATATCTACCAACTCGGCTATAGTTCTGTTGGCGTTGTTCTAACGGTAATTCAGCCTCTGATTTCCGGACGATAAAGTTCTGTCTAGGAATATGACACGGGAACAGATTGGGCATCTGTGTCTTGGGGTTGTCAACGCGTTTGTAAAGCGCGGTAACCAACATAAGCTACGAAAAAGTTCACACGTCGTTTGATATGTATTTTGATTAAATTGTATAATTTTTCACGATCGCGATAAACAAGTGTAAGTCCGCTTTTCTCTAATGGATTAAAAATCGATTTACCAACATGGCAGAAGAACCGTACTCAGCAATGACATGTACCATTTTGGTCCCGGATCGATAGCTGCATTGACATAATAATTGCAATGTGGGCATAGGATTTCACCAGAAGTTTTCCCTCTGATGTGTGAATTGATTTGATTTTTCGAAAAATCTCCGTCCTCCCAGTAAACATTTTTACGATTTTCTTGCACATCCTGATAGTTCTTCAGATCTTCCATGTATTCGCAGTCTTCTTCGGCTGGCCAATCTTCTTGACTTTCACGATTTCTATCGCACCATTTGCACTGATGGTCATGCTTGTCGAAGTAATTCTCATGATTATCATTTTGCGAATAATCGTAGTACTTTCGATCGATCGGTTCTAATCGCGCCATATTGTTTCGCTGCTTTTTTTATGCAAATAAAAAAATTCGATCAAAATTTGAGGCTCGTAATTTCCCATTTGTTATGACCTGGACAAGTGGAAATTTGGTCTGACCTCGTCAGAAACTGTAACACGTAATTGACAATGATTCTGCATTCTGCATGTTATTTCCGTTACCATCTGATCGTGGGATAAAAAATAATCAATCTCACCATCATCGCATTGGTCAATGATTAAAACACGAGGCGGTCTAGAAATCAGCGAAATCATACTAACCAGAAATCCGGATGAGTTCACAATCAGACAAAATTATTTCCCAGGCACGAGAAGCGGCGAAACATGATTTAGAATGTGATATGAATTCGTTTTAATTAATATCAAGATATTTTTTTGCTATAATTTTGCTATTCAGACGTCTTGGGACGCCTGAATTTCGATTACGAAGTCATTTACTTGAATTTTGTGTCATCGCGAGCTTTTGACATTCCTAGCACTGAACTGAACGGAATATTTTTAAATAACTCAATCTTAGCCGACTTCAGGGTGCAAAGTGTTGTGTTTTATCGCGTTTGTAGAGTTTTTAAACTTTTTTTTTTTAAATAATGACGGTTAGTAAAGCGAAGGCGTATAGTGACCTGAAACTTCTGCAGACAAGCTCGGAAGAAATTAGACAAGGTTTTATTAAATTTATCACATGTACAAAATCGGAATGTCAAAAGTCTGTCGTAATCTAGACTTATGGCCAAACGCGATACAGAATTGACACTTTGTAGCGATAAGTTATATTCAATTATCAAAACAATGGCCAATGTTAAAACTCTAATCTAATTATCAGTTGAAGAAAATTAACAAAAACAAATTCAACAACTAAAGGTGCCTCGTGTTATATTTTTTATTTACTCCAAAAGCACATCCATCCACGGAATCGAGCATGGAGATGGACAGTATGGTGATATATACAATTTCTAGTAGTATTATCGACGATGATATTCTGCCAAACCTCAGATCCGCAAAAAGCAGTGATACTTCAACGTTGGGTATCGGGTCGAAAAAATTGGTTGCACAAATAAATAGGAAATGTTTTCACGGTAAGACTTTTAGGCTCTTCATTTTTGTCCATCAAAAAGATTGAATGACCATGCACATGGCTAGACTTAAATTTCTTATTTTCAGAGCATACAGAACTCGGGCCAAGAGTGGCTATTATGACTTGTCCGAATTGTCTTCTGGCCATTGAAAGCATTGTTCGATATAACGAGACCAGTATCACCCACGTGGCTGCAGCATGTCTATTTCCTTTATGGTAAGAATTTGTTTTTTAAAACACGGTTCGAAAAATTCGACTTTTCGTGCCTACGTTGCGTGTGCAAAGTCCCCGTTTCTCGCACTAGTTGGCAAAGTAATTACCTACGCACGAAAAAGGCACGAAAAGTCGATTTTTTCACACCGTTTCATTGGTGATTCTCGCACGAGTGTGATTGAGATTGTGACAAATTTCACATTCGTGCCAGAATCACCAACTTTCAGTACTAGTTGCACAAAGTACTATATCAAAATTAGAATTCGGAATCAGATTAAATTTTAGCTTGGAGGGGTCTTAGGACTACAAGCGGTAAATCATGAGCCAGATTACGTATTTTTTTTAGATCGTTCTGACGTTTTGATGTAGTGTAGTATAATGCTAAAAAATTATTACCTCGTTTATCGGTGGTACGATAAAGGCTGTATGTTTCATTGAATTATAATTTCGCCAAGCGTATAACTTGGCAATTTGGTTTAATCCATCAACGTCATCGGTTAATTACTTCTAAGTTCTACTTGTGTTACAGTTTGTGCGTTCTGCCCTATTGCACACCGTATTTCAGAAACGCGGAACACTATTGTCCAATGTGCAGCGTTTATCTTGGAACCAGTTTCGCCAAGGAAGAAAAATTTCTAGAATGCTGTAGCGCGAAAACCGCAGATAATTAATATTAATTATTACTTTAAGATTAATCGCATTGCATTTATTTGTACTTTTGTTAATATTTCAATAAAACTTATGATATTATATTACGTCGGTGACAAATTTTGGCTGAACTTTACCTATTTCAATATCGTTTAATACTTCACTTCTGGTAAGTACTATAGGGGAGAGTTGCCACTGTTGGACCGCCACCTAAATTGGACCGTTTCAATTTGGTAATTTTTTGCAACAGTATCTCTTCGATTTTGAGAATTGTAAAAATAGGAATGTTTAGAGAATTTCTAGTACTGATGGTATCCATTTTTACAATTCTCAAAATTGAGAAGATACAGTTGCAAAAAATTACCAAATTGTAACGGTCCAATTTAGGTGGCGGTCCAACAGTGGCAACTCTCCCCTATATCGAATTTTGCTTGAATATAATTGTCATTCGATACTTCTACCGTTATGCAAAATGTTTGAGAATTTTTTGCTAAAAATCGAGTATAATATTGAAAAGAGAATAACGAGCAGTAGAGCCACGGTACCTATATTCTTTCGATACTTTCACAAGTTGAGGGGGAAAATAATCCAATGAACAAATTTTTAGTTCAAAATTTTACGATCTCATTGAAAGATACGATTCTATAGTAAATTTGATTGCGACGTATACGCTATAGCTGCTCTTATCAAGGTATTCCACGTACCTTTTGTGTCGCAGCTTAAATCATTGATGTCCATTATCAACACGGGCAGAAACAAAATTGATATAAAATTGAAATTGATGCTATTAGAAAAGATGTAGTATTTTTTATTTTACTTTTGTGTGAATATTTTTGAATTAACTTACAACATCCGTGCTTGATGGACTATGGTTGTTCTATCTCCACTGCTGAAGATTAATACGACAGTCTAGAAATCAGACTCACCGAAGTGCCCCTGTCTTGTATCTAGATTTATCTGAATGCCAGCCGTATCCTGTAACTATATTGGGACCTGCTTTAAGGAGGAAGCTGTTCGTCTTGACCAGCCTTCAAACTAGTCCTTTCAAATAGGGTTTTGCTGAATCTCTACCTTCGTATACCAATAGACATTGTCTGGAGAATTTGGTGATCTATTACCTATTTAGAATCAGAAGCAGACATCATGCGCCGTCGTTCATAAGAAATTTCGAATAATTTCAGGCGTATAATCCTTAGGGTACATTCGAAAAAATAAGATTTCTGTTATAAAGGATGATACGAAAATGTTTTCGTATATATATTTCAGTGATAAAATCAGTTTTATAGAATTTCATTTTGAAACTGATGCATATTCTTATGAGCAATGAGTAATTCCAGGTCATAGATCATATAGGCTTTATATTCTTGCAGGTATATAACTTTCTGGAGTATCGTCTGGAAGATTTAACTGGCGCACCAATATACCTACTCCGTACGTTCGTCATAGTAAAGTAAATGAAATCTCTTGTTCGTTATTGCTTTTATAATGCAGAGTTCTAGAGTTTATGCCAAGATTCTGTATATGACTAGTTATATACATATTGCAGGTATATATGAATTTAAATTTCATGTAAATTCTTCATTGCCTTTTACCGCGAAAGTACCTCCGCGTTATATTGTCCGTCTGTACATCGTATCCGCGTATATTATAGGCTAGTCAATTACGAACTCGAGGATACTAGACAAAATTGAACCCTTTTCTATATTATAGGACGATTTTTTTTAGCACGCGTCCCCTAAATCGGTTCCAAATAATTCAAAAACAATTCCCTAATTTTTGCAGATTTTTACCACCAAGAGGGTGGATTTCCCCATTTAGAATAATTTATTGTAAGAGTATTAATTTTCGAAAAAATCTGCAACTTAGAGATTTTAGTAGGCATTGGCGCTACTAGGGGTAAAAAAAAAAAAAAATACGAAACATTGATCATATTCATATTTATAGATATATTATATTTTGTTGAATTGAAAGAAAAGTTAAATTCAGAGAGTAGGTATGCAATTTCGTCTAGATTGTCTGGTATGATGATGTGAATTTTTTTTATCAGATATTAGCACCAATGCCCACCAAAATCTCACTGCAGTTACAAATTTTTTTGAAAATTATTACTCTTACAATAAAATATAAACACGTGCATTTTGGAATGTGGAAATCCACCCTCTTGGTTGTAGGTGTTTAGAGTTGAAATAAAAATCTGAAAAAATTGGGGAATCGTTTTTTGATTATTTGGAGCTGATTTGTGGGACGCATTATAAATTCTAACAATAATTTGTCAGAAAATAAATTGTTGAAAATTAAATAAGTTTAGAACCTCATTTGAACATTATCTATTTAAGTATATGAAAACCGTGAGCCACTCGTTACTTTTGATAGCCCATATAGCAATAGCTATCTGTAGACTATGGGCTGAATATATATATTGGTTGGAGTAAAATTGTCAAAACAAAATTGCCCCAGGGATGAAGATCTCGAGTTAGTATAACGTGTTCTTTGACAAGAAAATTAAAGCCTTTGAACTCATTGGAATAAATTACGGGGACGCGGTCTCACGCTCGTTAAACCGCTCACCATAAATTTAACAGTCTATACGGGGTCGGGTGCTATATATCTCTATGTATTCCTATACATACTATAATACTATATATATGCGGGGGTGGACGCCGCACGACAATACATACAATAAAAATATGCCAAGAAACAAAAAAATAAAAAATAAAAAAATGTAGAAAATATTTTTCATCAACCTTTGCGATTTATTATTAAGGGGAGACTTCGGTGAAATTTTGAAAATCGCTATTAGAGGTTGTATAAGAAAATCCTTCCAGCAGTTTTTGAATAATCTCAGTATAGACTGTGAAAAAAAAATTTCAGCCTCCTGCGATGAAAATGTATGCGCAAGGAACCTTGCGAAGAAGATTTTTCTCACCGCTGTCAAAAATTCCTTGCGCATACACTTTCATCGCAGGTGGCTGAAACTTTTTTTCACCATCTATACTGACATTATTCAAAAACTGCTGCAAGGATTTTTTTATACACGTCTTTTCAAAGTTTTAAGAATTAAAAAACCTGTTTTTGCTAAAAATTTCACCGAAGTCTCCCCTTAATCAATAATTTTTTTTCTTCTTCTTTTAGATGTACTTTTTAGTGAAATATCGTTGATATCTATGGGGGGGGGGGGGGGGGTAGTTGTGATATTTGTGTGGATTAATTACAATATGTAATATTAATATTTATTGATTTTTTTTCTCGTTTTTTTTTTTTTTTTTTCTCTTGTATTCGTTCTTTTTGTTTTATTTTTTTTTTTTATTAATTTTTTTTTTTCAAATTTTTTTTTTTTTTTTCTTATATTACAGTGCCCAATACAAAAATTTTCTATTTAATCATTAACATTCATGTACATTGCCGCGCGCCTATAATCGTTACGGCATAACATATGAAAATAGATATGTGGCTATGTCACATATTGTATGTATTACCTATGACGCACTCTTCTGAAAACATTAGATGCTATTACTCGTGGGTAATAGTTAATTGCGATTTTTCGCCATTTATTAACTATAGGATGTAATATATCATATTTAGTAATATCTCTTTCATCCCTAAACATATACACACACCTAGATGATTATTTCGTATTAGATTAATAATTAAACATGATAAATGAAACACATGGTGTATATATGTTTAGGGGTAGATTTTAATTAACATCTATTTAATTCCGCTTATGCCTATAATTATTATATATAATATACAACATTTTTTCATTATACTTTATTTTCTTTCGCATTATCAATATTTTCTTTTATATCCTTTTTTCGACTTTTTCTTTTCTTTTTATAGAGAAATAGGTGTTGCGGAATATGGTGTTGGGGGATATATACTATAGAGTTTATGTAAATTCTAAAAAAAAAAAAAAAAAAAAAATGGTATTTCAATTATTTTTCAGAACCAAAGAAAATGGTTTGGTAATTTAGGCAAAGAACTCGAGAGGCTGAGGAATTATTTAATTAGCTTTTATACCAACGCAGAACGAAAGGCATGTAGAATCATTTTTCAACACTTGGAATGGCGTGGGCCACAAACCGCAACCCCTCGCGGTTCTCGGTTCTCATTTTTCGCTTCATCTACTCTCAAGTTAGATAAATTGTCAGTTCAGAATTAGGTACACAGTGTGCTTGCCTTTTGCTTAACAAAGTATAGTAGAGTAATTATCTTCACTTCAATTGATGCATGTTACAATTATATGCATATTATATAGAATCCGATTCTCGACGTATTCATAATATATCGACGCCCGATACGAATAACAGCACATTTCAGATTCCGGGTGAAAAAGAGCATGTTTCAAATTCCCGGGTGGAAAAGAGCACATTTCAGATTGAGAATGAAAAATAGCGCGTTTCAGATTCACTCGAAAACTAGCACAATTCAGGTTGAACCGAATATTACTTATTAGCAAGTGTCAGGTAGGTTTATTATAAGATTGAATTAATCATTCAATGATAAAATTGAATCGAGTTTTTGTGCATAATTGTGCATTTCCAATTTCATAATAAACCTACCTGACACTTACTAATGAGTAATATTCGCTTCGCCTGAATTGTGCTAGTTTTCGAGTGAATCTGAAACGTGCTATTTTTCATTCTCAATCTGAAACGTGTTCTTTTTCATCCGGAATCTGAAACATGATCTTTTCCACCCGGAATTTGAAACATGCTCTTTTCCACCCGGAATCTGAAATGTGCTGTTATTCGTACCGGGCGTCGATATGGAATATCGTATAGGTGAAATAAATATAAATTACAAGAATTATACATCATTAAATAATCATTTAATATTATCAGATAAAAAATAGTCTTGGTGTTCAGTTTAAACGATTAAAATATCTTCCTTCGTATACATATATTTATATTAGGGTGCTCCTTGATTTGATTATTTTCGAATTTCAATGCTGTCATTAACCATAGGACAACCGAGGGGCTATTCACTCAAACTTTTGGTGTACAAGTGATTCCGTGATTTCATATGATTTCATGTGATTTCATATGATTTCAACTGATTTTTTATGTGATTTCAACTGATTTTTCATTCGATTTCATTTATAATTCTGGATGATTTCTGCTGATTTCCGATTATTTTGCAGTGATTTCAAAGAACTTCAGCTGAATTCCAGTGATTTCCAAAGGATATCGAAGAATTTTCGCTGATTTTCAGTGATTTCTCAGTAATTTTTTATGATTTCAAAGCGATTTGTTGTCTGATTTCAACTGATTTCAAACCAGGGTGTACAGCTGATTTCAAGAGTGAATAGCCCCTCGAGGACAACCCTTCGAATTTTCTCATTTTAATAAAACACAATATCTGACATTTCGCGGTTAATTTTTTTTTCCTCCTATTCCAATAGTACAGCTCCGAAAAATCTCAAACTTGTTACACTCCTTACCTGTTTGTAGTAGGTATTTCATAAAAATTCAACAGATTTTCAACGATATAATTTTCGGAGCTACAACGTACAAAAAAAAAAAAAAAAACAATAATTCTCATTTCCAAATTGTGATGAATAAAATTTTGTCGTCAAAAATCTGTAAATTTTTCACGAACAATATATTTGGAGACGTTTTGGTTCATATGAGAGAATTGAAATTCGAATATGCCCGAATTAACGATTAAGGACCAATGATATATAAATATATATTACACTGCAGTCGATATTGTATAATATATTCATTTATTCCTACAAAATATTTTAGCACCCATTCGATCGCACTTTATTATAATAATAATTATTTTATTTGATTTATTTCTTTATCTTTATTTTAATTAATTAATTAATTTTTTTTTTTGTTTTAGTTTTTCTTCCATAATTTTATTGTTGTATTAGTTCGAACTGCCAGCAGATTCTGTATTCCTTTAATCATTTCTCACCATTAATCGTTAATAATATTATGATAGATCCAATGTTTTTTTTTTTTTTTTTTTCCCGCATTTAATCGTTTTATATAATATAACGTACTTTTTAGGCCATAAATTCTAACGTATATCGTAATTAACTAACGTGTTTTATAATATCTATCTATCTATGTATATATATTTATTATGAATTAATTTCCATTAAAAATAACCAACGGTTAATTATATATCAAAGGTCAATTCATGTTGCGCTGTACAATAATTTTTCTCTTTCACTGATGATAAGTTCAAAAAAAAAAAAAAAAAAAAAATTCGATCCAACTTTGACTATAATTAATAATTAATATAGTTTATACCGTTCGGGATAATATTTTATATAAAATGATACAATTTTTTCATTTTTCTAATATATATCACAAGCCCGGATCGCGCGTCGTATTATATAGTATAAACTACACTCACATATTATAATGAGTTATGATAAAATCATGGTCACCAAAATTTCACTGCAATCTAGTTAAAATATATTATTGATAAGAAAATGAATCTAGACCGTGTTTTGCTTGTATCTTCTAGCACAATTATTTCTCTTTGCTCGCTGAAAGCTACGACGAAGTTGATTAACGGACGTGCCTGGTCCTCCGGTAGCTCCCTGTTCCTCGTCTAGTTCCAGTTCGCTGCAGCTGTCGCTTGGATATCTAAGGTAGAAAAACACGGGGTGACACTTTTTTTTTTTGCAATACGGTTCTCTTCTCTTCTCTTCTCTTCTCTTCTCTTCTCTTCTCACCAGTCACCATACCCTATCTAATTCCGGATGTAAATAGCGAGCACGAAATCTCAGATTCGAATAAGCAATGCGAGGCACTCCTATATAGCTTCCTATTTTTTTTATTTTTTATTTTATTCTGGATACAGAAAAGTTGAATAATTTCTGAATCCCTAAGAATTTGGAGTCATTTTGAAGAGAACAAAAAAAAAAAAAAAAAAATTTTTTTTTTAAAATAAAAGGAACGAAGTTTTATACTATTTTACCGTCACTCTGCGCTAGACTTAGGGGTGGATATAAACCGTGTCGAGAGGGAGAGCTCCTTGCAGGGTTCATTAAGTCGATAAGACTAAGTTTCCTACCCAAGCTTAAGTATAAGGGAGAGAAAGGCTTAAGTCATGACTACATTCGTTGTAATTGTTTCAGACAGAAATTTTTTTTGTCTTTTTTTTTTTTTTTTTCCCCCTAAAGGGTTAATCGACGAGGGATTAAGTTCTATAAATTCTACAATCTAGGGGGTAGATTTTATATTTGAATTGAATTGTATATTGAGCATTGAATGCCATCATTTTTCAAATTAATCTTCCGAATAGAAGAAAATCGAAAATAAAAAAAAAAAAATAAAATAAAAATAAAAAAATGGGTAACGTTGAAGTTCGTAAGATTAAAACTGTATTTATCAGGATTCGAAGACAAAAAATAGTTCGTTCTAATCGAGACCCTCTTCACAGAAAGCTATTTTATATACTTCAATCGATAACTTCATGATCTCATAAATAATTGATTGAATTTAAAAACTTTTTTCTTTTTTCTTTTTTTTTTTCCACAAAAAATACATCTCAACACGATTTATTTGACCTTTTATTGGTTTCGATACGATCAATACAGCCCAAGTTATTAAACACTGAATAAATACATGCCTGAATTTCAAGTTTCCGAAGTTTGGCTTTTCGGATTTTTAGCTTTCCGAATTTTGAACTTTAAGTGTTCTTCGTTTCAAAATTTTTTAAATTGACTATATATATATATATATATATTAGGGTGGTTCAAAAAAGACCTAAGTTCTCGGATTTTTCTGCTCATCCGTGAATATGTTGCTTGTGATTTTTGAAAATTATTCCATTTTTTTGAGCTCTATAGGACAATATTTACTACTGCCTCAGTACAGTTGAAATTTCGAAATTTCGCCATTTTTGGCAATTTCAAAGTTCTCAGATCAAAGTGCTCATCCGACTACCTCTAGATTCTCATTCAATCAGCATTCTGGTTCAAGATGAGACTCGTACGATAATATTTAGTACTGCCTCAGAGCAGTTGAAGTTTTTTCACTATTTAGGGTTTTACCTTGAGATTGGATCGTCAGGTGTTGCTCATGAGACAGTCTCTTCTTACTATTTTATGGAAGATATACAAGAAGTTCGCAGTCTGTGGGACCATTTTTACTACTGCCTCATTGAGGGCGACTGTCCTTCAAGTAAAATTAGCAACATGAGGCAGTAGTAAAAATGGTCCCACAGACTGCAAACTTCGTGTACTTCTTCCTTAAAATGGTAAGAAAAGACTGTCTCATGAGCAGCACCTGGCGATCGAATCTCTGAAAAAACGCAAAATATTGAAAAAACTCCAATGTCTCAGAGGCAGTACTAAATATTATCGTACGAGTCTCATCTTGAACCAGAATGCTGATTGAATGAGAATCTAGAGGTAGTCGGATGAGCACTTGGATCTGAGAACTTTGAAATTGCCAAAAATGGCGAAATTTCGAAATTTCAACTGTACTGAGGCAGTAGTAAATATTGTCCTATAGAGCTCAAAAAAATGGAATAATTTTCAAAAATCACAAGCAACATATTCACGGATGAGCAGCAAAATCTGAGAACTTAGGTCTTTTTTGAACCACCCTAATATATATAGACTTTTGGGGAAATACTCTTTCTAAAAACCGTGAATCGGTGATACATATATTAAAATTCGGAACTTCAACCCAGCCCCAAAAAGAAATCCTAGCAATAATTTAATGAAACAAGAAATCATCAGGACTATAAGAGTTACTTAAGTTGGAATAGAATGCCCCATATAAATCCTTCTAATTATGTTTCGAAAAATGTAGAGAAAATTGTTATAAAAGAGAATTCAATTTATTAGAATCAAAAAAGGGTAAAAAAATGTCGAATGACTTACGAGGACTCTCGACGTTCAACTCGGGCGAGACGTTGCTTCATCTTGGCATGGCTGCTGGAATATTCTGCCAATAGTCGAGCCAGTCGTGTTTGCAAGTTGTCCACTGTGTTTTCTAAATCATGAATAAAACATAATATTGTGTACATTATAGTAAAATTTCATCAAATTTTATCAATTTCGGACAAAAATTTTTGCTCTGCTTTCAACAGTAAGTATAGTACTTTACGGTTTAATATTTTATCGATTATAAAATAAATTAAACTGGACATGTAAAAAATTTTAAGACATGATTTTCCCACGAATTACTATTAAAGTAGGTAATATTGTCCAAAATTACCATCATCAAGGTTGAGTAATAATATACTGGAGGTTAGAGGGATGATTTAAGGGGTTTCTCCCCCCCGCCCGGGTGCTTGATGTGGTAGAGTTTTTTTTTAGGGATTTCTAGGTATGATTTAGTGATATTTTGATGAAGGTCTTTTGGCCAAAGTTTCGTTTGATATGAACCGTGTAACGACGTTCTTGATGTGAGGCGCTCGAAACTCTTAGCTTATATATATATATGTGAATCGGGACGAAAAATTATTTTTTCCTCTATAAGAAAGGTTCCGTTTCGAGTACCTAGATACGTTTCACTACTCCATTACACGCAACAAATGAATCGAACTTTCCTTTTGTTCAATACGTTCCCTCGAAACGGAAAAAGCACACTCTCGAATCTTGAACGTTGTGTGCTATACGTATACAAAAAGAAACATATAAAAACTTCATTTCCACATTCTATTCGTAGTACTACAAAGAACCGGAAGAAAAAATTAAAAATAAAAATTATCGAACGGTCCTTCTAATATTTTCAAAAATTATTTATAACATTCATGTGCTTGTCTTGTTTCCACTCAATTTCTGAAATCTGGACTAATCAAAAATGAAAAGGAAAATAAAAACTGACGGAATGGAACCGGCAGAAACATTCTCAGGAAGTACTCTGCTACCAGAAATAAAAGTTCGTTTTATTCTCACTGAAGACTCGGAGGTGCAAGCTAGAATTTCAGACTAGGATTCTGCATGTAATGAAATTCTGATTTGCATCTAAAAGTGAGTTATGTCCATTTCGAGAAAGTTTGGGTGCAAACTGGACTTTTGAATTTCTAGTTCAGACGTCTAGATCCTAGAATTAGGTTTTCGACCAAATTTCAAAATTTGGTAGGAAATTCATCAGACGCTGATCAGAATCTTTAGTGCTGGCGCTATTTCTGATTTATACTTCTAAACCCTCACGCATGTGACATATAATTCTGGTGAAACAGAACTATACTTATTTCGAAGAAAATTATAATACGAATGAAAACGAGGTCTTTGAAGATCAAACTAGAATTTCTATTTCGACCTGGGCTACTGGAAATCGATTATGTCCGTTTGGTTATTACGCTGTTTATAGGGCTTAGTTCCCAGCAGTTATATAGAGGCTGAAAGTTTGGGTCCTGGAGTGACCACGAGGGTTCGATCAAATAACTAATTTGCCATGAGAGAAAGTGGCTGATGACGACCCTCGCCATGGCAGCTACATAAATATATAAGACGCGTTCGAGTCAGAGGTTTCTAACAGATATCCTCAGAGTATAGGCTATAAAGTTTAGTTTTTTTTCTTTGGTAAAAAAAAAAAAAGAAACCTTGGGGAGAAAAATTTGATCGAATTTTTTTTTTATCTTCAAAACTACTTAGATATCAATCTCTATCAACGTCCCCGAGCTAGTGTCTAGGAATACCTATAGGAATCAATCATTCGGATGGAAAAGTAGTACGGATTTCTAAACGCCATTCCATTAACCATTTCTGAAGCTTGCGCAGGGTCTCGGCGGAGAGTTCAGATTACGAGGTTCGGGCACCTTCTTCAAATTTCTTTTTTATATAGTGATGATAAAAAACCGGGTATGAGGATCCGCGAATGCTGCGTTAACACAAGAAAACAACAACTAAGTAGGCTGCGATATCAACGAGCAGAAAATTTTTTCTACATTTAATGCAAAAGATTGAAGTTTTTTAAATAATTAATTAAACAGCAAACATGAAAACGAATGGAAAGATTCAGCATGCGAGGAAGCGAGTTCATGAACTTGTAAATTACTGTAAAGTTGTAGCACTCGCTCTATTTCCTGCTATCCTGCGAAATTCCGTTATCTACAATTCAACGAGATGGAGTCGAGACGGGGTCGCAGTCAATTTTTCTTTTATGGGTACATGCGACAGTATAAAGAATCTATCTCCTCGTATAAAGAGTTTTCCCGGTCCCTTTGAACCCTTCAGGCAACAACCCCCTCGATTTTTCACTCTGGTATGTAGCATGAGGTGCGGAAAATAAATGTTCGCGCGAAAATATTCTTGCCCAGAGTTTTTCACTCGTAAGAGAAAAAAAAAAAAAAAAAAATGATATTCGCATGTAACGCTGTTTTTTTCATATTATCTAAATAAATGTGTAATTAATAAGTATAAAAAGGCTCAGGGTACCTACTCTATGGGATAAAGTCGAGCGCGGTGTGTTCTGCGGTGATAAAATAATGGGCTTTTCCTAATCCCTCGATAACACAAGGAACGATCGTAAATCCATCATATATACAGAGTGTTCCTCCATATATATATAGATATATACTAGATGGATAGAATTATATACGTATATATATATCTTCCCACATATACCCCGTTGCAATTAAATTTTCTGTTAGAAAATCGACGATGAATGGAGTTACATATATATATACTATACGGCCTAATCCGTAAACCGATATCCTGTAGCGTAGCCGAAACTATATATACTCGAAATAAATTCAGATTTCGTTGTAGTATATTTGAAAAGCTTTAGACTTCGATATCCCATTTTGGGTTCATGAATAATTCGATGTGTTAAGGGCTTATAGATATACTACGTTGAAATCAAATTTCTAGACTGATTTTTTGGAATTGATTATAACACGATAATAAAGTAGGTGAGCAATCGAGCTTTATGGAATAGATTTTTCATTCATTATTTCTCTACCAAATCAGATTTTAAATCATTGACATAATTCAACTAAAGAGCTTTCCTGATCAAAGGCAATTTTTGGGGAAAGTGCAGATTAACGAAAATGTCCAAAAAACGTATTTCAATATTTCACTAATCGCGTATAATATAAGTACGTTCATATACTCTCTACCTCACGTTTTCACCGCCACGCGAGTGACAGATAATAATTACAGTTTATTAATTGGTAATTACACCATCTACCAACTGCGGTGCAGCCATGAATTAATAATCAGCATTAAGCGCGAGTTAAATCGCGTAGTTGCGGGTTTTCGTAACCGCATACATACATATATATGCGGTGTGTTAGCAGAGGTTTATCTACACATATGTATATATTATATACGGGGTATTCCACGTGAACCGGGTCGGTTTTTGGCAAAAAAAAAAAAAAAAAAAAAGTAAAAAACGGGAGGCTGGAAATTTTATCACTTCTTTGTGACACTTTGAAGTAATTTCGGTGAAAATTTCAAGGCAATCTGTGTGATCCTTCAAGTAGAAAAAAAATAAAAACACATATTTCCCAAGTTTTACATGCTTCGCCGGTTTTTGGAAAAAAAAAAAGAAGAAAAACGGGAGGCTGAAATTTTGATCACTTCTTAGTGCCACCTCGAAGTAATTTTGGTAAAAATTTCAGGGCAATTGGTGTAACCCTTCGGTAGAAGAACAAAGAAATCGCATATTTTCTAAGTTTTACATGTTTAAGAATTCCAAAAATTATTGAAGTGCTACATATTTCGAAGGAGCTCATTTATGCGCGTAGAATGCACTATGGGAAGTTATGATTTTGTTCATGCATGGCTGAGATAAGTGGAGTTGAAAATGTGGTAATTAAATTTTTGGCATAATTATGACAGCGATATAAATTGAACCAATTATTTTCAAGCTCTGTAACTGTTGGGGGCATCTCATGTGGTAACAAGAAATCTGAATCTGCATTGGCGTCAAATTCGATGACCTCCGGCCAAAAACTGATCTGGTTCACGTGGAATACCACATATTATATTGTATACATAATTATATAATATGTTTAAATAAATAAATGGAAAAAATCCATAATTTCCCGTATACCTATTTGACATATAAATTCTTCAGATATCTGAGAATAGGAGTGATTCACATTTTCACGTAAAACATCAAGGTCTAGGTCGGTCTTTGTGGATTCTGGTGAGTTATCGATCCACTGAAGCTGCGAGAGGACGACACTAATAAAGGCGATAGCCAACAGTGTTCGCGGTCTTAGGATAACTTTTTGGATAAATACCTATATCCTCTTAGGTCGTACCTTTCGAATTTTCGTTGTTTACATTCAGACCCTTCACCCTTCGACGACGCCTTGTTCAACTTCGGGTCGATTATTTGATCTATCAATATTAGTACAGATGATCAGTTATTTATCGACCCCAAAATCTGGGTCTCTTATTGCTTTCTTCTAGCCGAAATTAATGCTTGAAGGTGCTCGGTGGAATCGGCTTATTCACTGGACACATTCTTTTTTTTTTTTTTTTACAAAATTGCAGAAAAAAATGAACAAGTTCATTTAAGGGGACCAGTGGAGCGAATTTTCGAGAAATTATCATAGTCCGAAATGAATTTATTTCATAACCAAAGTTCATTTCACATCAAAATATTTTTCTTTTTCAAAATCATGTGTCGTAAGGATTTCAGAGCACCGCTGGACCGATTCAGGTCATCTTGGATTCATTTTCTTCAGAAAACAAATCCTCGTCATGTGAATGTAGGAATTTTGAAAAATTTTCGTTTTGGACAAGTTATTTAAGAAATGAGTGATAATAATTTTGCAAATTTGGTAAATTGATCATAACTTATGACATCATTTTTTATTTTAAAATTTCTACATTCACATGATGAGGATTTGTTTTCTGAAGAAAATGAATTCAAGATGACCTGAATCGTTGGGCGAGTTATTAACGATTTTTTTCACGGTTTATTCCTCTTATCAAAGTAGTACACGGATATGCGTGCGGATATGTAACGGCACATTTTGACGTACGATATGTTACCAGCCTTAAACTGTCGAGTTACAAAGTTTAAATGAGATAGAACTTCGAAGACTAGAGTTAGAGGATGCAAAACTTTCATCTTACAAACTTTTTGGATCCTTGAAAATAATTCCCATTTAGAAATGAGGGAGAGCTGCTATACATCGAGGCCTGTTATCCTTTTTTCTTTAGTCAAGAAAACCTTTTTCAATGAAATACGACCCATATGCGTATTTTCTAGGAGTATAAGCTGTACATTAGAAAATAATATAAAATAAGAGAATTATCAAATTTCGGGATTAACAAAACTATGCGAACTTTCACAAGCTTGACTCACTCATTGTCAGAAATATTCGCAATGTGCTAAATTTTTATATGCGACTCAGCAGGACGCTAATACATTTATTTTCTTCTATTTGTGTAGAAACAAGAAAAACGTTTTCTCGTCTTGGATCTTTTTATAATTAATGGAGATCTCGACCCGAAATCAAATTTTTACATCAATGTGGGGATTCCATATTCGAGTTGTGCAAATCTCTCTCATTGATCGCATGTGAGAGGTTGTTTAATTGTTTTTGATCGTCGAATAAACGCCTGCACCCCCGGGGGGGGGGGGGTTTGTGTTCCAAGGGTTTCTGATTGTGCCTTCACCAGAGTTAGGGGATTAAACCCTTGAAATATAATAAACGGGTATATGAAACTCAACTCCCCTCAAACAATCGGAACTTTTTACATCTAGATTTCGTGAATACATTTATAATTGATTTATCGACATCACCCCTGAGGGAGATGCTCTGACGAGATGAGAAAAAAAAAGTTTTGGTTGTATGACTCCGATAGACACTTCACACATACATACATATATACCGGATTAAAGTATTTCCAATCTAATCCCGACGGAAATTAGAAACGAAATTCGGTACATAATTCGTTCAAATAAACAATATAATTACCACGATCAAGAGTACGTAGTAGGATTTGTACTCAGAAATTGGAAGTTTTAATTCAATCAGTAAGCTCGTGGAAAGGGGTGAGACAAATCTTATTTAAATTATCAATATTAAATTCCATCAAAATTATTACACAACCGAAATGAGTATTTGAAATTTGAAAATCTGCACTCACCAAGCCGATCGATTTTGTCCGCCACAGAATCCTTGGCCTGTTTTGCACCCTGGAAAACGTCCTCGTCGAGGAGACCGTCTTTTCTTAAAAGTTGACAACCTCGTTCTGTAAGGGAGTGTCTTGCTTCTGGATAATCGGCCAGAGCTTCCCAAAGGTCTCTTTTAGCCAGACAAAAAAGATCCGAGTAACCTGCGCGATATTTTACATATAGGTACGTTTATATAAATTATATATGATTCAGAATTTGTTGCCGATTTTATAGCGGATGCGGCTACCATATACAGTACACACACACACACATACGTTGCTGCAGATGAGGTAGAAAGTAGAATTTGTGAGGTACGTGACCTCCATTTTATAACCCAACGATATTACCCAGCTTTCGAAACCCTGACGGAGATTTACTCACCCAAAGATCTCACGTTCGCTGTTCTTCTGTTACCCGTTCTATTCCCAGCGATCTCGAGGACGCTTACTTCGCCGAAGACACTTCCGGCACCCAAAGTAGCTAGGACCGTTTTACCATCATCAGCTACCACGATTAAACGACCCCTCTTCACTATGTACATTTCCTTTCCAACGTCACCTTTTCGGCATATATAGTCACCCGGACTGAACACCTGGTCAAATTTTGTTATTTTGTTAGATTAAATTTAGTTAAATCATTGGAATGTCTAGGACGAGGAATTAATGCGGATAAAATATGCACGAAAGTGTTATAAAGTTTTGTGTAAGCTTTTTGTTAAATCACCTGGAGACGTAGCTTGAGCACCAATTCTTCTAGTAAACCGGGTTCACAGTCTTGGAATATCCGAACTTGTTTCAAAGTGTCCAGATGGACGTGAATTGCAATTTCCGCCTTCAGCTTATCGGGGAGAGCACCGAGCACTCGCTCTTCGTCCAGCGCCTGCAGTCAGACAAGATAAAGATTGCCGTATATATGTCTTATAGAATATAGATGAACAGATTCTGGTTCATAGGTTAGTGAAAAAAAATGATTGAGACCTTCAATTTCAGACTAGAGAGAAAATAAGCACAAGAAAATAAAGAAAAATACTATATTTAAGTTTTCATATTTCTTTATAAAGGTTTAAAGATATTTGAAAGTTTAGTTTAGGGGATGAACATTGTTTAATTAAACTGAGAAAAAGATGGACAAAAAAGCTTGAAAAGCTTTACTCTGCACACGTATGTAGTACACTAGGGTGATCCATATTTCGGTAATATTAAGAAATATGTACAAAAATATGAAGTCAAAATCCCAGGGTCCTATCTCAATTCTAAGTACTGCCCGAAAGCCTTTGAACTTTCCCATTTAAATAAAACACGATTTTTAGTACTTCGGGGTTTTTTTTTTTACTTCCTATCGCATTATCGCTTCTTTGAATCAGAAACTCCACACATTACTTACCTAGAGCAGTAGATATCGGTGAAAAATGTACAGATTTTTAACGACAAAATTCCATTCATCACAATTTGGAGATAAATTTTTTTTTGCTCTCTAAACATGAATCAGTGAAAATTTCACTGATCGCGTAAGTGAACCCGTGTAGAAATAGCCCCACTTAGCCCGATCAGAAGTGGGGCGCTAGTCGTGTACTAGTCAGGCTATTTTCTATCAAGATTCCTGATCGGGTACTGATCGGGTACTGGCCGGGATAGTTTTGATTTACTAAAAAACCTCACTGGGTATTAAACGGGGGTTGATTGGGGTATTTTTTCCTATCACCTTGGCGGATACTAGTCAGACTCTGGCCGGATTATCTTTGACCGCACAGCTTAATTTCTGTCACTAACGTCGGATAATGTTTATACCGGCCACCTTAATTTCCTGACTATCCTACGAGACGCATGCACATCGTCTCCTCAGTTATCCTGTGCGGCTATTTGCCGATTTCTAACCTCAATGTAATTGGCAGTTGTACGTACGCCAATTGAAGCTTGTATAGTATATTGCTATGGACCTTTCGCGTAAAATTAGGAATCAAAATCGGCGGCGTACTAGGAAACGCCGATTGATGTCAAAGAAGTTAGTGGAGCCGGGTTATTGTGCGGATGAATCCGACTCCGATGAAAGTTTTGAAGTCGAAGAACCCACATGCATTTCTGAAGGTATGTACGTTTTCGTGAACGGTTTCGTAATAATAATGATTATTCGAATTCAAACTGAGTTCATTGACATGCGTTGAAATCCAATCAAGAAATACGATTGATGTTTTGAAACATACATGACCTGCAGTTATATACCAACAATTTCCAGTGTCCTCAGGCTTCAATTATTTGGTAATTTTAGTTTATAATTTCAGAACTTCAGATAGTCAATGAACATCGTGAAGATGTTCAGGAAATGTCTGTAAATGAAGAAGATTCCCTTCCGGAGCAAGTTTATTCTGCTGAACATCAAGAATATAGTATAAAAATAATAATAATAATAATAATAATAATAATAATAATAATAATAATATAATATCAAAATATAGTATGTTTTAAGATAATGTATCATAGTTCAGCTGCATTTATATTACCAAAGTTCCTAACTAATATGTAAGGTATATTATTTGATATTTTTATGCGTATCTTTTTTTCATAAGTGAGAAAAAAAAATATATGTTTTAAATGTATCATAAATATATATAAGTTCAGCTGCATTTATATTACCAAAGATCCTAACTAATACGTGAGGTATATTATTTGATATTCTTATACATAATATGATAATAAATGTAGGTGAAATAAAAATTATTCAAAATTGTCAATAGTTTACACTTATAAATCCTTTTATCAATCCCAGAGAATTTTTGGAAGAAAATCTTCATATCGGCGCGATACTAGTGCCTGACCAGTTCCCGGCTAGGGAAAAATCGGTGTGACTGGCCAGGAACTTAATGAATTACCGTGACACTCCTGGCTGGATTCTGGCTAGTTATCCTGACCAGCGCCCGATTTGAAACGGGGCTGACTGGTCGGGACCCGACCAGATCCCGATTTAAATTTCTACACGGGAAGCTGTATTCACTTAATAATCAGTGTTTTCCACAAAATTCAATTAAAAATCAGTGTTTTCCACAAAAAATTAGTGAAATTCCATTAATTGTTATGGCCTTTCAATTTTTTTTTTTTCAATTTTTTCTCGATTTCACTAATTCATATTGTGAGTATTCACTTATTCTGCGTGGTTCGGTTTTGACTTTGACTAAAAGTGAATATGCACTTGTAATAAGTGAAAATCCACTTTTTCATGTTTAGAGAGTGGTAAGTTGTAGCTTCGTAAAATTATGTCGTTGACAATCTCAACGCCCGATACGAATAACAGCACATTTTAGATTCCGGGTGAAAAAGAGCACGTTTCAAATTCCGGGTGGAAAAGAGCACATTTCAGATTCCGGGTGGAAAAGAGCACGTTTCAGATTCCGGATGGAAAAGAACACGTTTCAGATTGAGAATGAAAAATAGCACGTTTCAGATTCACTCGAAAACTAGCACAATTCAGGCGAAGCGAATATTACTCATTAGTAAGTGTCAGGTAGGTTTATTATGAAATTGGAAATGCACAATTATGCACAAAAACTCGATTCAATTTTATCATTGAATGATTAATTCAATCTTATAATAAACCTATCTGACACTTTCTAATCAGTAATATTCGGTTCAACCTGAATTGTGCTAGTTTTCGAGTGAATCTGAAACGTGCTATTTTTCATTCTCAATCTGAAACGTGTTCTTTTCCATCCGGAATCTAAAACATGCTCTTTTTCACCCGGAATCTGAAATGTGCTGTTATTCGTATCGGGCATCGATCTGTCGAATTTTCATGAAAAACCTACTACTACAGGTAAGGAGTGTACCAAGTTTGGGATTTTTTGGAGTTGTGCTGCAATAGGAAGAAAAAAAATGAACTGTGAAATGTCAGAAATCGTGTTTTACTAAAATGGGAAAATTGGAAGGCTTTGAGGCGGTACTTAGAATTGAGATAGAAACCTGGGATGGATTTTGTGAATAACAGAAATTTCGATAGATTCGAGATTGAATTCTCCGCCCACTTATGTATGTCTCACGTGAAAGGCCGGACTAACATACGATACGAGCTTTGTGCGAAGTATCAAAAATAGACATAAGACAGAATTTCCTAAAGTTCGACAGTCAAACGCAATGGTATAAGGCATTGCGCGGTTCGATCTACCCACTTCTTTCCCTTTTATATCTACTTTCTGTCGCCTCTTCCGAACGGAGTAACAAAGTCTGATACTGTCTGAGCCAGTATAGAATTCTCACGTTTTCTTACCGCTCGTATAGAGCTTCTTTAAAAGCACTTTGATACTTCCTTTTCCCATTTACTTAGTTCCCGCGAGGTCTTGTCACAAAACTGTATCAACTTACTTACCACTTTTCTTGAAGGCAATCAAGCTCTAACAACAATGGGCACGAGGTGTACCAACGGGTTTCTTTAAAACTCAAAGGAAAATTTCTCTCTATTATGTTGCCCACGTTTTAGGGAAAGGGACTTTGCTGACCAGTTGACCTTTCAAACTATAGAAAAGAAGAAGAAAAAAGAAAAAAGAAAAAGAGTACAGAACTGCTCACCTGTTTATTAGCCCATGTGTAAGCGAACCATCGTATCACTCTGGCTTCTAATTCCGTAGAAACTTTTCGAAATTGCATGTATTGCTTAACGCCATCCATGCGATTTTGGAATTCTACTCTCGCCACATTCATGTTGCTAATCATGCTCCCAATGTTTCCAACAATTGTTGCAAAAATCAGTACCCCAGCCAGGAAGTCAGCTACGACGAATAAATATTCAGCGTCGTTTTCAGGCTGCGGGGTTTCGCCTATAGATACAAAACAATAATCAAATTCGACGGATCGAACTTAGGGGCTAAAAAATGATTTCATTTTTTTTTTTCCTCAATCTTTCGATTCATGTAGGTATTGTACGAATTTATATGGCGATAAATTCTCATTTTATCGTTAATTAAATCGACTACTCCGTGATAACAACTAACCCGTCCGCGTCGAGTCGAGTCGAGTCGATATAAAATGAGTATATCGGTTAATCTTTTTTCTCCAATTGTCACTACGAGGTAGAACCACGATTTTTTTTTTGCGAAATAATTTATAACCCGACTAGATCTTATTCTTCTTTGAGGAATCGGGAGGTTCGAAATTGGAAAGAAAAATTCAGTTGTGGATAAACTCTCGAAGCGATCTTATTTTACAGGTATTTTTCATCAATATACGAATTATATTAAACCGTATGAATTCACTGCAACAGCAAATATCACCGATTGAGAAGAATGAATTGTTCAAATATCAGCTCCCTGCGCATAGAAACACAATATTTGACGTAAAACACGTTAGAAAATCATAGAATTGTTACTATTTGCGAATTTCGAGAACGGGTGTCTTCCGTCGTTTGAATCATCCCTTATTTCATCCACCTATATAGTAAATGACTATAATTATATCGGAATCGATTGATAATTTCGTTTGATAAATATAATATCATTTATCTGAACGATATAGGATCGTCGTTAGATCGGTTTATGTTCATCCTAACTCTCATTTGTCCCTAGGTACGGGGGTGCTAGATATTACGGAAGTAAAAAAGGAACGTGTCATAAACTCTGTTTACCGACCTTTTCTACTCCCTTTAAGCTTCCACTATGTATTCTCCCTGGTACGAGCACGTTTATTATATGTTTCGGAGACGAAGATATAAGTACTTTGATACATATTACGACCAGCTATCCAAAAGGACTTGCATGTACCCTCACGTATGAAGGCACTATAACAAATCATGAAGAAAATAAAATGCTTGGGTAAAACATTACGCGAAAATCGTACCGTATATCAACGTTTAATCAAAATTTCTCGAATCACAAGTATAGCCATGCAGGGATACTAGGGTGTGCCAAAAAAAAAAAATTCAAACGCACATCAACATTCCGGTAGAGCATCTCAAATAGAATATTTCAGCCAAATATGAGCTCTTAATATTGATATTTAGAACTGCCTAACTCAGTTTTTCCATTTTTAATTTGAATAACACGTGAAAAAAAAAAATCGGAAAATTTTCGAATTGTTTTTTCTCGTAACTGGCTTGATTTAGAAACTATTTGAATACAGATTCTTATAGGAAATTTCACGCTCTACAAAAAAGTACTGAAATGGAATTTTCCTAACTCTCACCGATTAAGAGATATTCGCCTATAAACATTGAGTCATAGCGTCATAGAGTCATACGATTCTGGGAAAAACAATTTATTTTTCAACCGCGCATCAAAATTTCGGTAGAGCATCTCAAATAGAACATCTCAGCCAAATATGAGCTCTTAATATTGATATTTAGAACTGCCTATTTTAATAACTAAAATTAGTAACGAAATTAGGCAGTTCTAAATATCAATATTAAGAGCTCATATTTGGCTGAGATATTCTATTTGAGATGCTCTACCGGAATGTTGATGTGCGTTTGAATTTTTTTTTTTTTTTTTTTTTGGTTCACCCTAAGGGATACCTGATTATGCGTCTAAACTATTTTACACAGAAATTAATCGGCGGTTACCGTAAATAATTTTTTCACTATCTAAATATGAAAAAAAAAATATGTTCGTGCATATTGTACCTATACGAATCAAATTTTGAAATACTCGTATATGTAGTATAGGTACACAGTAAAAAAGAATAACTTGGGCCAAGCATTTTTTTTTTAACAACCGATGAACAACCGACAATCTCTCGAGCGAAGTAAAATTTTCTGGTACCAAGAAAATTTTCATGATTCAAGAAAGATTTTACTTGGTCTCAGAGCATTTCACTTCGCTCGAGAGATTGTCGGTTGTTCAAAAAAAAAAAAGTGCTTGGCCCAAGAAAAAATGCTTGGCTCAAGTTATTCTTTTTTACTGTGTAGGTACCGTAATTCTGATGCTTTTGATCTGTCAATGTGTGTATTTATACACGTGGATAAATTCGCACGCTGTGAACATACACATACATATACTTGCGCGGAAAATTCGCTCCGGTCTGAATACCTCCGTGTACCTACGTGTGATATCTATTTGCACAAATTCTCTGATCCGCATTCCACATGGCAACAGCTGGCTGTTAGATACAATAAGGCATTGTAGTATTGTTCCGCTGTTCCTAGAACAGAGCACTAGGTTCCTTATGCGGCTAGAAATAATCTATACTGTGTTTCACACGGTTAACAACCAACCCTTGCTAATCAATTCAAGGTTGTTCCCTGTCAGAATTTACCCCAGATATCCGAGTCGTTCTCTGACGCTAAATCCTCGAAGAGATTTTTACGCACCTGTCGTAAAAGTTTCCAAAATTATAATCGAACATTCGAGATTTCTCGCGAAAGAGTATAAGAGGTAAAATTTGTCTCAATTAATTTGAACAAATTTAAATTTCAAAGGCTATATACTGAAAAAAGGCAGACAAATTGCTGCACCAGAGTTTCATTCCATCTGGCAAATGCGCAATCCAATATGGTAGTCCAATATATCTGAGAGTGCATAGGATTTTGTTTTTAATGAAGTTCATTCTGATTTCCATTTCAGTGAATATATACTGCGCGCACACTTTTTATTTTGAGCTACAGTATGATATATCCTGTTATTTTTTTCTCTCCTTATTTTCTTCCTCCTCGTTATTATCCTGGTTTTCTTCTGTTTTTTTTTTTTTTTCCAGAGGCTCAACTCCGAGTCGAGAGTAATAATATTTCTACGTGAAAACGAAAGATTATACAGCCGGGAAATGGTGCCGTTAAAATATTAATTCCACTGTACTCTGGCTGAAAATTTCAGGCTCTTATTCCACGGATTCCTATTTCTTATGTCAACGTTATAATATATAATATAACGTTGAAATGATTCACAAATTTTGTTCCGGCTATAAAATAAGAGATTTTTTCATTATCGAAGTATCCTTAATATTTACTCACCGATAGTAGTCAGGGTAAGTGTGCTCCAGTAAAAACTGTAGATGTATTGTCGAGCTAGGGAAGCATTCCTTGGTCCATTAAGGTTGTAAACCCAATTATCAGTTCCGAATCCGACGACGTAGCTGATCGCAAAGTAGAGGCATGCGTTCCAGTGGATAAGGACGAGGATGGCTAGAACCACCTGTGCCAAGAATAAAAGAAAAAGCAAAGAGCAAAAAAAGAAAATGAGAAAGAATTATACCCAAATGTGAAATTTTTGTGGCCGGTTCAGAATTCCGAAATTTGAAAAGCTCTGAACGGTCAAATTTCCGAATTTATTGTAAACGATTTCGAATTTTCAGAAAGACTAAAGTTTAGAAAATTAAAATTCCGAATGGTCGAAATGTAGATAGCTCAAGACTCCGACAGTCCGATGTTCCGAAAGTCCAAAATTCCGAAAGTCTAAAATTCCGAAAGATCGAATGTGTTCTTAACGTGTCGACTAAACGACGTGCTACGGCTTGATGTTCAAGTTTCGGATTTGGCCTTTCGGATCATTGAGTTTTCGGAGTTTTGACCTTTCGGGTCTTTAGCTTTCGGAATTTTTTAAATCGGTTACATAGACTTTCGGTGAAATACCCTTTCTGAACTCTGTGAGTTAGTTGCACTAAAATTCAGAAATTTGGCCGTTCAGAGCTTTGAAAATTCGGAACTTCGAACCGGCCCCAAATTTATTTTATTTCAACGAATTTTTTGCGGCATTACCTTGCATATCCTAAAGGCATTTGGGTATCCGGTTCGGGTTTCAGTCTTTTCGAAGTATTGCCACATTCGTGACAACTTCAGTAATCTATTGGTCCTCACGATCACGGGACAAGGTACCTGAAACACGAAACCTGATTAGGTACACGCTTTAATCCGTATAGTTTCGACCACAGAATTCCATTCTACGTTTCCTCAATCAAAGCTGCAGCTATTTCCTGATCAATCGCTCCTTTCATTCCCATAGATCAGTTTCAGTATATAGGAAGTGAAAACTTTTCACGAACTACCACTTTATCAACTATAGTTAAATCGCTCTCAATTAGGTTACAAGTTCGAAACGATTTTCGGTCTGTGTAATTCAAATTTTACACAATTTTCAATCAGCACAGCGATACGTTATAGCTTTTTTTTTTTATCCTCGATCACGTATTCCGATAAAACTTTTTTTCTCCGTCCAATCATCAACGTTTCGCAAAAGAAAAAAAAAAAAAAAAAAAAAAATAACTGCCCCGTTGATTTATCGTTATTTTATCAGCGGATTGTGTTCCCCTTTTCAAAAACTACATGTCATGTGTGATGTATACATGGTTCCATGATAAATCGGTTATTTTGTATCCTGATCCCCATTTTCCTTAGATTAGATTAAGAGCGGGATTCTGTCTCCCTCTATTAGTTACAGATTTATCAGAGTCTGGCCGCGTGGTTTTTGCGCCACACTTTGTTATAATCTTATCAAGCTCATTCCGCGAATTGGTCTTGCGCTAGGTTTTCGGTATTTGATGACTATAACGTATCCGCTGCAGTAAAGGATAAAGCCGCGGTGCTCGGGCTTGTGATAAATGTTCGAGCACAGCCGACTGACTCGAGTCACCAACCTAGTCTATACGCAGCATCTTATCGATTGAGTAGGAGGCCGTTTGCACGGACTTAACTTTTTTCTATCACGACACCACCCTGTAGCACCAGCTCGCTGATCTCAAGCCACCTGGCCGGGTCGCTCGAACAGCCTCAAGACAACTGGCAGATGTCTCGATAAAATCGACCTTTTTACGCCAAACTCGTGTCACAAGCAGATCCAAACCTTATCGGTTCACTGCGGCTGTGTTATTGGCTCGCGGATTTTACCCCGCAAATAATACCCATAGCTATACTGAACATTGAACAAAATATATTGCCATCTACTTCGTATTCCAAAACTCCGCACGGTATTGCGAATCTAACTTTGTCAATATCCTATACTTTTACCAACACTTTGACATTCCGTTTAAGAATAAGTATAACTGTAATGTAACACACCGCCTTGATGTACGGGAGAGAACCCTGTGCTAAGACAAACGCAAGTATTACATCGAAACGTACGAAATTATAAACAGAAGTTCAGTTTATAGAGATTCTGGAATTTTTGAATTTTTTGTTTTTCTATTTCACTGGATATTCGACACAATCATATTCATCAGCCAATTCGATCCGAAGGCTTCGAGACTGTCTGAAGTAGAAAATAACTGCAACTCGATTTCAAAGAGCTTTTTTTGTTGTTTGAAATTCGGTATAGTAGCTCTGCCAATAAATAACACATAAGCCTGCGCAGAGTCGGGATAGGAATTTTGGTCTGATCCTCTAAAACCTCAATTTCCTTGTTTAGTTTTGTCGACAGAAATATAATTCTATTCTTTCGATTTCGATTCAGAGATGTGTAATTCAAAATTAGCGGTTAAATTCTAAATTCTAATCAGCCTCTATAATACATCCTAATAAATTTGTTAATTCTACTTATACGATTTTAAAAGTCTGCGCAAAATCAACTCCTTGACCAATTTTATTTTCGACTTGAAATTAATAGGTCAAAACCAGAATTACAAGGCCTCTCTGAATTCTATGATCTGGTGGTTCGGACCAAAATTTGGAGAGTCTATTTTTCGTCCAAACTTGCCTAGAAGGGGCATAACTTCAGTGAGACCTTGCCGAATAAAACAAGAATTTCCATTACAACTTTAAAGTGGATTAGGTATATTTGTTAAAAATTTAAGTACACACTCACCTGTACTTGACAGGAGCTTGGATTCCACCAAAAGTAGGCAAGATCCGTGGGAAAAATAGCGAGAAAATCCAGCCTCCATCTAGCAGTCTTGAAGTAGTGCTGTCTGAGCTTTTTGGCATCCCTCACCATCAGACCCTGTTCCAGGTAGCCTAGAGGAAATAAAAATTTTGGCATTATATCAACCGGCGCGCATCTTCGTCTGGTCGTAAAATTTCTCTGATCGTTTACTTCCCGAATAGAGAGTATTAAGAACGCACTCACGCACGCACACGAATTCATGATTCCAATTAATACGGTTACGTGGCTAAGCCTTCAGTGGTCATCCATCTATCATGCATATTGATGGAGCAAGGTTTGGCAAACAACCGTGAGACTAGCTCTAATCCACGACAAGGAGAATTTCGAACTAATAGATTCGAGCTTACAGCAAATTCCGTTAATCTTAACTACAGCATTTCCGGTTTGGATGATGTCTGCAGCAGGAATCTTGTATATGATGTTACGGATACATCACCAGGCGAATAAAGGATAACTAAACGACGTTTACCTATTCGAGTCGATTTATTTATCATTGAGGGATTTTAAACCCTGCGGTATTTTACAGGATATTATGAGGAGACTTGAGCCTCAATTTCGTCCACAAGAAGCCTTGAGAATATTAGGGATTCAGATCAGGGCCAAGCGTCGAATACTTCATCCTAGACCTGCGTAGTTCTACTTTTCCTTTGTGTATAGGGTACTATATATATGTGTCTGTGAAAGTGAATGGACTCTTGAAATTTGACCCAGTTTAAAGGGCACGTAAAGTGATCTTGAAAGAAAAAAGATGAAAAAAAAAAAAAGAAAAACGTAGCATCGAGATAGAATTCGAAAATTTGTCCCAGATTCATCTGAATCTTGTCCGTCATAAACAGGGTGATAAATTTGAAACGATAACACGTCGGTATTCCATCTTGGAAATAGTCCTTTTCGAAAAGTCCTTCAGCGTAGGGGTGGTCCCATAAGCCGCGTTAAAATGGATTTGTAGAAATCTAGCCACTCTCATCGCGGCGTGGATCTCAGCGATTTGAGTTTCCTCATCCCAAGAGAATCGTGGGATATCCTTGCTCACGCTGCTGTAGCTACTGTGTTCCTTTTTCGTCTACGTGTTTCCTACAAACGCACCTGCTCCATCGACATTTTTCTTCATATCTCGCTTAAACAATTTTTATACTCTAATACGAACGCGTGGGAAGGTCGGTGCATTCAGAAAAATAATAACCAAAATTTGGTTATTATATGCACAATCACATTTTTCTGTTCAGTCAACCAAAAATTTCGTTGGGATAACCAAAATTTCGTTGGGACAACCAAAATTTTGGCTATTCCAACAAAATTTTTGGTTGACTGAACTAAAAATGTGATTGTGCATACAATAACTCAAATTTTGGTTGTGTCAACAAGACTTCTTTCTGAGTGTGAGCCGTAAACGTAAGACGGGTCAATGATCTGATGAAACATTAATTGTATTAAAAAAAGTGAAAACGACAATAAAATTATGGCAGTATTGTTTGCAATAAAATACCCATTAAAAGACATTAGGGAATTGAGCGATGTAGACTGTGACACTTCGTGCGGACTACGGCGTGTGATTATCTATTAAATGATTGTTTACTTAGAAGCAATTAGTCGGATGATCACGCGAATATCAATTACTGATCGAACAGCCCTTTCCAAAGCCCTGAAGGCCTCTATGTAGGACCCTGGCCGTTATACCCGGGACCTTGTGGCGTAAAATCTATTAGCTCCATGGATTAAACGCTATTCGAATCGTCGATAATCGCAGCTTTCTGCAAGGTGCAGATTTCATTTTGTGAATAATTATTGCGAGAAAATAAATGCGAGGATAAATAAAAAACAGGCAAAAATTTGTGAAATTTTATTAAGGTGTGAAAACTACGAACCTGTTGCGAAAATTCTTGGCAATTTTAAATTTGAAAATTTAATTGAACTCTGCCCTATGGTAGACGGTATTATGTTATGTTGTTATTTTGAAATTTGTCTCCCGAGAGCAATCTTGTTACTTGGTTTGTATATAAGTTCAATTGCCACCAAAGGAATCGTCGAGGGTTACCACCAGATGTAATTGTTCAAATTGCACAAATTCGCAAAAGGTTTCTAAGGGTTTAATAAATGTATAACCTTAGCTAAGGCTCGCGAGATTTTCTGACAAATTAAATTATACCTGCGCTATAATTTCAAGTACATAATATATACTTTGGAAATAGAAATATAATTTGTTTTATCCTGGAAAAATTTCAGTGAATTTTAATGAAAATTCTACGGTAAAGTAATCAACATAATATGCGATACGTTCTGATAATTTCATTCGAATGTATGTTATACATATTTGTACAGTCGATTTTTTGCCTTTTCAATTTAACCATATCACGATTTTACACGTATTTCTGTATTTTCTCGATTTTCCTTTCATTTCAAATTTAATGTTCTGCCTGACTGTGTTATAGCCTTCGGTTAACATTGCGATTTGCGCTGAACCTGAATCAGATATTGTTTGCAAAAAAAATTATGCCCTTAAATATTTGAACCGTTTTTTGAAATCGCGGAAATTTTTCGTACGATATTATTCAGCTCGTTGTTCATCATTTTCGTAATTAATGGTCAAATTTTTGTTGAACGCTGCGGTGACTAGGTATGAAAAATTTGATAAGACAATTGGAAATGCGTTTAATTAAAACTGCCAACCATTCAGTCATGATCTGTCGAGTATATCCAAGTGTAATTTAACTCAAGTTGACGTCAACTTCGACTTTATGTTATTTCATCGATCTGTACACAGAACGTGATGTACCTAACACGCATTAGCGATCGTGGTGTAATTAAGGAATAATACAATTAGGGTAAACACAAAACCAACGATTATACCCAAGGGATGTTCACGGTAGGTAATTGTTCTTGCGTGCAACGTCGTTTGTCCAGACGGACCTCTGTAATATCTCATCTTGAACACGCGATCGAGATAAAATAGTTATTGGAAAATAACCCTGAGGGTAGATCTAAGGCTTTTATTTTTGAATAGATTTTTTGACTTCAAGCATTGAGGCAATTGAATTATTGTGTTAATAATAATATAATTAATAAAAACGAAGAGCGCGGGGATGATAGACTAACTCCAAGAATTGCACGTAATGAAGAAATCCCGCAGGACGATAAATAATCATCCTTTTCTTCTCTTCCCTTAGGTCAGGTAGTTGCGTAATCTACCCCTAACCCTCTAGGCTACATTTAATCCACGTGGCTGACCCGGACTTCCGCAGAGGGTGCAGGATGGGAAACGGTAGTAGACCTTGGGCCTCCTTGAAACTTACATTAGAATCTAATGCACAGCCTATTTACGCGACAGTGGGACTATAGGGGGTAATAAGAATTAGGGGATGGTTTAGATTTACTCGGAGCGCAATTCAGCTATCGAACAAATCTTCTCATTCCCAGAATTTATACAGCTTTTTCTAATCGACTTTGCTAACCCCCTGAGATGTATCTAAGATTTTTGAATCCCCATGGCTGAGGTAAGAGGAAAAAAAAAATTGAAAAAAATGAGGATGAACAAACAGGGGTTGTTTTGAATATTGAAATGAATGACTTTTTAGTTGAGGGGTTGAAATTTTCTTTTCGAAAAAAAAAAAACCTACTTTGTTCATCATGAATTCCCACCGTTACTTTAAATCTAGATTGTATGCCCCCGCTTAATTTAGTTGTAAAAACCGCAACCCCCGGTTTACCAGCAATTTATTTTTACTGCCGAAGAACGTTATCCACTCCGGCACTTCAGCCCCTTCACTTTTCACCGACGTCTTAAGCGTAACTACGACCCACGGGTTCTTTTGTATCACCGTAGACGTATATAATATGTTATACTCGTGAAGGTATTTCGTTTTTCTATTCATTTTTTCTCTCGACTCTTAGGGGATGCATAAAGGGGATGTGAATTTTTTTTTTTTTTTTTTTCTTTTTACAAGTTATTGAACGCTCCCGTTCTTCGAGGTGGTGCGAAATAAAACTGGTCGGCTTGAAGAGGAACAAGCGAAATTAATAATTATAAGAAGAGGGATTTTCCCCACCTGCAGTCTATAAATTCTTCAAAGAAATTCAGACGAGGGAAGATTGGAGAAATTGCAAAATTCGTCTTGATTATAAAGTAGATTTCACAAAAGCTGAACTCTGCAGAAGCGCAAGTTGTCGAATTTCAATGTCATGCCCTCGAAAATGTATCATTTTTCTTTTGATATATATTCTTCCTTTTTGTCCAGGGGAGAAATTTTCAGGGTAATTTCTTCCTCGAGTTTAAGAAGAGGTGGAAGATTCAAAAACACTTGAATTTTTCTTTTTTTCTGTTACTTTTTTTTTTTTTTTTTTTTTATTCAAGCATTAATTTGCCGATTCGCCATTTGCATTTCTAATTACGGAGATACGATAAAGACAATCCTCCACAATGGAATAATGAGAGGGCGTAGTCGAGAACGAACGCGATAATGGGAGACGAAAAGAAATCGATTATGCCCCGGAGAAAACCGGGACATATTTTTCCAAAGATTCTAAGCTGGGCTGCCTTTTTACTGATTGCTAATTTACAACACTCTTTGATGGCTTTGGATTTTAATTCAACTGGATTATCATCGTCGGGCGTAAACGAGGGCGTAAAAACTCACCCTTCAACAATCTTATCGCCATATGACAGTCGCTACTTTTTCGGGTACAAGGTATTGAAATCTGGTGGATAAATCCGCGGAATTATATACGTCGAGTTACATTGAAAATGGTGAAAAAAAAAAAAAAAAAATTTAAATCGGTGGTCCTTGATTCGGGCATATTCGAATTTCAATGCTCCCATGGACCAGAAAGTCTCAAGATGTTTAAAAAAAATGTAGTCAAAACCCCAGGTTCCTATCTCGATTTTAGGTACTGCCCCAAACCCATTGAACTTTCCCATTGCCGATCAATTATTCATTTCGAACAATTTTGAACACCCAAAGCATACAGCCTTTGGCTTAGAGATGGAGGCGTATAAACCAATGCGCCCAGAGGCTATACCTTAAAATTTAAGCGACATTAATTATATAATTACCTTCGTGAGCGTGAACGATAATATCCAGAAGGTAAATGGCGTCGCAGACGTAATCCAAGAGGTACCAAACCCCAGGGACCGCGTTGTTCAACTCCCAGAAGACAGCACGACCGACCACGAACACCAGATTGTACAAGACCGCTAAAGAAACGACGAGTAGCCACTGCAAGATAAAAGAAAAAAAGATATGTCCTTATTCAAGAGAAAGCAGATCGTACAAAATAAATACTCGAAAATACGCTTTTATGTTAAAAAAGTAATTTCTCGCCCAGGAAAATTCTTTATGACAAATTTTGAAGATTTGATCAGTTCGCGAAGTTGAAGGGGTGGAATTTGAAGTCAGAACTTGAAGACCGAGCCATGTGCGCCGGATGCCTGCGGTTCTCGACGATTATAAAAAGGTCGAACTTCACTCAGAGGTTGAAATTTTTATCGAGGTCAATCAAACCCCGTGTCTGAAAGTGCAGTAAACACATTTGCTTGATTGGATTGAATTTTTCCAGCACGTGTCTCGACTTCGGTAAAGTTGCAGTACTGTGACTTCTTTACTCTCTTGGGTCATTCGTGCAACGAAATGACAGGATAAATAAAATTAAACTAAGTCACTGGTATATTTTTATCAAGCTTTTCAAAAATCTATTCAAACTTATAACATGGGGGATGTTTACTAGTTTTATTCAATCGATGATCACTGATCATTCATTCATTCTGAAAAGAAGATACTTCTGGGGTCCGAGACCCCAGACCGAGCTGGAGAGATAAAATTTGTGTATTTCGACCTTGTTCGAATCTTCTTAGCAACGCGCTGATACATTTGCATTTTTTTTGTGCAAAAACAACGGCAGCCAAAAAAATTTGCGACAGAGTAGTGCGGATTTTCGATTATTCGTGCCTCACTGATTTTCGGGGACACTGCCACACGAATTTAGCTTCAATATCTCGTAGGTAATCTCGTAATCGATAATCTCCAATATTCCTATGAAATCGAGGAAATTTCAGTGGCACCCACAGGATTTCGTGACCTATGCACGGCTCGTACCAAACACGGGAACAAATTTAAACGAAAATTTGAAACGATACCCTTAGCCGATTTGTAAAAGCGATAATTGAGTTGCTCTCTGACACAAGAAGTCTGTTTATCGTAAAGAGATCTGAAAGGCTTTGGTGATCATTCATCGATCATTTTCTTGCTTTGCGATTGATCTGATTTAAAGCCAATTTCCCAGAATATAAATTTGTGTTTAAAAAATCACGAAATAAGATTGAAATTATTTTTCAAACCGATTCTCCTCGGTCTTAAAATCCTAGTCACAACTTTGTTGGATCCGCTGAGGTACATTATACTCGAATTTACAACCACGTTTCGGTTTTGCAGTTGGTAGTATGTGTTAGGAGAAAATTTTTCACGTATTTCTTTACGATTCAGCTGAGCTATTATTCTTCGTTCAACGCTATATCTACCCTAGGGGGTTTCCGTGGGATAGTCATAAGTTTTTTTTCCCCCCGATGTCGAAGGTATATGACAATTTACAAATCTGATCAAAAAGAAATCTCTGACTCCTCCATTTTGCGTGTGATATATATTTTATACTCTGTGTAAAAAATATTTGTAAAAAATTAAGAAAGCAGATAAACAAATTCGAAACAAATCGTGAAAGGCAAGAACCATAGGGTAAAAAAATATTCGAATTTTTGGCACGTCTAGATGAAAATAAGGCTCGTAGAAGTAGACTCGGAATAATAAGGAGACCGGAGATTTGAGTACGTGAATTAAGGAACTGGATTATCGCTGTACGTGAGTTGAAATCTGAAGAAACATAGGCGCAGAGGTACAAAGGTGGCGAAACTCGAAAGCGCAGGTTGAGTCAAAGGTGAGGTGCAGGGAGGTCTCTAGGGAGTCGATATTCGATTTATTTATTCTTTTGTCTGGTTCAGGTCTCGATCCGAGTAAACATGAGAAAAATGGAAAAGTTTCAGCCCAGCAGTATAATATAGTAGGTATAGCGGTTGGAAAAATGACGGACTTCGACGATTGAGGGGAAAATATGTATTTCGAACGAACTGAGGGCGCAGGTTGCGTAAGGCAAAAATATGTTACGCGATAAAAATCACTCGCATTGAGCAGCACGTTGGCGAAACGTAATCAACGATTAAAACCTATAACGCGAATGAATGACAAAGGTCGTTACGTTTTTGCATTTCATTTTAAGTGTTGATTGGAATGATCCGATCTCCTACCCTTAGATCACCGAGTCGATCATAATCGAAAAATGCAAGAGACAGAATTTTGGAAAGCATTTTTTGTCGTTTAGAAATCGCGATAAAAAAAAAAAAAAAAAAATGTCCGAAAAATATCTACATCGCAATACGACATTTAAGTAGAGGAATATTTTTCACTTTCATTTATGCACACCGACCGTGGGCTACTTTATATTCTACTATTGTACGCAATCGCGTATAACCTACTGTACAATACAAATATAGACCGTGGTGACAGATGGTGCGAAAAATTTTACGCACATTTAAATTCACGCACATAGAATAAATATGTATTAGTATATATAACAGAGCATTCTATATTATATAATAAAATGAAATGGTTTAATTTTAAAATTATGAAAAATCCACCGGGTTTCATTGATTTAAATAAAAAAATGAAAATTGATCAAATCTACTCTTCCCATTGTGGTATTTAGGCACCTATAAGTGGATCTTTAAATCTCAGCGTGGAATGAGCCAGAGGTATTTGTTCATCACGTATAAGAGCTTCCATGAATCTTTATCACATCATGGTTCTGTATAAAGCCAATCTCCTGCCCTTTGGGATACCGAGATCGAAAAGTTCTAAGAATCATCTGAGGGGTCAAGCAGCCAATGGTTTATTGATCTGCTGATACAGTGTCCAATTCTTCATTTTCCTTCCCTTTGTTTATGATTGAGCTATTTGAACCTCATATCTTTTGTAAATCGATGTAACACTTTTTTTTTTCTCGATCTATTATCGCGAGGCCATATTTTATGCTCTTTATTCAAAATATATACAGGGTGAGTCTCTTAAAAGGTAAAAAATGGGGTGGTACTTACTTATGGGAATATGGTAGCAATGCTTAATCACGAATCACGGCGAGCCTTTACCGAAAATTAGTCCCACCCATTTTAGACATTTGAAGAGACTCACCCTGTATATTGTGGTTTGATTTGACAGAATTTTTATCATCTTAAACCACCTGCAACCACGATGGGTTAAAGTCGCGGGTAGTAGATTGCTTGATAAGTATTAGAAAAAGAAAAAAAAAAAAAAAAGATAGAAAAACGAAAGGAAATAAGAGACAGGTAATACTCACTCTGTAGTGAAAAGGGAGTGTTGGGTCAATGGCGAGGCGATGTCCCCAGCAGCACGTGGCACTATGTTCGGGTGAAGCTGAGGCACCGCTGCCTTGAAATTTCGCTAGGAAACCGTCGGGTTCTCGATCTTTTTTTCGTTTCCTTGGTCGACATTTCCACATTCTCTGTAAAAAAAATGTAAAAAAATCTTATCGAAAATCAATTCGCAGATAAAATGAATAGAATTTTTTAATTTTTTTTTCAAAATTTATCAACAATTGCTATAAAGACGCAATCGAAAATCTTAGCTATTCAATTTTTAATCAAAACCAAGAATTCTTTCGATCAGTTCAATCATTGATTGAAAGCGAGGGTTCAATATCATGGAAAACGTGCACTAGGGTGTTCGTTATTTAGGGGCTGAACGAACTTTCATCGTGCCACCCCCAAAATCAGCTCCATAAGTAAATAAAAATAAACCCTGCATGTAAATAATTCACAATTTCATTTCATTTTTTTTACCCTTTGACCACAGGGGATGAACTTTTCCAATTTTCAAAAATACGTATCTTCTTGCTATACTTTCGGTAAATATTTCATCGTTGGTAGACTTTTTTGGAAGAAAATCTGTCATTGTGATAACTTATTGTGAGCATCGATGATGCTGCTATTTGGGAAAAATATTAGAAACTCTCAATCGAATCTGACTTTTTTTTTTTCATTTGACAAAATATCAACGTGGAAAAAAAAAAAGAAATAAAAATTGTGTTACGTGCTCGCAGCGATGAAAGACTGAGTTCATATCTATATATTATTGGATTACCCCGAAATGACATCGTTTCAAAATATTGGCTCAAAATTTCATAAAATTTTGATCAATGATGCGACCGGTATTCTCCGACAACCAATTTTTCTTCGGTAGATTCAATCTACGTACTAAGACAAAGTCGTTAAAATCTGAAATAATTTTGGATTACGTTTTGAAATGGAAGTAATCTGCAGGTGCGAAATAAGTGAACTGAATAGAATATTTCTTCGAAGCGTAACAGTGATTTGAAGAAGATTATTTCGAAGGTGTTACCCCCTTGAGGGTAGCTCTGGTAATGATGAAGGATTAAATTTACTACCGAGCTCCGTGATCAGCGTCTATACGGAGTTAAAATAAATTCGATAATCGATTATCCGTTTAATCGGTAAGCCGTATACGGGGATTTTTCTTTTATGATATAATTATAAGTTAGGTATACGGGTTGAAGAAGATTTTCCAAATTTAAGGTGAAACGGAACGTGTAACCCGACGGAAATTACGATGATTATCGTTTATCCAAATTAGGAATTAAATTCGCCCGTTCTACTCGCACAGCTCGAAGCTAATTTAAGACTAATAACCCCAATAGATATTAGGAAGGAACAAATCAATAAGGAAGATGCGAAGCTTGCAGCTAATAGTATGAACCAAGGACGTATGTATACGTAGTACGCAATTACCTGCAGACGATTGGTAAGACGGTGGAGCCGACGACGTAGCCTTTCCGAATTTCGGATGCTCTCGCAGGAGTCTTCCGTTGCTCCAACCTCCTAGAATAGAGGATAGGATATTCCATAACAGTTCAACCAAAGTCTAACGCTTTTAAAAAAAGAATCCAAAAATTTCTTTCCCGAATGACGACGATTTTTAATCATTTCAAAAAATTTGAACTTATTCAAATTTTCTATTTTTTTTTTGCAATCAAACGGAGTGTTAACGATAATTTACTTCACACTTTGGGAGGAAGCTAATACCTACACAGTAGAATCGACCTCAATTCAGTCATATTCGAATTTTAATGTTCCCATGGGTCCGAACGTTTCCAAATATATACGAAAAAAAAAAAAAAAATGTAGTCATAACCCCAGGTTCCCATCGCAATTCTAAGTACTGCCTCAAAGCCTTTGAACTTTTCCATCTATAAATAACACACGATTTTTCGTACTTCGGGGTTATTTTTTTACTTCCTATCGTATTATCGCTTCTCTGAATCTGAAACTCCGGACACTTTTTATGCGTGAAAAATTTTTTGGATTTTTTTTTTATTTTGGGATGCCCATGGGAGCATTAAAATTCGAAAATGATCAAATTAAGGACCACCCTGAAATACATATAGGTATTGTCTGCATTAATTGTGTAATGAAGCCGGAAAGAATGAAACTTTGGGTATGTACAATGAAATTAAATCAAAGTGCAGAAGATTGAGAATCCGAAAGTTCGAAGTACTTAAATTTGAGATTCTCAACATTTTCTCTCTGTTTATTCTATCTCCGGCGTTCTATCGCATCAGTAAGCGGTTTTATCGCGGAATTAGGTACCGTCCTGGGAAATAAACCGACCGCAGGCTTTCCGGCGACGAAAATAACTATTCCGAGGTAAGAGATGCACATTTTCTTTTTCCTGAGATTACAGGACGCCCGTTGTTTGCATGGCTTAAATGGAATTTCATGATTTCAGTCGTAAGCTGGGGTATTTTTCGGTTTATTTAGCTTTATCTCCTTGAGATGTATAAGAATAACGATAGGCGGTTTACTTATCAGGTTTTCAAAAAATCTTTAAGACACTTTAGGGGAAGGGGGATGAAAATGTGTCGGTGCTCTAACTATCAGCAAAAAATTCTTCCTCAGCTAAAAGTCACGCCAAGACATTAGTAGCAATAGTTTTTCCAAACGTATATATCTATAAAAACGACGAAGTTTCACGACGAAGCGGTCGAATGCCTTGCCAACATCTTCTTTTTTTTTTTTTTACTTCTTTTTTTCTCTTTTACGTTATCGCTTCTGCCTGAACGCTCTTTTACACGCTTAGTCAATTCTGCAGGTCCGTTGACTACGGACTGATTGATTGAGTAGCTGATCGGTCAAGGGAATTTCCGCCATGCATATAATATAGATTCGATTATCGTGAAGCAAGAAGACCACCGCGCGAGTGACAAAATTTAGGGAAATTTAACTCACTCTTCGAAAATGAGGTACTTTACGCACGCTACACATGCGTCGGAAATCAAACTTTCGAAGCATGGTGTTGAAAAATAAATAAATAAAAAAATAAAATTATTTCCAAGGTGTTATGCTTCTGCTGATTGATTATACTTGATATGGAAAAGCACTCGGAATAACCCTTACGGAAAAAAACCCTCAAAATATCACCCTTAACTTTCAGGGTGATTTCGTACCCCCAACTTGGGGGTTAACCCTGAATTGAGGGGTACCTTCAACTTGAGGAACAACCGTCAAATGGGGGTCCCTTCAACTTCAGGGTTTTTGAGGTGACTTTTTGAAGTGACTTTCGAAGTGACCCGCCACTCATCAGGGTTGACCCCTAACTATTCAGGGTTATCCCTCAATTTTCAGAGTTGTCCCAGAACGTTTCAGGGTTATCCCTCAATGGTTGGAGGTTGTCGCTCAATGTTTTAGGGATATTCCTCAATTCTTGGGGGTTTTCCCTCAATTTTCAGTATTGACCCCCAACTATTCAGGGTTATCCTTCAATTGTTAGAGGCTGTCCCTCAATGTTTGAGGGATATTCCACAATTTTTGGGGGTTTTTCCTCAATTTTCAGGGTTGTTCCACCAACCTTTCACGGTTGACCCTTCAATTGATGGTTCATCCATAGGAATTGAAGGTATTACCCTGAATATTGGAGGTTGAACCCTGAAATTTCAGGGTTTCACTCCCAGAATTGATGGTGAAACCTTGAAAATTGAAGGTTCACCCTCAAACTTGAAGGGTTTTTTCCGTAAGGGAATCACCGTTTCGAAATATACACTATTTAAAATTTTTGCACTGACCTGATCTGTGCGGGATGGATCAAGGATACGAATAACTTCTGATAATTCAGTGTCCGGGCACCGTTCTGTGCCAGATAGTCGTGCGATTCCTCCATCCTGCCTGGGTAGGTCCAACTGTAATGATAACGAAACATGAATTATTGATATGAGTATATAATTTTGAAAATTAAAATCATTTCTATGATATTATATAGAAGTTTGTGGATATTGTTAAACGACTACGTATATCAGACAGAGGGTGAATCTACTTTGTGTTAATCGACACTGTAGCAATTATTACACCACAACGGTATAACGAGTTATATATAGGTGAATTTCGTACGTGGGTTGGTGAAACCAGGTTTAATAATGGATTTAATTACTATCTCTTTGTCCGACTATCACGCAAAGTCCGCAGACGGTACAGCGGGTGGATAAATTAATTAAGCCATTATGGATTAATGAAGTGGCGGATAGGATAATTGATTCTCCTTTACTTGAAAAAAAATTTTCTTATCGAATCTTGCAACAAATAATAAGAAAGAAAAAAAAAAGACATGGTATTTGAAATTGTTAGATCTACTGTGTGTAGTACATATTTTGAATAATAAGAACCGAGTTCCCTAGTGGTTTTTTTTTATAACTTTATTCAGCATATCAGAATATCTGTATCGACCGAAATCGTCTGAATTCCGAAATTAATTCGCAATTTATAAAGTAGTAGAGGGAATTTTCCCTAATCCCTATGGGACAAGGACTCTTCCCTATGCTGAAATTATTCTGTATGATTAGCTCGAACGATTACGACTAGTAAAAATAATTGATATAGTAATAATGAAATAATATCTAGGTACTATATATATAAAAAAAAAAGAGCACCGCTTATATGAACACCCGGGAGAATATAATTTCCATTTTTAATGACGAATTCAATTAGGTAATGGAATGCAACGGAGAACTATCTCTATACTCCATTAGCCTTACAACTAAATGGACATTTATCGATAATACAGATAGATCCGATAGACTGCGATTATTTATTCAACGCTTATGAGTACAATTTCAATTACATGGTTTTTTTATTTTTCTGTTTTTAGTTCCGTTTAGGAATTTCGCATATATAAATTGAGTGCTTCGATTTCCAGTCTCATATCTTAATTCGGACTAAAAACAACGTGATGCATTTTTTCGAAAGTGACTTTCTAATTTTTTGACTTTCTAAAATGTTCACATAGGTATCTTCCCTTTACCGATACGATTGAAAAATGAAAAAGAAATGATAAACTCTTGATTACTCTGATAATAAATAAGGGTGGAAATTCACCTGCGTTGTCTGACTGGTTGAATCAATTGGAGGCACATGATTGCTGAGGGAAGATTGAGTTGGGGGTTCACGATGGGGTCTGTGAGAGGCTGCGAGGCGTCTCGTATGTGCTGCTAAAGGGTCAGCGCTCGCAGCGGCCATCATGTAGGTCCACATGGGTCACGAGATTCTTCTCCGGGAGTTGGTCCTTGGTTGATCTTCTTGTCCCAGCATCCACCTCCAGGACCAGGGCCAGACTTGGGATTGGCGACGCCACCACGTCGCCAGCATCACACATACCTTAAAATTAAGGAAAAAAAAAAAATATAGTAATAATTAATAATCATAGTACTCGTTCAATCAACACTCGTTTTAGTTTTTCCATGCAGAATAGTCATAGATCTGGTGAATAATTAACATGAACAAATATCAATTATTATTCACGACATGCAGGCTAATTATAAATTCTCGTTTATTATGATCATATGCAAATGTTTAATCTAAGCAAACATAATTTCCGCTAATTCTCTGCAGCAAAACGCATACTTAGATAAATTATGCATAGAAGTTTACACCCTTGGAGTAAAAGGAAGAAAAAAGAAAACGTTCTATGTAGAACGATGCTTGCGGAGACTAGCTCTGATGGAAATATACCTACATGTATCTCATTATCTTTTGAAAAAATTCTAAAATATAAATTTGAACAAATCTTAGAATTAAACTGTGTGAACAAAATCCCAGAAGTTCAATGAATCGTAGGATTTGCTGTTTCTCGGCATGAATTCATTTTATTAATTTCACAACGAATTAATGATCGATAGTTGCTAAAGTAAATAGGAGCATTATCGCCGTGAAATCCGATGATCTCGTATAGTATATATACGAGATAACGAGAAGTATCTTAAGGGGACCAGTACAGCGAGTTTTCGAGAAATTATCATAGTCCGAAATGAATTTATTTCATAACCAAAGTTCACTTCACATTAAAATATTTTTCTTTTTCAAAATCATGTGTCGTAAGGATTTTAGAGCACCGTTGGACCGATTCAGATCATCTTGGATTCATTTTCTTCAAAAAACAAATCCTCATCATGTGAATGCAGGAATTTTGAAAATTTTTCGTTTTGGCCAAGTTATTTAAGAAATGAGTGATAATAATTTTTGCAAATTTGGTAAATTGATCATAACTTATGACATCATTTTTCATTTTAAAATTCCTACATTCATATGATGAGGATTTGTTTTCTGAAGAAAATGAATCCAAGATGACCTGAATCGGTCCAACGGTGCTCTAAAATCCTTAGGACACATGATTTTGAAAAAGAAAAATATTTTCATGTGAAATGAACTTTGGTTATGAAATAAATTGATTCCAGACTATGATAATTTCTCGAAAACTCGCTGTACTGGTCCCCTTAAAGTAATGAATATCCGCGTAACCGCGTAAAAATGTAAAATCGTGTTTAAGTTAAACGTTCGATGATTCAGTGAGTGAAATTCTACTAGTTTTAAATTTTTATTAGCCATTTAGTAAGGTATAAGTGTGCGTCTAGGTAGCGACCTTTAATTCTTTCACATTGAACATGTCGGGCACATCGCAGGGGCATTGCGCCTAGAATTACACCATTCAACTATATTTTTCTCGGGTAAATGACAGCTGGTAATGGGTGCGGTGACCCAGTTGCCTGTATTTTTATATATCCCCATGAGTAGGATATATATGTACCTATGTACGTGACGGAAGTTATAACGTTGCTGAAAAAATTTCTGATGGACCATTCGAGGTGGAATAAATTTTATATTTCAAATAATAATAATAATAATTCCATAGAGTCAGAATATTATAAGCGTCTGCAGACAATAATTGTTTTACGCAATTGGTAGGTATATAAACTTCCGAAAATTCTATGTAGAAATAATGAGGCAGTTGTAGTAGGTATATGCGGAGCCGAATACCTGCGGAGGACTTGATCATTGCGTTTGTTGAATAGTCGCGGAATCCTTTGGAGTTGAATTACTCCGAATGAGTCTTTTCGGTTTTTACTATCGTATTACCTCAAGTGAAACCTGTTACTGGATCAAACGTGAAACGCGACGTTCGCGTAACGCGAGGGAAAAGGTTATTCTAAAGTTACCGAGGCCGTAGTTGTAGGTAGGTACTACCTTATACCTACTTCAATCGCAAATTTCTTATCGGAGCTGTTCGCAAAGTGGGTCTTGAAATTATCCTCACCGGTTCGCTACTTCGTTCTTAAAATTCCGAAGATTGTTATGGGATGAATTTTTAATAACTAGTTGCAAGCCGATTCTGAAATCCTCATTTCTCTTATAATTGCTTCAATTATCTTTGTTCAAGTATCAGGGATTGTTATTCAGATTTTTAATTCGCGATAAGATTGCAGGCGGAGGAAATAATTAATTAATTGGCATTTGCCTTTAAGGAAGTCGAGTTGTGGGGTGGGGTGGAATAAACATCGACAGAAATTAGCTGATTAACTTTGATTGATACAACTAATTCGATTCAAAGTATTGTAATCGATGCTTTATAGTCTTTTGTATCCTTGATAAAGCTTTGAGCTTATTTGGTATCGCGTTGTATGTATACATCTGATGTCGAAACACTCCCATACGATATATTCGTTTCGTTGCATTTCGATAACATAGGAATATCCACCTCTGCATCAGGCGCTTCTTATACGTTTTATTCGACTTTTTATTATTATCGCAGAGGGACTTTGAGCTTACTGTCTTTATGATATTGGATTTTATTTTATCGCTCCGAAGCGTGGATAAGTTTAATGCGACGTTATAGGTAGGTAGGTAAGGTATAAGGTATATAAGGTATCTTGTCGACTGATCGAGAAACGTAAGCGAACGATTTTGAAGACTTTTTTTGCATAGTTATGTATATCGATTCAAAAAATCCTGATTTACACAGCTGATGGCCCATACCGATTTTATTTTAGACAAAAAAAAAAGAACGAGCTTGCAGGTCACAAAGCTCATGAAAACATCTGCCCTGCAAGCTTAAACTAATACACGTTTATATATTGACGTACCACAATATTAAAGCCTCGATTCCTGCAGACTGTATCCTGCAACTCAGTAAAAAGTTCCTTTATAATACTTGACAGGTATTGATGTGCCATTTTTATAACGACGAAAATTTACGTGACATGGACACTGCTTTGTTTAGGTGGCTTTATTTCATTAGCCAATATAATGTATACGTGATCACGTCTGGGTAAAATGATTAACGAGATTTTGTGTAAAAAAAAAAAAAAAGCATCGTCGTATTATGTGTGACGGATAATTTTAGCAAAAATTAATCGATATTTTTGTCTTTTTTTTATTTCATTAAGATTAGCAATAAAAAACGTTTAGATACATATGAATTTGGCTCCTTTTAAATAATTTCTTTTTTTCCCCCACTAGCTATGATCGATGCAGTTTTTCATTTTTGATTGAAAGGCTATCATCATCGCATGATGTATATCAGTATATCTTGTTTTTATAATTATATACTACTATAATGTTTCATTCATGCAAGGGAGCCAGAACTGACGAGACTTCAGTGATGGATGGGGTCTTCTCAAACTAAAAATAAAAAAGAGAAGAAAAAAAAAAAAAAATTGAAAAGAAAAAATGACAGAATCTTGAAGGACAGCATTTAAAGCCCTCTCACGTCGTACGTCTCAAGTGCAATATCGGGGGAATAAAAAAAAAAAAGTAATACCGAATTACGTAGTAGGTATAGAAACAGAACTCACTTTGGTTAAAAAAGAGAAAAAAGAAAAGAGAAAAAAAAAAAAAAAAAACCCGGAAAGAAAGTTTAATTCTATCTTCTCTTTTTTTCATCCGGGTCAAACGCATTTGAATCATAATATAGCTTTATGTACGTATATATATATATTTCTCGCAAGATACATTGTTTGAATTAAATAGAAGCGATAAGCGTAAGACGTCCCTATACCATTTTGAAAGATTTACGTTTCCCAACTGGAGTGGCATTCATTCCACCGTAATAAGTTTTTTTCTTTTTTTTTTTGTTCATCCACAAAAAGAGAGTGCTTCCTTTTCTGGAATTTCTTTTTTTTTTTCTGTTTCTTTTTTTCCTTCTTCTCCTTCTTCTTCTTCTTCTTTTTCTTCTTGTTCGTTTTCTTATTCTGTTCATTTCGTTCGTGTGGTTTCGTTGCATAATATATATCTATGTCAGACCCGCGCATTGTAAATTCGATTTTATCTTCTTCCGCGATACGGACAATATCCGTCATACTTGAACCGCAAAGGAAGACTAAATTTCGTATAAGGTTGCGAACTAGTTCACACATATATTATACTATATACTATAGCTGATTTATTGTTGTAAGTATAACAAAAAGTATAGGAGAACGTGTATACAGAAATGGGGAAACGATTTGAGACGAGGAGTTAAATATTTTTCTATCGTTGAAATATATACATCGTGTCCATAATATACTATATTATAGTATACGCGATGTTACATGAATTATTCATGTGACAAAAATATCCATCCAGATTTGTTATATACTCGGATTTTGTAATATACACCGATAATATCCTTGCGAAATTACTTTTTCGAAATACTCAAAGTCGATGTAAAAATTGTATTAAAAAACAGTATAATATAGAAGTAAAACTATCATTTATACATATATCAATCTTAAATTTAGAAAAACGTGGATTTTAAGCCTAGAACGGTACACAGGTAGAAATTGTTGAGGGTAAGAGTGAAGTAATAATTGCAGATTTTTTTTTCCGGCTCATTTCGACGCCCGATACGAATGACAGCACATTTCAGATTCCGGGTGAAAAAGAGCACGTTTCAAATTCCGGGTGGAAAAGAGCACATTTCAGATTCCGGGTGGAAACGAGCACGTTTCAGATTCCGAGTGAAAAAGAGCATGTTTCAGATTCCGGATGGAAAAGAACACGTTTCAGATTGAGAATGAAAAATAGTACGTTTCAGATTCACTCGAAAACTAGCACAATTCAGGCGAGGCGAATATTACTCATTAGTAAGTGTCAGGTAGGTTTATTATGAAATTGGAAATGCACAATTATGCACAAAAACTCGATTCAATTTTATCATCGAATGATTAATTCAATCTTATAATAAACCTACCTGACACTTGCTAATAAGTAATATTCGGTTCAACCTGAATTGTGCTAGTTTTCGAGTGAATCTGAAATGTGCTATTTTTCATTCTCAATCTGAAACGTGTTCTTTTCCATCCGGAATCTGAAACATGCTCTTTTCCACCCGGAATTTGAAGCGTGTTCTTTTTCACCCGGAATCTGAAATGTGCTGTTATATTCGTATCGGGCGTCGATTTAACCTCGAGTTAAATGAATAGCATTGAAGAAGCTTTTAGAGAAGTTGAAAAAGGAATGCTATCTCCTATGTAGGTACAATTATTAGTCGCCAAAAGGTAGGTTCATTATATACGTATACAATATAGGTATATAGGTATATTATATAAAAGGTCGACATGGAAAAGCTGAGAGATATTTTCATCCGCCACGAAAGGAAGTCAAATAAATACGAAAGATTAATTAATTTCAGCATCATATTATATACAGTACACTAATATTCCCGAAGGACTCGTATAAATAATCTTTGAAGTTTTGGCTTGTCCTATAGCACTCATGAATATATAAGATAAGATCTGTACAAAATTTTGAACAAAATTTATGCACCATTTGTGTGATAAACTGAATTATTCCAATCACGGCTTTCGAGAAGACGATGTTTCCATTTAATATACGCGACTCGCTCTGCTCATCGCACACAGTGAAAAAGTAAATAAATTCATACTGCACTCGTGATTATATTATATATCGGTATGAGAAATTTCAATATTTGTTCGATCCTCGAACCGGAAGTATAGGTACATATACGTGCATATATATGTAGCTAGCCTGTCCACTAAAGTAAACAAGGATGAGAATGATCCTTGAGGATAACATCGGGAGGCCAGCAGGTTGTCGATCACCCATATATATATATATGCCTTCATGTATGGTATAACTTTGAAAAGAAGTCTCGTATAACTAGATTGTCGAAGAAATCGACGCTCGCACGAGTCTCTTTCTTTTTCTTTTTCTCTCCTCTTCTCTTTGCCATTTTGCCATTTTGCCATTTTGCCATTTTCCCCATTCAATCCGTCTTTCTTCGTCGGCCTTTTCCCACCCTTAACTTTTCTCTCTCGCCTCGTTCTCGTCATTGGCACTCGGGTCTTTGGGGGTTCTTTCGTCCCCCAGTTACCAGCCCCCAGGGAAACCCTGGCAGTTTGTTACCACTTACCAGGAACAGGCCGTCCCACGGTTTTGTATCCCAATAGTAAGTGCCTGCCCTCAGTTCCCCTCATGAATTTACGCGACGAGATTCGATAAGTCGTTGCATATAAAACGTAGCTCCGATGTTGGATAGAGCTGGGTTTTAGATATTGACGTCTAGTGTAACGTTTGTTGTTATAAATAACAAAAAAAATTTACGAAAGAAAAATATCCCCCATAAGTGAAAATATAGGTAAGTACCTACGCTCGAAAAAATACGTCCCTTAAAATCTAATAAAACTAAGAATAATAAGCTTTGTACCCCGAAGAAACATTTTTTTCATTAAAAAATAGAAAAAAAATCTTCAAACATTTGATATAAAATTTGAAAATCCATGCAACCATCCGTTATTTCTGCCGTCATGCTATACGAAGGCTTAAGTAGTATTACTCAACGCTACGTTGGACGACAAGTTGAGACGATAAAATAAAAGCATTTTAGCACTTGTGCGCTCCGCGTTCGCGCGTTCAATTTTATCTACATTTTGTTATACAACCTTGTTATACAACAAATTTATTTTTATATTTTTTAACAAACGGAAAAATTCGTTTTAAAACTTATATACGAGATAATATAAACTAATATAATAATGAAATGGACAAAACGGAATTGGACGTACTATGCAAGAACGAAATTAGCAACCGTCACGTGAAAAGTCCGGTTGAGTGATTTTGCGATATAGGTTGAAGTTACGACTGGGTGCAGAACAGGGCAAGGCGACACGACGCCGTTAATTGTCTAAATTAATACAAGTGGAAAGTGAAAAACAGAGGGCAGAGAATACGAAGTTATAGAAACGGCAGAGAGCCGGGTACAAATTAATTATTTGAGTACTATTTTTTTTTTTTTCTTTTTATGTATTAGTTTTCATTAAATCGGGAATTAGCAATCTAGTAAACGACCTGTATTCACGTCTACAACTGAAGGATGATTGAATAATCAATAACTAACAAATGCTGTTGCAGCTGGAAATTGTGGGTTTCGTTGTATATCACATATAGCTGATTGAATGACGTACGTTAAAAAATATTGATAATATGAATTCATTATAATGAATTATAAAAATTGTATCAAAAGAAGCAGAAGAAGGTGTAGAGAGAAAAAAAAAAAGAAAAAAAAAATGAAATAAAAAGATAAAAATAATAAGAAGAAAACGATCTCGACGAAGTGTACGGAACTTCCCGGTGTTAATTGCAACCTTTAATTACGCTTGAGAAAATTTGTCATTTTATTATAAAGATGAAGAAATAATTCTTCGCAGAGAGAAACGAGGGTATAAGGTGGTGAATTTAAGGGGACCAGTACAGCGACTTTTCGAGAAATTATCATAGTCTGAAAACAATTTATTTCATAAATAAAGGTCATTTCACATCAAAATATTTTTCTTTTTCAAAATCATGTGTCGTAAGGATTTTAGAGCACCGTTGGAACGATTCAGGTATTTTTTATTTTAAAATTCCTACATTCACATGATGAGGATTTGTTTTCTGAAGAAAATGAATCCAAGATGACCTGAATCGGTCCAACGGTGCTCTAAAATCTTTACGACACATGATTTTGAAAAAGAGAAAATATTTTGATGTGAAATGAACTTTGGTTATGAAATAAATTCATTTCGGACTATGATAATTTCTCGAAAACTCGTTGTACTGGTCCCCTTAAAGAGTATAATTTATCGTTGTGATAATTGACGACGTTCTAACGTATTTTTCAATGGCCTAAAATAAACGCGTATACCCAATTAAGCTCGAACAATAATGTTGTAATAATGAAATAAAAATTTATATCGAATTGTAAATATCGGCGTTAAAAAATCTATAAATTCATTGGCCCATGACGTTTCTATATATACTTTAACTCGTTCGTTCTCGTGTCCGTAAAAGAGTCCTTAATCGGTTAAGCGAATAGCACTTGAATCTACCGATCGGTGTATCCGGCGTTTGGGAAAAGCACGGTATAGGTAATAAAAATAGCAGAGTCAACTTCCGAAGGGGTTTTCCGATGGGAGTAAAATCCAGAATAACCCTCTGATTTCACCTACATATATGTATATGTTATAGTCGGTTAAATCTGATCCCTGATCTCGGTTTTCTTTGAAGTAGGTAAAGGCAGTTGATTAGTAGACATCGCGATTGCTCTCTCAGGTACAAACACAGGTTGGATAGGTATTTATTTGAGAAAAAGCATTCCACCGGTATATCTACTTCGTGTAGGTATCCTACAGGATATGTAGGGGAAAGTGGGGCAGAATGGCCAGATGGGGCTAAATGGCCGCTGAAAAAAAAATTGACTTACTCGCATTTTCGCACCAAGGGGGATCGTATGAGACGCCTTGCAACGCGATTCCGCTGAAAGTGCTCAAAAAATTTTAGGATGGGGCTAAACGGCCACCCTAATAAAAGTAGCGAAATTGCATTTTCACGTCGAAGTGAGTGAGATAAAACTATATGCAGCGTGGTTCCACTGAAAACGATGCAAAACTGAAAGGGTGGGGCAAAGTCGCTCACCCTACACTGAGAAAAAAATATAATTGAATTAACGAAATATTTTTTTCAATAGTCGCAATTAAATATTTATTCGGAACAAATAAATTTCAATTGGTATGATTAAATATCATATGAAATTAACCGATTGTCACTCACTTCGACGTGAAAATGCAATTTCGCTACTTTTATTAGGGTGGCCGTTTAGCCCCACCCTGAAAATTTTTGAGTACTTTCAGCGGAATCCCGTTGTATGGCGTCTCATATGATCCTCCTTGATGCGAAAATGCTAGTAAGTCAATTTTTTTTTTGGCGGCCATTTAGCCCCATCCGGCCATTCTGCCCCACTTTCCCCTATATATAGGTAGGTATTGGAAAGCCGTTCGATTCCAAAGTCTCACGATTTAATTAATTAATTGAAAATGTAAATGTAAGCGAGATACTGCGGAGGGAATTTAAACTCGCGTATAGTACCTATACCTACCTATATGTGTAAAGAAATAAAGTCGCGCGGAAATAGATTGCGAGGATTTTCTTTGATAGGTATACACAGAAAAACAAGTTCACTTGAGCCAAGAAAATTATTATTTGATTCAAGATAATTTTGCGGTCCAAAAATGAAGACCGAAAATTTCTCGGATCAAATCAAAAATTTTCTCGAGCCAAGAAAATTGGAACAATTTTCTTGGCTCGAGAAAATTTTTGATTTGATCCGAGAAATTTTCGGTCTTCATTTTTGGACCGCAAAATTATCTTGAATCAGGTCAACCTTTCTTTCTGTGTAGGTATGTACCTTCGTTAAAAAACCGAATCCAACTTTTGAGAAAAATTGCAAAAACCTTGACGATATATTATATAATTATCCAGACTACTCTCGGAGCGAATATCGCGAAAACGAGCTAATCGCGAATACTTAATTACCCCAGGTCGCTAATTTTGATCTCGAAGGTTGAAATTTGTAAAAAACCGAATGTAAGTAATGAATGAAATGAGATTGAGAAAAATGTCAGAGATTAAAAACGTGACTATTACAGGAGATGTTGCGATGAAGGGAAAAAAAAATTTCGAGGCATTTTCTTACAACTTTATTTTCGTTTATTTTTTTTTATTATATGTCCGCAGGATAGTAGGTGTCGTTAACATTATAATGTAGGTGTGACATTGGATACTTGCTGTTTCTCGTTCTACGAAAGTCCGTATCGCAACCTTGAGGGTAATTAATTTTTTCTTTTTTTTTTTCTTTATTTCTTTCTTTCTTTCTTTCTTACTAGCGTAAGGTACTCGGAAAATAAAGACGCTCTAGTATAATGGCTCCGCAATTACGACTCCGACGTTCCTTCTCGGTACTTATAACGATAAGTTTTATTTTCAGTAGTCACGTACCCTGTATATATTCCTTATATAAATAGAGGTATGTATACCCATAGTTGTAAGTATATCGAGGCTAGGACCATATAAATATATATATACCGAGGAAACAAGAGATACTTTAGATTGTAGTTGCGGAAAATAATTTGCAATCACTCGTATATATATATATATATATAAATATGCTACCCGCAGTAGTTTTCATTAAATAAAATAATAATTGGTATCATATTCGATGCCTGAATATAAAATAAGTGATATTTTATATTTTTATAAAACAGCGCAGAGCTACCTCGATACCTTATATATACCGTATATTTGCACAGTATTATAAAATGCAGTGAAGAAAGTTCTGATCAATTTTTTTCACACTCGAATGAGAAAACCAGTTGGAGTGATAAATCACATGATTTGGTTACGCAGTATAAGCGTCGATCGATGATCGTTTCGATAAAATGTTCAGATTACTGACGACGACATCGAGTTATGGACTAAATTTTGATTTATGTATTTTACTTTTTCTCCAAGTCAAAATACTACATCCTTTCAAATTTTTTTTTTTTTTTTCTTTATCAGAGAATTGAGATTTAAGGAAAATATTAAAGGGGTGATATCGTAAGATATATCGGCGACTTGGGATTTAAAACGATTCGAAAAAAAAATTAAAAATAAATAAATAAAAAATGAACGAGGGATATGGGAATTTTGGGGAAAAGAAAAAAAAAAATTTCAGTTTCATTTATGCATTTCTTTTCTCGAAATATATATAAGGAGAATGAGGAAAAATATGCTAATGGCACCCCTACGCCTTCGGTTACACGCCTCACCCGCCTTCCTCTGTATCTCAAAGCCGAGAAGGGCTGGACAGATTCAAATACGAAAATAATGAATAATAACAAAATAACGAAGGGAAAGAATAGACTGTTTGAAGATTGTCGACGTAAAATACATATATATATATATATACGGAAAAGACTTGATGACAATGGAAATTCGGATGTTTTCGTTAAGTTTTTAAAGGAGACTGATGTTTTTTTTTTGTTTTTTTTTCTATTTTTTTCTATTTTTCACTTTTGTTTTTTATTTTTCTTCATTTGTAAAGAGTTTGCATATCTATATGGATAGGTAGCACCGTCGAACTTTTGGAGTAAAGAGGGAGGAGCTGTTTCCAAACTTAATTAATTACTAGAACTGTTTGTTTTTACAACTCGAATACCACGAAGAAATGTAACAAGATTTTAAGGACTGCGCCTTCCGGGACTTTTGAACGTAATTAAAATGCTTTTTTTTACGTTCGATACTCTCTGAAATGAGGAAAGACTGTATTAACACACCCCTGCCGTCCCTAAAAAAAATTAAAAAAAAAAAATAAAAATAAAAATAAAAATAAGCTTTTGGAAGAAAATATGCGATATCGGAAATTATTATTTGACCGAATAAATAGAAAAGTGAAAAGTGAAGAAGAGAGCTGAGGGAATAAAAGGGGTTGAAATCGAATCAAAGATGACCCAGCTATGATTCTTCGATTGCGATTTATTTGCACCCCACAAACTCCCGTTTCGGTGAAGAGTATATTATCAACGATTCGCTAGTCGCAATTCGAACAAGTGGTAGACTGGTAGTGGACTGCGCTTGACATGAATGGGCAATCTGTTTAATACGATCCTTGTCTAGTCGTTCGCCCACCCAATAACCCCACACATGGTATACCCAGCGCAAATTGACGAGGAGGAGATGGTCCGGTGGAGTAATTAATACGAATGAGGAATGAATACAACCTCATTAGCTTTTTGCTTTATTATTTATTCTGTCGAGAGTCGATTGTTCGGATAGTAGATTGATAGATTTTATCTTCTTTCAGGATTTGTTTATTCTTCTTTTTTTATTTTTCGATTTAATTTTTACCAAATTTATACATAGATTCAAGTTGTTTGAATTTAATATTATAGGTATATGACAAACAAGCGGTTTGGGGCTGACATGGCTATAGCCTTTCAACTTCCCGTTTTCAAACTCATTTAGAAATGAATTAATAATAATAATAATAATAATAATGTCATTATTGTATTCGAATTTTTGAAGCACAATGTCAAATTCGTGAGCAGTGATCCAAAAAACCTCATGTCAGCAATTTTCATTGGAATCCGTTCATCCATTCTCAAGGTATCATAATTTTTATTTTATTTTCTAGAATTTTCTTATTCAAATAATTCGAAAAGTACTGAAGCGATCAAAGCCAAAATCTAATCAGTTCTAAAGTTGAGAAAAGCCGCATCGATTGATCCTAATTCGATTAAAATCCGCTCACTCGTTCCCGAGATATCGTGGAGACAAAAATTTGGTCACAAACACCCAGAAGTCAATCTCAAAATAGTCGGAGGTGATTCTCCGGACCTCAAAACGTGGAGATCCAGTGAAAACTCAACTTTTCATTTTCGGGGTGATTACAATAACTTCCTTTTTTCTCTGAAAACAGAGAAACGGGAAGTTAAAAATGAATAGTAAAATAAGTGAAATAAAAAAATAGGGCGAAAATGTAATAAATCTTAAATATCCATCCCTTAAATTTTTTTCCCCATTCTTTTCACCCTCAGCTTTTTACTTTCCAGCCTTTCATCTCTCGCTTTTTAAAGCCTAGAACGACTAATGAGCACCCTATTAGCAATTACAAATTCTCGCCACTTTTCTGGCCTGTATAAATACTTTTGGGAGAATCGAGTTTTGTGCGATGCTTGTCATTCCTTTTTGGATTCGTTATTTTCTTTGAGAAAAGTAGGGAGGCTTTATCTAAGCGAGAAGAGGTGATAGCAGAAGTTTAGTCTAATAGAAAAGGACGTGATTAAAATAAACAGGAATACAAGTGATATAATTTGCAAAGATATAAAATTCGATAAAATGAACTTCGACATTTTACGACGATGTTAAAATTTCTTAAAGACTCTGATCATACGACGATGCAATTTCTCAAGGTTTATAGTACGATGTACGTGTAATAAAATACCGCGACGTCGCAGACGCCACAAATATCTTCTTCGGTGGCCATAGATCAATAAGTTACTTTGCGGCATGCTCACGTGGTAAATTTCGAGTTAGAAATACATCGGGGCAAATATGATCGTATAATTTTGATTACCAAACGTCACACGTGAGACTGATAAAAATTAATTGCGATGTATGTTGCTCGCGGCTGCATTGTACCTAAACGTAGATCAAAAAGGAAAAAAATTACAGATTTTATTCAGCAATTTTGAGCAGCTTTTTTTTTTTTTTTTTTTTTATCTTTCATCAGCTTTGTGCAAAATGGAACCCAAATAAATTCCCAAATTGCAAATAGCAGAGGAAAGTGTAGATGCACATACAATCTTCGTGTTAAATCGCGCAAGAATAAAGCTGATTAATTTTATAACTTTATTAATTTCAGAATTATTTTAAGTATTATATCTCATGAATATATATATTAGAGTGGTCCTTATATTTAGGGCTCGAACGAATTTTTTTAGTCAAGCGCCTCCCCAAATCGGCACCAAATAATTAAAAAAACAATTCCCCAATGTCGTGAGATTTTTATCTCAACTTTAACCCTTTCCATCAAGAGGGTGGATTTCCTTATTTAAAATACACGTGCGTTTCGGTTATATTCTCAATACTTTATACTTTATTGTAAGAGCAATAATTTTCAAAAAAATCTGTAACGAAGAGATTTCGGTGGGCATTGGTGCTACTATACGAGGGTAGAAAAAAATAAAAATAAAATACGAAACACTGATCATTTTCATATATTTATAGATATTATATTTTGTTGAATTGGAAGAAAAGTCAGATTTAGAGGGTATGCAATTTATTCGTCTATATTGTCTGCACTCTGCGTATGATGTGAATTTTTTTTAACAGATAGTGATTGGGTGTTGAATGGAATCCACCGAATCAGACGGTTTTTTCTTAGTTCATTTTTTTTTTTTTTTTTGTTTTTTTTTCATCTATTTTTCATTTTCGTCAAATATTTACCTAGTCAATGGACCAATCATTTTTCTGGGGGGGGGTTGAGCACCCCGCTTGTTGGTTTAAAGCTTTATCTCAAATCTCAGCGGCCCTCTAAAAAAAAAGCGGTAAAAGAAAAAGAAAAAGAAAAAGAAAAAAAAAAAAAAAAAAACCCGTCAGAAACACTTCGAACAAAATTCATTCTCTTGCTTGTAATAACCGTTTTAGTGACGTGTATCACACGGTATCAGAGGCACTGGTTGTCACCGACACGATGAACAAGGGAGGTAAAAATTAAATGGTTGTATAAAAAAAAATGTTGATTTAAAATTTTTCATCGGAAGAAACTAATTCCAGGCCTTTGAAATATATAGTTTCACATTTTTAATATAATAGTATATTGTGTACCAAGGGCGTAAAGTGGGCTTTTTTAGACCGAGTGTGGGGTTTGCAGTACGAGTCAGAGGCGAGGTAGCACGAGTCGAAGACGAGTACTGCAACCACACGAGGTCAAAAAGCCCACTTAGCCCTTGGTGCACACCATATTTTTTGTGACAGCACGATTTTCGCGTTTTTGAGCGATTTTAAGGAAGCGGGCAAAAAAAGTTCATTATTGCCCGCTAAAAGTCGGTAGCGGGCAATAATGAACTTTTTTTGCCCGCCGGTCAATAAACGGCTACTTTTAGCCCCATTATTAGGTAAAAAAAACGCAAAAATCGTGCATGTGTTACAAAAACAGAATAACTTGTCTATAAATTACGATAACATATACATATTTCAATCATATTTAATATAATTCTTGTTCGTCATTCTTATTAATTTTAAAGCTATAAAGCTTCAAGTTCTCTTTTTGCGGTCATCGTTGCGTAAATAATCCGAAGGGTTTTATCTTCGTGGTAGCTAAAAGCTGTAGGAATAGTATAAAGCGAAAAGTAAAAAGTGACAGACGGTAAAAATCGTTTTGGCGTAAACATAAGAAAAGAGTAAACCGTCGTACTACAAAGTTTTTCCGGGGGAAAAAAGGGAAGGAAAATTTTTATCCGGAAAAGATAGGTCACCGAGTCCTTTCGCATTTCGTACATATTTCCCTTATGGTCTTATACAAATTTTCTAAGCTGTTATTCCCTCGGGAGCTAGTTTATAAAAAAAAATCTTCACATTCCATTTGAATGAATTTTTTTTTCCATCGGGGTGATTCGAAACACCCTTTTATCACCCTCAGTCACAACCTTGACTTCGTTTAAAGACGTGACCTAGCGAAGTACATAACTGAAGTACCAGAAACGTCACGTATAGCCTTGGCCACTAACGGCGAACCTTCTTCAGCGATTGATTTCCACCCATTTATTAAACGCGATACACAGATTAGTTGAAGACGTTCATTATAAAAGATGCACCACGTCGTATTCCTACACCCAGAAAAAAAGTGTCTTGAATCAAGTCAGTTTAAGGATTGGTTCAAGTAATAAACTACTTGATTCAAGTAGTATATCATTTCTCATATCATTCCGAAATTCAGACTCGTTATAAGTGGAAAACAGTCTCAATTCAAGAAACACGGCGTCAATCCACAAGCTACTTGTTTTGAACCGAAAAAAGGTTTGATTCATACCGGAAATCGGCTTGCCTTGGGTAGCATCCGTATTTTTGTTTTACCAGGTGGACATTGAGAGTGAACGTCAGTTAAAAGTAGATTTACTTCACTCAGTGTGATAATGGACGTTTTACCCACGCTTTGCGTGGTTAAGACCCAAATTTTCACACTTTGTAGAGTGAAATTTTGTACAATACTCGACGGAAAAACTTCTTCGGATTTCGTGTGATTGCAACTAGCCTTCGGCTCGTGCTGCAACCTCACACTCTTCAGAAAAAATTTCACCGCACACGTATCGTAATGTACCTACTACTATTAATCGTTTTCGAGAGTAGAGCGATTTATCTCAAAAATGCTAAAGGTGGGATTCAAATTGTAAAAAAGCATGAATTGAGCCGCAAAAGTATTCTCGAATCAAGCCGTAAAAGAATACTTGAATCAAGCCGAAAAAATACTTGAATCAAGTCGGAATTTCGACTTGACATTTTTGAAGCAGGCATGATTCAAGCTGTCTCCAGCGGCTTGAATTGTGTCGACTCCCGACTTGATTCAGGCCGTTTTATATCAAGTCGGTGTGACTGGTATGAATCATGACACTTTTTTTCTGGGTGTACAGTTAAACTTAAATTTTTCAATTTCTGCATAAGTTAGTAGGCACAATCATTATTTCGGTAATTTTTTTATAAATTTCATACAGACATGATATGATAAATGAAGAGACTAGTATTTCAAACCCGAATCGATTCCAGCATTTTGATACAAAAGAAAATTATCCCATTTATGTTGTGGTGTTAAAAATATTTCCAACGGTGTTTTTTTTTTTTTTTTTTTTTTTTTTTTTTTGAAACGTTGCGGGTAATAAAGCTGGAGAGTAAGTACCGCGGAGAAAAGTTCGAAACGTTTAGTATTCTAGGTTTGAGCTTACTACGGACTCGTAATATCCAACGAGCCATAGTGTTCTTTATGTCTTGACTCGTGAGAGCGTGACCTCGAGCAATTTCGTGGCCCAATATTGTGCTATCAATTGGATGATTCTCTTCTAGCTTTCGGAAAATCAAGGCTACGTTAGGATAAGCTGATATTTCACAAATGGCAATAAACAAGCTGTAGTGATCCTGCACGAGTATATTGGCCCCTAATTCGATCATTTTTGAATTTAATAAAAATTCTCCCGCATGGGTCGGAATTACGTCTACAAATATGTAAAAAAATGTAGCCAAAACTTCAGGTTCCTATCTCGAATTCTAAGTACCACCCCAAAGTCTAAGAATTTTCCTATTCGAATAAAACAGAATTTTTTTAGTTAAAAATTCAAAAATACACATTTTTCATATCTTGACAATTTATCTGAAACCCCACAGTTCTCGAGTTAGGACACATTTTCTAAAAACTGACTTTACGCACAAAAAGTTGAATAATTTGAAGAACAAAAATCGCAATTTTTTTTTTCTCAAGCCAACTTACAGCCTAAACGCAACCCTTTCAAGTACCTCTTGAAGGAACAAATTTTCATTGCTATTTCGCAAAAAAATTCTATACGCGAATTTGTAAAAGCTGTATGAAAATTGCAAGAAACGTTCAAAATCATCTAGTGAGTGGGAGAAAAATCGTAAGAAATTAAAAATAGAAACAAAATGAAGCTGGTTCTTTTCACTTTCAAATGCCACCTGGACCATTTGGCTACCACTTTTTTTGACTCAGATATTCGAGTTCGTGTCCGGATCGGAAATTCGGAAGGTGATTTCGAACTTTTGAACGGTATTGTAGGTGTAATAGATATACGTGTGACGTTTACATACAAGCATTTACAAACACCAGTTTATAATACCGTTTTCAATAGGGGGAGTTTTATGGATGTTGCCTTCCATATGTACCACATGCGATAAGAATATGGAGGAAAGCATGAAAGAGAAATAGTTACCCACCCTTAGGATTATATATTCTTAGGAAACGTGATGCGGGATCAAGGTAACAGAAGAGGGTAAGAAAAAAAAAAAAAAAAAAAATAATAAAAAAATTAGAATTTTCAACAGACTGCGAGGTGTGGAAAAATCCAATTATTGGATAGGTGAAATGTCCCGAAGGAACATGAAGCGGGGAGGTCTGACTAGGAACAGAATAAATTCGCGAACTTTATTATCTCCGCATTATTTCACGTGTCTATAATGTATATAAATGCGATCCATATATTCCGCGTTGAATTTAGCTGTACAAAATTAGCTAATTGGGCAAAATTACTTCGCTGCATCTTACGAGACGAGACTCTTAAAGCCGATTAGACTAGACCAAGCTATTAGCCTAATGGTACAATGATGAACGACGATGCAGAGAAAGAAGAATTTTCCTTAATTAATTATATATATAGTCGAGGATCAAAGTACCAAGGAGCGACGTGTGTATATATGATATATATTAGGGTAGTTTCTATAGTCACTTTTTGCTATAAAAAAAAGTTATGCAAAAATATACACACATGCGAGATAATCTTCAACAAATTGAATTCGATTCGATCTTTGGATTTGAAAGCTTTTTCGAAATTTTACTGCTCGCACTCACGCATCTACTTCCTAGTTTCTTTCCACTTCGAAAGTGTTTTTGAAAAATATTTGATAACTCGAAGAGAGAATCTTGTCATTAATGCGATAGTATAATTAAAATGATCTAAACTAGGCGATTGAACATCACAAATTTGCCATTTTTTTTTTTTTTTTCAAACCGTCGTCATGTTTTTTCTCACAGCAGATGATCGTGAGTAAAAAGCATTCGCGTATGTTATAAAAATTGAGATTCATATCGTGAGGTAATTCATGTGAATGTAAAAAATGAAATAAAAATGTTAAGAGAATATATAGTATAGGTAGGTAGCTGGTGTATAGATATATGTATATATACGTATACGTGGCTGGGAGTTCTGATAAATTTTTTTCTTTTCTGTTTTCGTACGTGAAAAACGTAAGTGCTTCATTTATCCTTGAATGCGCATAAATTCTTTGGCCCTTCTACTCTATACTGTCAGATAAAATTCTTTTGTTATACCTACAAAATTTTATCTATTTTTACAAGTTGCTGAGAAAGGGGAGGGGGATTCGATGATGAGAAATTCAGGGAAGAAGAGAAGAAAAAACCGTCACTCGTGTCTCCGAACTTCAATAAAGTGATGAAAACGAGAAAACGAGAAAATTCGAAATGAGAAAATGGAATGGTCACAAAAAATACGATTTTTATGATATCTTTCAGAGTATAACCAGATTTCGGCTAATCACACAATGTACGTTGCTGCTTCTTATCAACAAACCGAAATTTGAAGATTCTATGCCAATCAATTATCGCCACCGGAAACTTCGAAGTATCGAAAATAAATTGAAAATCACACTAATTGTGACAGAAATCATACTCCTATCAAACTTAAGGGTTGAATTTTAGGTTCGAATAATAATGATACAATTGAAAGGTGTCAAATTTTTTAATAAGTGAAAAGTGAAATTCTACCTAAAATTTTGAAAAAATTTAATTAAAGAATGAGCTGAAAAGAACCCATAGAGAAAAGCACTCTTCTTATTTTTCTTCTTCTTCTTTTTCTTGAGTAATTAATGAACCCCTCGTTAATAAATTTTCTCCCAAAAAATCCTGCCGATTCATTCACCCATACACTTTACAGCTTTATAAATTAATGAAAAAGTTTACCGAATGTATAGGTAATCAATTTCTCACCTCGGTATGATAATTAAAAGTGCAGTCTTGTTTCATCGAATCTTTTTAGAAATCCACTGAAATTTAATGCAGTTGTAAGCGCAAGACTAGGCTGATAATAATTTCATCGTACCTTTCAATACAGGTTTTCGCAATATGGTAATTTTCAAGTGAAAAGGTGCAGACATACGGGTAATTGAATAGCGAAAGTAGCTAGGTAGCGAACGATTGGAAGGCCGTATAAATGTTGGTGTTAAGGTCGAACTTGTTCCCGTTATAATATAGTACCTATATCTACTTATAAACTGGGCTGCAGATCAGGGCGATTTAATTGCTGTCGATTACACTGAGGAGTCGTCGGGTAGTACCTCGGATTCCGGGAAAGAAGACTGAAATTTGGTATTGTGTAGAATAAGGGAGGATTTTCCTCGGATAGAATGAAAATGAAAATGAAAATGAAAATGAAAATGAAAATGAAAATGAAAATGAAATCGAAAATAAAAATGAACTCACTTAGGTGTAATTAATTAGATTTTTAACTTTTCGTTTCTCTGTTTTCAGAGAAAAAAGGAAGTTATTGTAATCACTCCGAAAATGAAAAGTTGAGTTTTCACTGGATCTCCACGTTTTGAGGTCCGGAGAATCACCTCCGACTATTTTGAGATTGACTTCTGGGTGTGTGTGTGACCAAATTTTTGTCCCCACGATATCTCGGGAACGAGTGAGCGGATTTTAATTGAATTCGGATCAATCGACGCGGCTTTTCTCAACTTTAGAATTGATTAGATTTTGGCTTTAATCGCTTCAGTACTTTTCGAATTATTTGAATAACAAAATTCTAGAAAATAAAATAAAAATTATGATACCTTGAGAATGGATGAACGAATTCCAATGAAAATTGGTGCCATGAGGTTTTTTGGATCACTGCTCACGAATTTGACATTGTGCTTCAAAAATTCGAATACGATAATGACATTATTTTTATTATTATTATTAATTCATTTCGAAATAAGTTTGAAAACGGGAAGTTGAAAGGCTGGCCATGTCAGCCCTAAACCGCTTGTTTTTTAAGCAACGTTAGAGAGGTTGAGCAAAAAAAAAAAAAAAAAAAATGATAATTTGAACTTTTTCTTTTCACCCCTTCTCACCCACATATATATCTACTCCCTGCATCCGTTGCCTAAATAATATTCCCTAAAGCCAGCTGTAATACTTTAGGGGTTTCAGCAACTAAACTTCTTGCGGGGGTTTAGAAATTCGTTCGTTTTTGCTTCGAGAAATATTTCTTCTTTCAATTTTTTATTTTATCGACTCTTCTTCTTCTTCTTCTTCTTCTTCTCCTGCAGGCTTATATAGAAACTAAAACGTTTTGTGTGAAATTTTGCACGTCGGATATTAAATTTCAATATATAAAAGAATAAGTACGAAATATCGGGTGGCTGTAAAACGTGCCTAAAAGATTGCACGTTTTCAGTTATTATTTTCATTCGCGAAATCGATAGGAATTTTCCATGTTTTTTTTTTGTTTTTTTTTTTTTTTTTTCCGTTTCCCAAAATATATAATAATTTACACGAAAAATGACGAGGGGAAAGATACTGCTGGATGCTGCCCTCCGCCAAACATCTGTGTCACTTTTCTCCTAATTAATTTTTTAACAGCAATTTTAGCGAGGGCGTAACAGCTTCAGCTTGGGAAAATTGTATCACTCTTAGCTCTTATATATATATACTAACGTATCTACAGGTATAATATTGTCGACGAAATAAAACGATAGCGATTATACACGGAGAAAATTTTATAGGAGAGATTCCCATACTACGTATAGTTGCGGTGGGACATACTTGTAATATGGCGATGGTTCCGATACTTGTACTTAATTTTCCATGAAAATAAGAAAGACATTCCTATATTCGTGGTGACGTTTGGTATACAGTATAGGGACGATCGCCATATTGCAAGTATATCCCACCGCAACTATACGTAGTATGGGAATCTCTCCTATAAAATTTTCTCCGTGTAATACATATAGGAGTGAAAAATAACTAGATCAGCTTCATTTTCAATTTCTTATATATAGGTAGTAAATATTATATTATAGTTTTAAACATCGTCGGGAAGTTAAGGGGACCAGTACAGCGACTTTTCGAGAAATTATCATAGTCCAAAATCAATTTATTTCATAACCAAAGTTCATTTCACATGAAAATATTTTTCTTTTTCAAAATCATGTGTCGTAAGGATTTTAGAGCACCGTTGGACCGATTCAGGTCATCTTGGATTCATTTTCTTCAGAAAACAAATCCTCATCGTGTGAATGTAGGGAATTTAAAAATAAAAAATTATGTCATAAGTTATGATCAATTTACCAAATTTGAAAAAATTATTATCACTCATTTCTTAAATAACTTGGCCAAAACGAAAAATTTTCAAAATTCCTACATTCACATGATGAGGATTTGTTTTCTGAAAAAAATGAATCCAAGATGACCTGAATCGGTCCAACGGTGCTCTAAAATCCTTACGACACATGATTTTGAAAAAAAAGAAAAATATTTTGATGTGAAATGAACTTTGGTTATGAAATAAATTGATTTCGGACTATGATAATTTCTCGAAAAGTCGCTGTACTGGTGCCCTTAATCTGAAATGAAATTTATCGATCGGGAAATACAGATTGTAGAAATAATTAAAACCGGTGATACTCGCAACAATTAGGAAAGGCGACGCAGAAGCTACAGGATAAGATAGATATATATGAGAAAAGGATCTTCCTTACAAGCTCGTGTCACATTGATAGATGATAATTAAGAGTGATCGTTGTCTCACGAAAGGAACTTTCCCACGCCGGCTGATGCCAGTGTGCTGGTTCGATTTATTTACTCTTCACCAAAGTTTATAAACCAGTATGAATCTTCTTTTTCTTGAATTTGTTTTTTTGGTTTTTTTTTTTTTTTTTTTTTTCATCACTTACAAAACGTCGTGCGACCTTCAACGAAACTAATATTTACTTCGAAGAACGCCAAGAATTTTGTACAATTAACGCATCATGACGTTGAATAGCGCTAGAGCCTTGCGTATAATATATGATACGAAATTTCAATTTGGGGATTATTTTCAAGGAAAAAATGAGGAAGATCAGTTTTAGAAATTGAGTAAAATTGACGAACTGATGATTAAAACGAAGGTTGTAAAAAAAAGACTAGAAAAATTACGTATATTAGTCTATAAGGTAATTGCGGACATTATCGCATCGTATATATATATATATATATAGAAAATTGTACAGTTGGTAATTTAACTCGTTTAACAAACAGTACTGGAAATTATTTACACACCACTAGCTAATAGTTATTGACCACGAATAGGGTAGGTATAGGTTGATAGGTGTACGTTGGGTGAGTCTCGGAAGCATCCCTTGGGAGCATCCCATTAGTAGAAGTGGATAGACACGCGATACGATGATATTGGTAGTTGCAATTCAGTTACGTTGTTCTAAGAGCAAAGATAGGGTAATAAATTTTATAATTCTTTTTTTTTTTTTTTTTTTTTTTTTATTATGTCTACTATATAGGGGTGGGAGATAATTAGGTTTTATACTAAAGTGCAGGTTTAAAAATAATACAGCTTATTCAATATATATATAATACATGTAGTATATGGCTGTAATATTTAATATCGTTAATATCCTGCTGCAGCAGTTAAACTAACTTTGAAAATTTGTTCCCCCTTTTTTTTTTTTTTTTTTTTTTTTTTTATACTATATCACGAATATACATATAGGTAATATACGCCCGAGACTTATAGGATATAGAAAAATTTATGTAGAATTAAGATCAGGATATTCACGGAATATCTCTATCACTGTTCAATTACCGTCGACAGGATTCGTACCTATACGTACGAGGGATGGAATACCATGGATGTACAAAATGAATTTCAGACGTGTTGGGACTGCGAGATATCATGCGAGAGAAAACCTTGGCGAATAATTTTCACCACCTCTCTACATACATTTATATATACATATATAATATATATGTAGTATATACATACATCGACCAACAAGCAACCGAATTACCGAAGGGAAAACGAATTTTTAATTCAATTTTAAAATATATCACGATAAGGTATACCTTTCACCTATATACACTCACAAATTTTTTTCGTTGCACTAAGTTTCGCATAAAACGTCTGGTCTGATCTTCTGAAATCTCAACTCCTTTGTTCTTCAATTTTTTTCGACAGATATACGTATAATTCGGAAATTTTATTAAAACACATTCAGTGGTGTAAAACCGAATTAGCGCTCGCGCTTTAAATTCTGATCAGCGTCCTCTGCATTCAACTAAATTTTCAAATTCTACTTATGTGGTATTCCACGTGAACCGGACCAGTTTTTGGCCTGAGGTCATCGAATTTGACGCCAATGCAGATTCAGATTCCTTGTTACTATATGAGATGCCCCCAACAGTTACAGAGCTTGAAAATAATTGATTCAATTTATATCGCTGTCATAATTATGCCAAAAATTTAATTACCACATTTTCAACTCCACTTATCTCAGCCATGCATGAACAAAATCATAAATTCCCATAGTGCATTCTACGCGCATAAATGAGCTCTTTCGAAATATGTAGCACTTCAATTATTTTTGGAATTCTTGAACATGTAAAACTTTGAAAATATGCGATTTCTTTGTTCTTCTACCGAAGGGTCACACCAATTGCCCCGAAATTTTCACCGAAATTACTTCGAGGTGGCACTAAGAAGTGATAAAAATTTCAGCCTCCCGTTTTTCTTCTTTTTTTTTTTTCAACAAACCGGCGAAGCATGTAAAACTTGGAAAATATGTGTTTTTATTTTTTTTCTACTTGAAGGGTCACACGGATTGCCTTGAAATTTTCACCGAAATTACTTCAAAGTGTCACAAAAAAGTGATAAAATTTCCAGCCTCCCGTTTTTTACTTTTTTTTTTGCCAAAAACCGGCCCGGTTCACGTGGAATACCCCTTATACGTTCTAAAAAGTCTGCAAAAAATCGACTCAATCATCAATTTAATTTCATTCTTTAAATTCATTCGTCAATCAGTTCGCAAAACGTTTTATTTATTAAATATCGAGTAGCTGTAGGTGGAAACCAAAATCACCAAGGCTCTGAATTTTTTAATTTTTAATTTCGCATTCAGGTGCAAATCAGAATTTCATTCCATAGATAGAGGTCCAGTAAGAACTTTTCGAATAAAACTAAAATTTCTACTACGACTTAGGACATCAATTTATGTTGATGCATTAGCTCGTCTGTTCTCATTTAATAATACGATGATTATTGTTGTTCTTTATTCGCTTCCTCCTGTATAGCTTTATTTATAAGTCACACACGAATCCTCAGATCTAATAAATTAGATAATGACGTAATTTGAGCTAACTTTTAAGGCTTAAAAACAAACAATTGAACGTGCTCAAGTCCCGAAATTCGAGCTACACCCTTAAGCCTGATCCGATATTGTCTCTTACTACTGCGAAAGCAGAAAGGTGTCTCTATAACTTTTCTGCAAATATATACGTTTCGTTCATTTTCATTTACGATCAGCATAATATGAATATACTGAAAGTCATTAATAAACTGGGGGATTAATTTATTCGAGTTTAATATATGTCGTAATTAGTTAAATGCTTTACCAAAGACGTGGATGGGGTACTAAAGGAATAATTATTAGCAATTTCTTGGACAACCTTCACACCCATGTTTGTTCGCTAATTATTGACCAGTTCTACCTTCGCGCTATTGGCCAGTGATCAAAACGTATGTGTTTACAAACCACTTGGACTAATTACTTATCATTACAACATTACATTGTGTGTCTAGGCTTGACTCGATGACATTTACGGTATAGGCTTAGCCCGATTAAAATCTATTATTAGAGTTTCTGATCACGTCGTACATTCTGTTGCAATTTTCTAACTGACTTTCGCAGATGGCTGAGTGAAATTGAAATAATTGCAGGAAGCGATGAAACTGAAAATCGGCTAGTTATTAGGGATGGAAAAAGACTATGAAGGAAAAATTAATATCGGTAAAGCAATTGCTTGAGCCAAGATCGATGCACTATTTCAAAGAGATGAAAAGAACTCTCACAGATCGATTATAAATCGTTCTAAAACGATGCGTTCTGCTTTAACATGATTTTAAAAGCTCTTGGAGCTGTCGAGCTGAATAATTGAGATTCACGTCTCTTGAATTTATTTTGGTAGCCATTTTTGATTATATATAGGTTCGATCGGTCCCTTCCGGCTTTAGACAGATTTTTACTGCATCAGCTGTTTGTGAAAAGTGAGAATACTCAGATTCTACGTAGGTATACAATAAAATCGAGGAAATGTATAAAGACGAAAATTCTATATTCGTAGAAAGAAATGCCAACAATAATTTAAATCCTTTGAAATGTTATTTTATAAATTCTCCAAGGGTGGATTTCGATGCGATCTAACACGGCTGATTTTTTTATGAAACTGCGTCACATATAGTATATCTCATTCATTTCTTTGCTTTGGCTCTCATTCCGAGAGAAATTCAAACGTTCAGATTACGTAGGAGGTAGTTTTGGCTGCCACTTATTGACCCGATACTTTTTAGACGAAACATTGCCGTGTAATGCTCCATCGAGACACAACGGCGCCTAAGACCTGGCATAGCTAGGCTTTCGAAATGACTTGGATAGGAGACACCGTCCTTGTTTGCACTTGGCAAATGTCTAGCTAGGCTGAAGGGTGCTGATTAATTGCCAACGATCGCGAATTAAACCATATACCTTATACATGACCAAAAATCGATACATATTTTTTTCCCATTCTTATATTTGCCATCATGTGACTCTTTCACTTCCTCCCTACCATCATGATATCGACCTGATTATTCAGCTTGTAGTCTGATACGCGGATTATTCTATTAGTCCAGCTCTAAGTACCCTACGATAGAACTTCTATGACTGATCGAACCCCTGGCTTTATCGCTAATTAATTAGTTGGATGAAATGAGGGTACCTTGAGCCTGCATCTATTACCCTAATTGCATTGATTTCAAGGATGATTCACAAGAACGCAATACACCTGAAATAAGCCTTTACTTGATTATACAATCAACACTTCAATAGATTAAATATCAACAGCACAACATTTAATTTGCACCTTCATTTCTGAGCTCTCCCATTATTTCACTAAAGGTAATCAAAAATTTCTGAAATATGTAAATTTTTTAATTCGCGATGCAATATTTTTTGCAAATAGTAGCAGTTCTGTAATTTTCTAACGTATCGTACGACAGATTATGTTTTTCTATAAAATTATTAACAATAATGGCATATGGATAAAATTTTAACAATTTATTTTTCTCAGTCGATGATATTTGCTTCTGAAGTCAACGTAGGGGGGGTCTGGTTAGTATCGTTTTTCCCAATGCTTTTGAAACGTGATAATTCACTATGTAGGTATGCCTTTATCGTTTATAATTTCTGAATTGCAGCTCGCGTCGATTGGGTAGTCCGAAAATTGACTGAATTTCAATTCCTCCAAGGTGAGGCTACACAGTAAAAACTTTTTTGTAAAATTTACCACAAAAGTTTACTTTTTTTTACACAAAATTTGTGTTATTTCAACACAATCCGTTTATGTTAAAAAAAGTAACACAGCTTTATGTTAAAATTAGCACAAAACTATGTTAAAATTTTGTGTTGATTTGAAAGTAACATTTAGAAAGTGTTACTTTCGTATCAAATTAACTTTTTAGTGTGTAAAAATATTTAACACAAAAATTTTAACACGGATTTTTTTTTTTTTTTTTCATACAACGACGAAATTTTTTCTACACCGTGTAGCTGGGGGTTGATGAAATTCTTCGAAGGGTCGTAGTTCGAATTCGTCAAGAATATTAGCAACGAATTCGACGGTTGACTTAAAATTTGAATAATTATATTAGCATTTGTTATTTCATTTCCAAGATAAAGATTCGACGCACAACATCCCCATTCTCGAAAATTGCGGATGTTTGCAAAAGTGTACGTGTACATCTAACTGGTATTATATATTCGTATGCTTGGCAGTCTTATTTCATTTGGGCATCATTACACTGCTTTGAAATTACAGGACGAATATGAAATGTGAATAAAAATGAGTATACTGAAATATTTACAGAATCACCGCACGTACGAATTATTATAATATCTGCACTAAGCTTTGACTGATTCGATTATATATATATATATATATATATACAAACGTTATGTTACATGACGGTAAAGGAAATGTTCATAATTAATTTCTAATTTGGCAAGCAATATTTTTTTACGCGTGTTGCACCCAAATGTCCTAATCATTTCGTTTCTCGGTCTATAAGAATGTACCTACGTACATATATTCGTACCTTAGATGACTTTGACAATTTTTATCCAACTGCAGTATTTGACATAATTTTCTTTTTCCTATTTTATTTTATTTTAATTTTTTTTTTCTCATTACTCTGGTTGACTTTTACTTTGATCAACAATTATAAGCAGATATACTAAATTGTATCTACGAAACAACGGTCTGCAATGCCCATTAGTGGAAGGCAAAAGGACAGTTCGTCGAAATCCGCTTAGCAGAGAGAAACAGAGATGCTAAATAAAATATACTACCCTGCACCTACCCACTCGGTAGAGACAATTAGAAACAGACTCGAACCTCCGCGTCTAATCTTATTATAATAAATACACTTGTTATCAAAGTTGGACGGTGAATGGTATATATATACAGTTTTTACTCAATTTAGTTGCACACTACTCTAAAAATACGTAATCATATATAACGTCCTGCGAAAAACACTGACAATCAGTTTTCCTCCCTTATAAGAATACCTATAGGTATACATATAGGAGGAAGAAGAAGAAGAAGAAGAAGAAGAAGACTGCAATCAGAGTGAGCCATAGGAATCTGTATCTCTTTTCACTCTTGAAAATGCTTGTGAAATATTTATTTTACGATCCGTTCTCTCTGAGAGATTTATTTTTTTCTAGTTTGCACGAGCGATTTCCTGGCAATTTTTTTTTTCTTTTTCTTTTTCTTTTTTCTTCTTCTTTTTTCTTTTTTCTCTAGCAGAACGATAGATTCGAAACTCTCCCCTATTATTTCTACTATCGACTAAAATTCTACTCTTCTTGAATTATTTTTTTCATTTCTATTTTTTGTTCGACGATCGCAGCAGCCTCCCTTTGAAAGAAAATAAATTCATTGAAATCGAGGTTCGCGGGTCGGTGGTGCCCAATTGTCAGATTTTAAATTCATTCGATGTTACCAACGACTTATTGAGTTACATCTTTAGTTCCGCCCTGTGGCCCAAAATCTCACGGATTGTAAGCCTTTGAATTATGTTTTTTTTTTCTTTTTTTGTTTGTTTTTTCTTCTTTCTCACCTGGTTAATAAAATGCCTTATCAACGCCGGTAAATCAGCGTTGCTAAAAAAAGAAAAAAAGAAAAAGAAATGAAAAGAAAGGCTTTGCATCAATAATCGTTATCAAATATACCAGGTTATCATTCTACGGTTACATATGAACACTAAATATGTCCAGAATACCGTAATAAACATGATCACATGATCAGCTTTTTTTTTTCTTTTTTTCCAACTAACGCAATCCAATACACTTAAAAATGATTTACAACACACCCGATTTCCCCATATGCGATAATAACATACCTACCTAATATACCATAATCGATCGTGTCGTTGCCCGATCTTAAAAGCGTGTTTTTCATAAACTTATAAAACCTCGATTTAGATGATTAGAAGCTCATCGATTAGGCATACCAAAAGTAAGAAAAAAGCTCACGGGTTTGTATGCTAGGATATTGCGAGGACCAGAAACGAGCCGGAAGTCTGTTATGCATACGGTGACTAGATATATATGGTAATAAAAAAGTAGGTATATAAATTCACGTTGAAAAGCTTCCGCCACATTCGTTTCCTATTATCTGCGAAGCGACCTTATCGATATCACACTCACGTACCAACTTCCATGCAAGAGCTATCCAGCCACTTGAAAATTGTACGGATTTAGTTTCGGATGTGAAATGTTCGTTGTATATCCTTGTTTCTTTTTTTCTTTTTATTTTTTTAACTCGTTTTTGTTGAAGAGCTGAAGAATACGAGAGCAAATTCTTTATCATTTTAATCGCAAGAATCGAACGAATTTAGATGATGAAAATATATGCCGGCTGCAGGCATATTATAGTCCTGATGAGATCCCGAGTAGAAATTGACGTCAGGCGAAGATCAGGCCCCGCACAGGCTTGCTGACAGCCTGATAAGGCCCCGATTGAGAATGTTACGCTTTGTTCTAGAATCACCTGAACAGTAAGTAGCGCCTGAGTAGCGCCTGATCATTGCCTGACCAGAGGCTTGTTGACGCCTTGTTGACGGATGCCCGATGATGACCTGGTCAGGGCCTGGTGGAACGTCAGGCTAGCCTTATCAAATTTCTACTCGGGATGCGGTATAATCTTCGTTAATATAAAGTTAATTACACCCTTGGTAAAACGGAAGATAAAATTGATGATACGTCACAGCTAATGTATAAGTTAAGACGGTTGTATAACGATAGCTAAAACGAAGTTTTATTAAACATATAAAACGTGAGATATCTACCTATAAGCGAATACAAAGCTAACTGGAGCATGGGCTCCGTACTGGTTTGAGAAATTTTTACAACCCAGTAATTTGTTATAAACCTACTCCTCTATAATATACCTATATACCTTTATATTCCATAGGTACAAAAGACAGGGTTCTACCTTATAAGCACCAAGTCGACTTTTATGCTCTCTCGTTATAAGATATGCTTCGCGAATAGGAATAACGAAGGACCAAGTAGGTATATATTCCGTTCGTCCTGCGGTTCAGGATCATTATAATATACATACATAGCAATTCTGAGATTTCAACGACGCGTACTACTAGCTGCCACCGCAGAATTCAAGATCATTTATATATACCTGTGTGTGTGTGTATAGGTAGTACCCCTGAAATCTCGCTTATTACTTCGAAGACAACAGGATACTAGAGGTATTCTTTGATCCTTGATGCAAACTTATGTCTCCCCTTGCTATAAATGTCACGCCTGCGGAGTTCAAACATCGCAGTTCTAAAGTACTTTGGGCCTATTGTCGTCACAAATGTGACGTACATTACGTGTCTCTGCGTCAGTCAAAGATTGACGTGGTGATGCAGTTGGGTTCATCACTCATCGTTCATCGTTCATCCTCTATCATTTCGACGTTCATCGTTCATCCCTTATCGTTTATCTCGGTCCATATAGTACGTAGATGCCGAGCGAAAACGTGCTTCTTGATTATGCTTGTTTTTGCACCGCCGCCGCGCTGTAAGGCTCGCGATAAGACGTCACCTGCCTACTCGATTGGGGAGGATTCAGATAAAGGGATCCTTGATTATATATATGCGCTCCTGTTCTTGACGTTTAACAATTTATTTTATTCCTAAGACGATCTGAGTTAACCACATATTCGCCCGTTGCAAATTAATCGAATTGCAAAACTCAGATGAATCTTCAATCCTAATTAGAAAAAAAAAAAAAAAATTACGAAATATCTTGGAGTTTTTCTTCGCAGGAATTAGATCTAGATCATATCGCGATTATACAGTATCGTGTGAAATATTGAATATGATATAATAATAATAATAATAATAAATACCGGAATACAAATTTTTTTACAAATTTATGTAGCTTGAAAAAGTTTTCCCCGTATTTCTGTGTCAGAAGAGAAGAACAAAATTTACTTTCACTTTTATATCACCGAATAAAAGCTCACACGTATACCTATACACATATATACCAAAATTTATCTCACATTAAAATCCCGCCTAACTTTTGTTGGGAAATTTATTTTTCTTTTTTTTTTTTTTTTTTTTTTTATTCGTAATTTTAACATCAGTAAAGGTGACGTTATCGCCATGCGGCTATCTATACCGGTGTCAAATCTCGCTCAGTTATTAACGAAATGATAACTTCACAGGGTTTTATACCGCCAAGTAGAACTGCTGCACCCTGCACCGAGAAAAAAAAAGGTTAACTTGAGCCAAGAAAATTATTCTTGACTCAAGATTATTTTCCGTTCCAAAAATAAAGACCGAAATTTTCTCAAATCAAATCAAAATTTTTCTTGAACCAAGAAAATTGAAACAACCAAGAAAGTTGGAACAACCAAGCAAATTGGAACAACCAAGAAAATTTGGAAAATTTTGATTTGATCCGAGAAAATTTCGGTCTTCATTTTTGGACCGCAAGATTATCTTGAATCAAGTCAACCTTTTTTTCTGTGTGTGTATATATATATAAACCGTTGCAGGGTACAATACTAGAATAATGAAACATCGATCTATAAGTTTGCCATTTTTTTGTTTTGTTTTTTTATTACACCAAAACTTTCCGCGAAAGAAACTATGACATCGAGAAGGTCTCGAGACCATCCAATGAATAGAAAACGAAAGTTCTCCTTTCCTCTGCACTTAGGATCGCAAAAGCTCCAAAAGCATGGACCATCTTTCATCGGTGTATGAGAATCGCGTGTGTTACGACTGATCAATATGCATTACTCAAGCTTTGGCTTTAATAACCATCGTGGGTGAGGTTTACCTTAGAATTTTCTCTCAGAGTTGGGTATACTATAAGGTGTCTGCAAGCTCTGAGAGGGTGACGATAATTACGTCCTCAGTAAAACATTTGAAAATAAATTATATACAAGTTCAATGAAGTTTCGGATGATATAATATCGTCATTTTAATTGTCTATTATATAATATATGATATTAATTGTTGACCTGATTTACGGAAATAGTTCATACCTACCCTTATCGCAAAATATAGAAAAAAAAAAAAAAACATAAAATAACATACCGTGATGTGAAGCCTGGCTGATAAGTGTCAGTTAAAATGACAAGGCTAGAAGGCTGGGGGTCAGTGCGTAAAAATATTACACATTATGCCTCGTTTGCCATGCATAAAAGTCATTTTTCTAATTTTCTTTTATTTTTATCTCGCGAACAAAAACTCACCCCGAGAGGCTATATACAGGCAAATTATTATTATTAAAGCTGTGTTATTCTATCTCTGCAGGGATTAGTAGATGTCTATTGTCTAGCTTAATCCAGGAGTTGGATTTTCCCAGATTTCGTCGAAAGCCGCGAGATGTTTAATTTAAATTTTTTTCCATCAAATTATTATATAAACGTAAAATTTATACGAATATACGGTTTGTCGTTTCGTTTCAATCAGTTTCAACACAATTTGCGTATAAACACATATATATGTAGTTTGGAATTCTTTCATAAACTCAGACATTACCGTTAGTATGTATAATGGACCTGCATACCTACATGAAAATTTACCCTTACGGGGGTATAAGTGCGCGCGGTCTGACATCCCCGAATTTTCATACTCTCAAAGTTTAATGTAATTGAATTTGACGGGTAGTCAGATGGGTTTAAAAATATACGAAACCTCGCCGGATACGTCGACCTATACGCGAATTTTCACGTTATATGGGTATAAAATTCGCCAATCAAAATTACGATGTGAAATTTTAACGAGATTTTTCATTTTTTTATTTAAAAATTCGATTTTTAATTCAGAAAATTGAACAATAATTATCATCATCGTCGTATAATAAATATATGCATAGATTCATAGATTTCTTACCTAATAAACTGCTACCAACACTTTGCCACTTTTCAGACACAATTAGCTGAATGCACTGAGGGATAGAAATTCTGCAAGGTGTCGTTACACTATAACACTCACTGTGACATAAGCACTTTGGTTAAAAAAAGCCACGTGTGTGTAATTCTTCGACATTAGTAAATTTGGTGTTTTTTTTTTTTTTTTTTTAAATTATTTTCCAACCAATCAGATGATCAATTAAACACTTTGGTAACTGAACAAATCTGTATACAGGCACGTTTCATTAAGCTGTTACAAAACGCTCAATAAAACTCTTAGAAATTGGTTTTCATTCACAAATTGTCGATTGAAAATTGTTATAGTTATTATAAAATGGAATGTGGCTCGAATCGAGGGTCTCAATCACATTTTTAATCATTTATTGTTAAGTCAATTTTCCATCCAGGATATAAATCGGGGAAAATTACAGCGGCGACAAATTACTGATATAGAAACAGGGAAATTCTGGACAATTTGCAGTATGAATTATATCATTAAAGTAAGGTAGAATTTTTTAGAACGAATTCGTTTCGCAATATGACGATTGGCGTTTTAATTTTTTAGGATGTTCCAGGTTGGATGATAATTAAAGTTAAGTTGATAAAGTCGTTTCCATACTTCACTGGATTTTTATAATACCAATTGACCTGCAGCTGGTTTATAAATCTGGCTAAAATAAATCAGCGTATATTGTTAATAACAGTTTCTAAAATCCATATTTCTTTTTTTCTTTTTCTTTTTCTTTTTCTTTTGGGATTGATGTTTGATAAAAATGTCAATCAAGATCGCAAAGACTTCGGTAATTTCAAACGAGGCTCGCGCGAGGACGGTGGGCGATGAGCGACTGAACGGCGCGTCGCGACGTCGGCGTCCATCTCCTCCCACACATCAGAGACGCGCCGGCAACTCGAGACCTCAGCATCAATGCTTCGCAATACAACAGGTTGCATTGCTTTTCTTCGCCTTTTCTATTGGATATATATAATGCGTGTTATCATTTTTCTTAACATTTTCAATTTTTCTCTAAAATATTCTAAAAAAACTTTTTTTCGCCCGCAGATTCGCCCTTCGAGGACATTTGTCACCGAACGTCACAACCTTCGATTGGAAGCTTATTCAACCCTCTTTGGAGACAGAAATTTTCTCCTCTAAAAACTTTGATCCGTTTTCTTGCTCCATCTCTTCGTTAAATTCAAACGAAAGTAAAGCGAATAGAGGTAATCGTTTTTCACGTTAGGATATGCTCGACAGAAATTCCTTACTTACTTACTTACTTACTTACTTACTTACTTACTTACTTCCTTCCTTCCTTCCTTTATTTGATCGCGATTCTTTGCAAGATGAACAAAGTTTTATCTCATATAAAGGTTTTGCTGAATTTTTTTTTTTTACCACGATTTATAATAGTAGGATATACGTTTTTGAGTTAATTTGACAAAAATTCATACGCATTTTAAATTTCTACATATAGGGATAGGATAAAAATATATATTCGTATATGTACACAGAAAAAAAGGTCAACTTGAGCCAAGAAAATTATTCTTGATTCAAAATAATTTTGCGGTCCAAAAATGAAGACCGAAATTTTCTCGGATCAAATCAAAATTTCGGTCTTCATTTTTGGACCGCAAAATTATTTTGAATCAAGTCAACCTTTCTTTCTGTGTACACACTTTAATTTCAACGTTTAATAAAACCACGTTGGTAATTATAAACGCTGGGAGATGCAGCATGAGGGGATAAATTAGAGCACAACCAACGCATTCTGGACATCAAATTTGCATAGATATGAACTAGATATATGTAAATTCCTGTAGTCTGACAATTTCGATGTCTAAACCCTCAATCCTGCGATTAATGTAACCGAAAATAAATGTTTTCAGATATAAAAAATCAGGGGTCTATCTTTCATGATATAATTGTTTATAAATTGGTTGACTTGGGTTTTTGCGTAATTCTGCATCAAGGAGAGAAAAATGTGAGATAACTAGGCACGTAGTAGGTATGTAGTACCTACGCGTGATAGCGTTTCATACGGAATTAAAATACCTGTACCATTGGCACAGGCTCGTAGAACACACGCACGTAATAGTTTTAATTTTCCGACGAAATAAGGGGAAAAAAAAAAAAAAAAAAACGAGAATATGTCGCAAGATTGACGTCAGTTTTGTCAGGCGACAAGGGTCTTGGTGAAAAGATGTGCGGAGCTACCAGTTGCTACTTTACAATTCAGCGGCCATCCGGTCGTTCGAACTCCGATTTGATGGATTCGAGATATTTGAGAAAAATAGAAAACAGTGATCCGGAGAGTGACTGGCCTGTCTTATCTTCCCAGATTTATATTCCGCTTTTGTTCACCTTCTATATGCCTTTTGTAATCCCCCTTAAATTCGGCTGAAAAAATTTCATCTCACTCTCAGAAACTATAATGATGATAGTGACTAGCAGAAAAATGATGAAAATAGTTTCTCGAAGAGTGTATGGTACAAATTAGTTGAGTACTTATTTAATATAGTATAAAGAATTAAAAAACGATGTTCAACTCATAATCAAAAGGTACTAATTCTATTTCTGTTTTTCGTTTTCACAATTTAATATAAAATCAAAAAATTCTAGGCCAAAATGCAAGTCGATAAAATTTTTTATCACGTTACAAAGAATATTCCGAATATCATTTTTCCTCATAGAATCATTAATGATGAGACATTTCATCGTCAACGGTCACAGGAGCTTTTTTTTACCATTGAATAATGATCAGACACATCAGTATGCATTGAGCGCATACGTGTCTTGGGTCTCTGTGCTGTTCTAGCCAGCTGCACAGGGACATTGGAGAAGGTTTTTTTTTTTTTTTTTTTTCTCTTTTGGGTTCTTAAAGTCGGTGGTCCTCGTCCTTTTTTGCGTTTGTTGAATAAGAGAAATGGTTTGATTTTTTATTCGTTAGTTAAGACTGAGAGCATTCTCTTGAATGTTAATTCGCTGAAACAATCACCCGGCTGATTACGTAGATTCAATGTGAATACTAAAAAGGACTGATCCCACGCTTTGAAACGCTTAAAAATAAAAGTTTATCAAACTTTTATAACTCATCATGCTGCATTGAATTCAGTGCATTTTATTTTATCAAACTTTAAATCCGTAGATGAATTTAGCATGAGTTCGAAAATAATGCTCGAGTCGTTTTAATAGTAACGCGAGGGAATCGGACGAATTGTCAAAGCCATACGTTAATCAATACCTACTCAACGTGTTTCAATTAGCCGTTTGTCAATTACTGCATTGGGATAAAGCTTTGTCAATATTCGACGCCCGATACGAATAACAGCAGATTCCGGGTGAAAAAGAGCACGATTCAAATTGCGTGTGGAAAAGAGCACATTTCAGATTCCGGGTGGGAAAGAGCACGTTTCAGATTCCGGGTGGAAAAGAACACGTTTCAGATTGAGAATGAAAAATAGCACGTTTCAGATTCACTCGAAAACTAGCACAATTCAGGTTGAACCGAATATTACTTATTAGCAAGTGTCAGGTAGGTTTATTATAAGATTGAATTGAACATTCAATGATAAAATTGAATCGAGTTTTTGTGCATAATTGTGCATTTCCAATTTCATAATGAACCTACCTGACACTTACTAATGAGTAATATTCGCTTCGCCTGAATTGTGCTAGTTTTCGAGTGAATCTGAAACGTGCTATTTTTCATTCTCAATCTGAAACGTGTTCTTTTCCATCCGGAATCTGAAACATGCTCTTTTTCACTCGGAATCTGAAACGTGCTCTTTTCCACCCGGAATTTGAAACATGCTCTTTTTCACCCGGAATATGAAATGTGCTGTTGTTCGTATCGGGCGTCGATATGATGATCCCAAAAACGTTACCCAGACAGCAAAAAAATAAAAGTGGTCTCAAAGACGTCATATGAACGTCAAATGCGCCACATTTTGACGTCTTAAAGAAGTCCAGGACATCTCTGACGTCTTGAAGTCGTCCTGAGGACTTGCGACGTCTTTAAGACTTCAAAAAGTGGCGCATCTGACGTCCATATGACGTCCCCAAGACCACCCCAATTCATTTTGCTGTCTGGATAGGTACTCGCTTTGCGCTGCGAGTAAAATTTGTAGGTATACTCTCAATTCAAACGCAATTTTTCTTTTCAGCTTCTTTTTGTTTTTTTATTTTTATTTTTTATTGTCAAACGGGTAAATCAGTCAATATTGATCAATGACAAATAATTCTATGTATTTAAAATGAACACATCGACTCTGTTTTAATTTTTCTGAAACCCTTAAATGAAAACCTGAAAGTGTAAATGATTAATTAGGATTTGACGAAATATTCGATTCGAATTTGCAGTCTCGTGTAATTTTCCGCAACGAGAAATCAGCAGGAATAAAAATCGCGCAATAATGATCGTCCCGCGATTATCTGAAGCCAATAGATTGTACAATGATGACGCAATACGTCGCGTATAGTTAATTGCAATTGGTAAATTGGTCACGAGTTTCGCGACTAACTACCCATTGTCTATAATTAATGGCTGAATGAATTAATGAATGAATTGTTTATTTTCTAATAATAAAGTTTTAGCTTATGGAACTTCCTTCGACCGGTCTTTGACATTGAAATTTATCTTCAAACAAAAAGCCAATTATATTCATTACTGATTCGCACACGTCACGTACGGACGCAACCACGTTTTTATAGACGCGGAAGCGACGATTAATTCAATTATGTTATGTCTCTGAACAATTTTTATCTGTCTCGTATTTAAATGGTTTTTGATTTTATTGAAATTTTTACATGTGAATTCGAAGTTCTGATTCTGATAGATAAATTTAGAAGCTAATACATCCCTGATCACCGACTTGTTGCGGTAGGGGGTGACGCATTAACGATAAGGAAGACTCCGATTATAGTCGATAGTGAGGAGTTTGAATTGCCGAGTTTCGGAAATTACTAAACTCCCATAACTGCACAGTAGCTAGAGAAGAAGTTTCGAAATCGTTAGAGCAAGAATAATGATCGTCAAACACAGCTGCCATAAGTAGGTATGATATAACGAGACGCGTAGTCATTAAATGGTAGTAGAATATAAAAAACTGGTGGATCAACCTTATCGCCAGATATATTATGAAGCGTTTACGGGAATTAATTAAAATCTCAAATATTAATTAAAAAGCGCTGAGGATTTCAATTGAAAAAAAAAAAAAAATATCGAAGACGAAAATTGATAGAAATTGAGTGAACGAGAATTGTCGTCGAGAGAAGGATCCGATTATTTCATGGATCGCGTAACTAATTGAAAAACCTTCGTAGAAAATAAGGCTTTATTTTTGATTTCGTATATTCGTTCATCTGTTTACGTCTTATTAAGACTAAACGTTTCGACGAACCGCGTGTACAGTTTTATTTCCTTTAAATAAATCTTGGGATGAATAAATGTTTTTTTTTTTTTTCGATATAGAACCGAATAATAAAAAATTTCGCTATCCAAGAATTCCGAGATCTGAATTCAGTGGAAGTTCTTAAACCAGTCAGACGCGCTTTCATTTAATCCTTTCGATCTCTACTCGAATACTCGAGTCTGACGACAAAGCGAAAAAATCGACGGATCGGTACCGATAGACGATTTATGGTTTTTCTTAGAAACCGCATTATTTTTTATCACTTAAATCGATTAAACAATAACAATGTTAACCGGATGGACGTAATTTCCGAGCGACTTTAATCACAAGGACAAAGAGGTAAATATTTTTTGAAAGGTATCCAAGAACGGTACTCGTGAAACAGCACGAAACGCATCGATTCCGCAGGAGCAATGTACTGCTGAATTTTCAGCTACTCTTGTTGCTTTTATTTTCTCTATAGAAGATTTCCGCCTTAATTCAGCAGCCGTTCTATTAAAGGGGAGATTTATTTTTGCTGAATTTTTCAGATGAAATTTTCAGGAATCTTTCATCCGAAAACGGTCAGATTCATGAAAAAGCTACTTTTGTTACATATTTATTGATATTTTGACCAGTCACACGAATTTGTATAAGAGATTTTGTCAAGTTGACAAAATCTCTTATAAAAACTTGTGTGACGAGTCAAAGTATCAATAAATATATATACCAAAAGTAGCTTTTCAATAGCGCTGACCGTTTTAGTACAAAAAATTTCTAAAAATTCATTTAAAAAATCCATCAAAAATGGATCTCTTAACTCAATGCGCCTTACCTTATGCAACCAGTGTCTCAGTTATGCAGTGTTAAGTAATTCAGTAAGGCGACGCTACCAGTTAGCAAACAGCGGCTATTTCATGAAGTATTTTAACCGCAAAAGGGTTGGCGGTAATAATTTAAATCATTATCTATTATATACCTACTGCCGAGAATTTATTACTTGGTGTAATAAGATACAGAATGATCTATGCTGACGTTATAGAGTCGAATCTGCACTCTAGCTGACGTGAGCACTTGAATTACTCAATTCTTGGGTCCTTTTTTCGTTCCTAAAGGTGAATTATGCAATTCGAATTTTTGGCAGCCCGTTTCCCAGCTAAAACACATCCGATCGATGTGAAATTGATATCAGTAACGCAGAAAAAGTGCACGGAGGGCGTGATGCTCTTGGATTTTCAAAAAGCGAAAATAAAATTTAGTTTTATTATTTATATCAAAAGTACTCTGTAACGAATAATCGTTGTTGCTGACATTGTACTTGATAAATATGAAAACACCCGAAACATTTTCGTTTTTTGGAAATCCAAGAGCATCATGCCCTCCGTGCACTTTTTCTGCGTTCACTGATATCAATTTCACATCGATCGAATGTGTTTGAGCTGAGAAACGGGCTGCCGAAAATTCGAGGTGTATAATTCGCCTTTCATGTCCCCTTAAGGCGCATCCCTAGTCACCCACCTCCTTTTGGTCGAAATGTGTCACATTTCGATTATTATCTGAGCCCAGGCGTCTAAAACGCAAAAAAGGCCAGCTTAGCGCAAATTCTATTTCAGTTCCGAACACATACGTCCAAAAAAATGTTCGTTTCGTGCAAAAATAGAGTCTACAGATGGTTTTTACATTGTTCGCCGAGGAAATCGAATTCGAATAATTTTGTAACCATGTTTATTGTAATTTTGTTTCCCACGAAACGGACATTTTTTTGGACGTATGTGTTCGGAATTGAAATAGAATTTGGGCTAAGTTGGCCTTTCTTGCGTTTTTGACGCCTGGGCTCAGATAATAATCGAAATGTGACACAATTCGACCAAAAGGAGGTGGGCGACTAGGGATGGGCCTTAACGTAACGCATTCGGTAGCTCGAACGTGTAGAGAATACCGAAACATGATCTGATTGCGAATACCATTTGCCTTCAATGACTCCAAGGCAACATAATTATTTAATGATGAAATTAATGTGTACTAATGAATTCATAATTACATGACATTAAATGAGTTTCTTTTTATTCAAAGCATGTTCTTTTAGATTTTTCTTTTTCAGCCTCAATGTAAATGGCTCAACAATTCCGATTTCGGAATATATACGGAATCTCTTTTAGATTCAGCCACTAAATTAAATGATAGGTTGTAATAAGGGAAGAGTCCGTTGAATAATGTTTGAATAATGTTATTTGCTAGAATTATAAATAAACTAAAATTATGGACAATATTGAAAAGCTAATGGGTCCTTAGATTGCGCAGAACTCTACGCAGGGAAATGACTGTGAAAAAAAAGTTATAGGGACGGTTGTAGATAGATATAAAATTAATTAAGTGTTTACCTAATTTGCGTTGAATTATTTTGAAATTCGTAGATATTCAATTTTCATAGCAAAATCAGACGTATGGCCGCTCTGCTTTTAACAGTATTGTAACAAACGAGTTTAATAACATAATCATCGATGTGTATAGGAACAATGAGTTACTGGTAAGTATCGTATAAGAATGCTCGTATCGTCAATAACGAAGGGATAATTATAAAAATAGTATTTTACTTAAGGATAATTTGGCTAAATCCATAAATTAATATACGATAAATTTTTTAACAACTAATAGTTTTCATATACTGTTCAAAGTTCACTGTCACACGACCAGAAAACAACACGACGATTATTTAGATATTAATAAATTCGATATAATGCTAGAGAACCTTATAGCATAGAATGAAAAACAAAAATATTGAAAAAATATCACACCTTATCAATTGTATAATATACTATAATATATAAAATAGACAGGAATGATTTTCGAGATTTGGTATATTGAGATTGAGATATTCTACAATCCAGGGCAGAGAGTCGTGTCATCTTCGTCTGTTACTAGTTTAGATTCTTGAATAAGATACTCTTCGAAACCTCCGCTGATAGAAATTTCTTCTTTACCACGCAGAGCCTTTCTGGTAATGAATTGTTTTACAACTGAAGGATTTACGTATGACATTGTCAAACGACATCCCCAACTGAGCAATGCCAATGGCTGTAAAAGAAAAAGAAAAAATTAAATTAAATTTACCATTATTTTAGTGCATGAAAAAAAAAGTTAGATAATAGATGGATACTATATCATTCGCTTACTCTTTCTTCATCCAAAAGTGTGTAAGGACTGATAACATGTCTCCTAAGACAACCGGACACTAATTTTTTCAGACGCTTTACTTCCATTGGGTTAGCGCAGGGATGATATAACATGACTATTGCACCATGCTGAAAAATTTCCAATCAAAGATAAATTATTTATTTATGAAAGAAATTTTGTTAGGATAATAAAAATGATCTATTATTCAGTTTTATTACCTCTAAACTATGGAGCCACCTTTGTTTAGGGAGGAATTTGTATTCTCCATAAGTAGGCCATACAGGTCTATGTGTTCCACTGTAGAAAAAAAATCATTATGAGATGGTGATCATTTTAAAAAGAGCTATTTTACAGAATAGGTACTCCTAGTATATGTTACAGGCTTACATATACCTTTTTTTTTGGAACTTTGTGAACAGGATTACATGAAAACTATTTCACCTACATGGTTTAGGTTTGATATAATGATTCAGTATGCATTGTTGCACTGTATCAAAGATCAGCGGAGAAACTCTCGTGACGTTATAATAATGAAGAAGAATATACTTTTCATTAATGCAAGAGTAATTCTGTACACATCAATTCAATGAGTCTAAATGGCATTTGGTAGCCAAATAGTGAATGAAAAACTTATTTCAAAGCCAAATTGATCCAAGTTTTGATAATTTTAGAATAAATTTGGAAATATGGATCTAAAAATTTGATATCAAGGTGTATATAAGCCTTTAACCAATTAAATATTGATAAAAGTAAGACTTTCCGTCTATTTAACACCAGACTAGACAATATATTGCATAAATTATTCTAAGAGATGAATATCGATCTTACTATATGGGAATGCTATCGCTATATTCAATTCTATCTGTCATACACTTGTGGATTGCCTGAAATAATATAAGATAATGAAAAAAAGAGAAAGAGTGGTAAGTAAGCGTTAAATACATTCAGAATATTATCAGTTGTGAGAATAACTGAACCCTAGGTAAACTTACAGAATAATAAGACGGTATATGTTCGCAGTACATTATCGGCCCATTTGAATAACTGGGCATTATTCTATGCTGATAACAAGTATAGTTTATTGGTGACCAGTTCCAATCAACACCTAAATTTGTCTAAAATGGAGTAAACAATTATCAAATGTTTAACGATGCGTTATTATTGTTATTATTTTATTAAGCAAGCATAAAACATCTGGCATTTATTTATTTAACATCATTTCTTGTCCTCTCTATATATTTTTTCTCTTATCTGAGACAGAATAATAAGAAAACAATTAAAGGAGGTCAGAATTGATCATCAAAGGAACCAATTGGAAATTCTTTAATTTTTGCACATCCAGAGTTCCAATTTGGAAATTCTTTAACATCATTCATTATCCTCTTTATTCTTCTCTTATCTGAGACAGAATAATGAAAAACAATTAAAGGAGGTCAGAATTGATCATCAAAGGAAACAATTTGAAATTCTTTAATTTTTTAACATCCAGAGTTCCAATTTGAAAATTCTTTAACATCATTCATTCTCTTCTTTATTTTTTTCTCTTATCTGAGACAGAATAATAAAAAAACAACTAAAGGAGTTTTAAAATTGATGATCAGAGAGTAGCCAATTTGAAATTCTCTAATCCCTAAACCTAATCAGTTGTTTAAAATAAGGTTTCCCTTACTTTCCCATCGTCGCATCCACCCGCTTGTACTCCCATCCCTACCGAATGTTTAGGATCCTCATTCACATTTGGATTTTTGAATTTACCAGTTTGATGAACTACTTTTGGTGGAGGAGTAGGCTCTCCCGGTCTAGAAGGTAGCCAACGACCTGTCCATCCTTCGTCGTCATTTTTTAATGGTATTTTACGCAAACTGGAATAACCTTCTCTAGGCTTGTGCCAGGCATCGTCTCTCTCTTCCTTATCTACATTTAGTTATAAATGTAGAAATGGAATTCGACTTGGTGAATTTATGATCATATTGTGTTAATGTTTTGATTGGCCGAGTGTGTGAAATTTTAGCACAAGGACCAAAAAATTGGGTTTTAAGTTCGAAAAAATTAGGTACTACGTCAAGTTCAGGAAAAATAACATAACGCAATTGAATATTCAACTCGAGATGAAAATGCGCGTCTTAGGTTAACGATATACATATTGTGGTGCTTACCTTCGCGCTCCGAATTGTAGGAGTAGCCGTTAACAAGGGCTAAAATGATGGTGAAAAAGATGAACGATAGCAGTACACAATGCTTCATTATATTTTCTACTGATAGGAAATATTGTGTTCACTGAATTTGTATTATCTCCTTCGATCCGACAGTTCGAAAAACGACGTGTTAACGAATGCGGTTATGAATTGCGACAGCGATTGTCAAGTGTCAAAGTATCAAAGTGGGGGATTCACTTGTGGTTCAGAAAATACACTAACGCCATCTGTTGGAATTATGGAAAAATTTGAGCAGCGCACGTTGTGATTGTCGAATACGTTTTACGATTCGAATTTTATATTTTTTCTGTGAGAGTTTGTGATCAGTAGTAGCGTTTGTTACAAAATTGGGTAATCATGTTTAAGTTTGGATTCACAGTCGGTGAGGTAAGAGAAGATAACGGTAATTTATAAACGCTTAAAAATTTGGTTTATTCATTTTGGGGTTATGAAAAGCACTGAAATATAATACAACTGGAACGAGCGCTGCGGTGGTGGGGGTTCCGAAGAGAGAGATAGCTTGGATGTGCACACCTGTCTCTCTCGCACCATGTACAGCCTGTCGAAAAGTTTATACCCCTCTTTGCACGTCGTAACTTCCATTAGGTTAAAATTTTTGCCGAGATGGTCCAGCGCATGCGCAGTAGCAAATAGAAAGAGATAGGTGGTCACATAGCAGCTATCTCTCTCTCCGGACAGCCAGACGCCTGCTTAACCACGGAGCGCTCGTTCCAGTTGTATTATATTTCAGTGATGAAAAGGCGCCGTTGATGAAATTGGCGGGAAAGTTTGATATTCAATTTTTCGGAATATATCATCCACTGTGAACGAAATCTAAACTAAATAAATAAAATGCGTATTACTTATGACTTAGATGAGAATGAAATGACCGAAAATTTATCACTTGACTGGTTTCCTGCATCAAAAATCGAAATTTCGCCTGAACAATTGGCCAAAAAATTTGACGATTATGAAATAATGGAAAGCGATTTGTTTTACGATGTAACTTTGAAGCTTATTCAAACCGACAAAGTGGTGATTGATCTGCAACATGAGAATTGTAAAAATATTGTTGAAGCTGAATCACAGCACTCAGATCTTGTACCAGGAAAATATGAAGGTGTTTAGTTTCTTCGTTTTAAAACGGAAATTATTCTCGGATTAGATGATTGATGTGATATAATATTTCCCAAACACACAGGTGGCCTTAAAATATGGGAATGCAGTTACGATTTGGGAAAATATTTACTAAGTCAAAAAATAGATTTGAAAAATAAATCGGTTATAGACTTAGGATGCGGTGCTGGGATTATCGGTATTCTGGCATTGTTGAAGGGAGCGAGTTACGTTCATTTTCAAGATTACGTAGGCAAAATAATTTCCTTTTATTCATATATTATAAAAACCGTTGCATAATATTACGACTAATATCTTCCAATCTTATTTCTCTCTTTTCTTGTCTTTATAAGAATGCAGAAGTAATAAAGTCTGTGACTATTCCAAACGTGATATTGAACATATCCGATAAAAAACAAGCGGATAAACAGTGCGGATTTTTCTCTGGTGATTGGGAATCTTTTGTCAAATTATCTGACGAAATGTATAAAAATGATGAGGATAAATACGACCTAATTTTAACCAGCGAGACAATCTACAATCCTGACAATCAGAAAAAGTTGTACAATATTTTCAAAACAAAATTGAAAAGAAACGGTTCAGTGTAAGTTCTGGACAGTATGTAATCAATTTACGATTATGTATCAGAATACAATGATCGAATATTCATTTTTAGTTACGTGGCTGGAAAAGTTTATTACTTCGGAGTTGGAGGAGGAATGAGACAATTCGAAGATGTTGTTAAAAAGGAGAATATATTTGACGTTGAAACTGTCTGGAAAAGTGAAGAAGGTATATTATAGTAATTATGCTATGCATTCCAACTGCCCAATTGATCTCAATGAATGAGTCCTCGAATAATTAAAAAATGTTATTCAGGAATACAACGGGAGATACTGAAGCTTACTTTCAAAAGCTAATATATGGATTTGAAGCAGCATGGAGATCATCATTCATTCTTACACTTGTGAATCTATACGAGATATAAACATGCGACGTTATTGTAATATTGGAAATAAATATTATCGTATGGATCATGAATTGTAGTATAATGTTAATTTTACCCCTATAATTACTGAGCGTCATTCAAGAACCCATATAATTATATAAGATGATATTCATAAATTATAAAAATTTCTTTTAATTCACGCTCTCTAAATTTCTTGGAGTGAAAAATTTACTCTTTTTCTCGGAGTTGCACGATTTTCACTCCAAGGAAGTGAATTTTCAGTGAAAGTGAAGTCGTGCAATCCGAGAAAAAAGAGTGAATTTTTCACTCCAAGAAATGTAGAGAGCGGTTTTTTTTTATTCCATCAGTAAAGTTCAACGAAGCTCTTATAATATTCATAAGCAACAAGCTAGAAAATAAATAGTATAGGAAAGAAACCTTTATTGTCCAAATTTCAAGATTTTGATACGTATTTTTTATGGGGCTCTTAAACGACGAAGAAAGAGACAATAATATTCTCGTTCTAAAATCAGTGTATCTAAATTTCGATCAATGGTAACAGTCATAATGGTAATCCGATCTATTCCTGTCAATGGTAACAGTCGCGGTGGCTTGAGGATATCCTCAGCGATTTACAGTTTTGTACCGGCCGTACGCAATTCAGCAATGTTGTTCCTTCAGAAATATCACACACGTAGTACGTCCGACAATTTACTTTTCCTACACTGAGAGAAATAATTTGGTTGGGGTTACTATATTATTTTAGTTTACGTGTTTTAGTCAAGACAACCCAATTTTATAGTGCAGCTTACTGAAAAATAGTTCGCTGAACTATTTCAACCTGGTTAAATCAACAAAATGGATAAGTTCGTGGAGATGACTATATTTATAGTACAATCAACTATAATTTTCAGTCAGCTGGGTACTAAACCTCCATAGTTATGAAAGATATCTTTATTAGTTACCACAATAGTACCTATAGTCCAACCCACTGCATCTTGGGGTATTTGTTACCATGCACAATAATCACTGATAGAATAAACTCTATAGTGCATTCAACACTATTTTTTCGTTGCCACAAACGCGTTAATAGTTGGAGGTGCCGACTCATCCAGTTTTGCTAACTATATATATTGTCAATTCGTATCATGTACACTACAGTTGAGCCAATACTTTTTTTTGGAACTCTGATGGGAAAAAAAATGGAATTAAAAAGATATTTGGAACTCAGATGTTCAGTTAATCAGATATCTTAGCTGCATTAAAACATTATGATATTATTGAGACAGATGCAGAGTTCAAAATAAATAGGAAAAAGTGATTAATGATTTCAACAAATAGTTTAGCGTAGTCGGTAGAGCGTGCGACTAGTAATGCGAGCGAATGCGTGCGTCCCGGATCGATCCCGGCCAAAATAATGCGATGTTTTACTAATCTAAAAATCCTTACTTTGTATTAATATGTGGTTGAAAACAATTAGTAGGTGTTTCTCGGGGCATCATACAGTGTTATAAATTCATTGTGACGAGCTAAATTTATTTTTTCCGCACAGCAGGGGCATTATTTGGTTTAGTTGTTTACACAGTACCACTATAGTACATCATACTGTTGGGATTAGTCAGTACAACCTCGTAATATGGTAAGGCTAACCTTGTTTCTAGTTGCTAGGGTATATTGTACTCTTTACTATGTCCAAATAGTTGAGCAAATAGTAATTGGAACTAGCGATTTTAGTATACATAACTCAAATTCGTTGAGTTATGTATACTATAAATCGGTTTAAGTCCGTTTAGTTACTACTTTTCATAGTCGAAAAATAGTCACCACAACTACAGTTTCTTCTCAGTGTATCTAGTCGGAACATGTGAACTATTATGTAGATCTATAGTTATGACTTGAAACAGAATACGTATGTCATTTATGACTCACAAAATCATGAATAAGTTATATGAGTACTGAACTTGCGAGGGCTGATATTTCATAACGCTGTTAATACACTGAGAAAAAGGTCTTGTTGAAACAACCAAAATTTGCTTATTATACGGTGAAAGAAATTTTTTTGTTCAGTCAACCAAAATTTTGTTGTGCTAACAAGAAATTTAGTAGTATCAACAAAAATTTTGGCTAGCCCAACAAAATTTTGATTGATTGAACAAAAAAATTTCTTTGACCGTATGTAATAACCAAATTTTGGTTGTGCCAACAAGACCTTTTTCTGAGCGTACCATTGTAAAAAAATTTCGATAAATACAAACGCATTGTTCTTTGCCTTGTATTTTCCTTTGATTTGTGGAATAAGGAAATAGCTTTATGACTTCTTAGTACAAAACCAGATAGCCTGAGATCGTCTTTGTAAAGTTGGCTGGCTGAATGCAGGCGTTAGCGCGACTTTTTAAATTACTTGTATCTCACAGACGCCACCACCTTTCGAGATGGTAATGACTTTATGAGATTTCAAAGAGATTTCACTTACAACTTCGACGACGTAAGGCTTAACTGGATTGAAAAAAAAAAAAAAAAAAAAAAAAAATGCCTAGAAACAAATGTGAAGATACCCGTAATAATTCATTAATAATTAACGCAGCAATTATTCTGCAAAGTAGAACAACCTCGGACTGCGATAAATTGGTAAAAAATGTACAATACACCGTACGAATATTGACCCAGCAAATACAGCTGTAAAACATAAATTTAGGAATTGTATGGTATGCATAACAGAATACGTATGAGTTCATGGCTTACATCCGAACATCTCCGAAATTCAGCAAGGTAACAAAAGAAGAACATCGCAGATAAAACTTCCAGGATAAAGAACATGCGGTATGGTCAGATTTGTTGTGGGTGGAGGCGCCAGGATCAGGGGAAAGTCATCTGGTTCTTTTTTTTCAAACGTAATTACATATATATTAAAAAAAATAAAGGATTATATTCTGATACTATGAAATGTCTCTTGGCTTGGTCTATATTGTACTGAGGTACGTGTCGGGTACGTGTGGATGTTTCATATAATTCTTCCGGCTAGTTTTCTACAAGGCACTATTGCATAATTACACAAAATAATATATATGCATGTGCATAAAATATAATTACAGTCATTGAATATTTCCAAAAAGTGTACAATAGAATATATATTTATCGATTGAAAATCAACTTTTCTTTCGATTAATTCACTTAATTTATCTTGCTATAGCGGTTCCGTAGCATCGCATTCGTTGAGGATTCATAGGTATTAGTTGAATCTCAAGTAATGTTAGGGAGATACATGTACGGGAGCTAATGCGAATCTTTTATTACAAGGGCAACTCACATATGAAGAAAAAAAGGTTTGTGCATTTTATATCGTTCAGCTTGCCCGAAGTTGGTGCGATTACACAATTTTCACCATCTCCTGCGTTGTTGGGTTCCCCTGATTCCCACTCGGCGAATCCTGCCGTTGCCAACGATTCGCCGTGGTTAGTGACGAACTGCCCCTCCTCGTAAAAATCGCGAGCGCCAATCCAACTGTGAGACGATGATGACACCTTCTCTTTCAGGAGTTTCACGATAACTGACATCTCAACAGGGGAGTTGATGACTGCCAGATGAGCGCCTTCCCTTTCGCAGTACAAACGAGCGTCATTCCAACTGAGGAGCGTCTTAACAATCTTATGAATCCCAATACCTGGCGTGTGTCTACAATGAACGTGAAAATTCGGCTTTGATCAACGAACACAAGACTTTAACGAAAAAAGAGGGTACGACCAAAGATATGACGATATTCTTCGTTCGGTCCTGCTCGACCGATCACACCAACCATTTATTTCTACGTTCTTTCAATGTAAACGCAATAACGCACTAATTCTGAAATTGTTTTGTACGTCGAATGTTGAACCCGAATTTACATGTTGAACAATAGTGTGTCGATGGCAGTTCGATCGCGAGCAGTGCACATGGTACTATTCGAGAAGCTATAGTATAGATACTCAGTTCCACTCCCAAGCAGCGGTTCGGTGAGACTGAAAAGGTATCATCTGATGCAAATTATGCTTTGGTACGAAACATTGTCCATATGTCGAGTCATCTCGCGATCGACGAATCCAAATAATTCACATGATGACCATAACAATTATTCACATGAACGAGGTAGGTGCTGCGGACTTACGTGAAGTCATCCCGTCGAGTCGTTGTTGGGCCCCGTACCAGACAGGAAGATGTTGAGCTTGGACACCGACTCTCTACGAAACCAAAAGAAACAATGCATTCAGATAGGTAATTGTGGACACCGACCTTCTCAACATATTTTCTAACATACATTTTATATGGACGTAGGTATTACGCCGAAACCCGAAAAATAAAACTATCACTCCCGGATAAATCGCGCGCAAATTGCGCCTGGTGCCCAAAGTAGGGGAAACTTTAGTCGGATGAAACACGAAAATTAATATTATAGATAACACACAATCCATTAACAGTACTGTGCTGCAATTTTCAGCACATATTCTTTATACTGTTTACAACATAGCACCAATTGTTTAATTTTTTTGAACAAACAGTTCTGGAGAGAAAAATCACAAATGATGAGCAAGCGATATGTTGCAATCGACACCTCACGGGGGTCAGTTGAAACAGCTTTGAAATGACCACAGTATATAATGTCTTTGGAATAGAATTTGTTCTTGAAAAGTAAATTATATTACAAAATTGATATCTGGTGACATTTATACTAGTTTATCAAAATAATAATACCGGTTCATAAAATTATAGGTGAATAAAATAAAATTGATATTGAATAACAAGAAATAAATTTTCTTCACGTAATTTACACCTGAAAATATTTGTTAAAATACTTCCTGATCCCTTTTCATAAATTTGATCGATATAAATTTGAAAACGTAACGCCATGAGTGCTGCGCGTGGATAAAGTGTTCCAACTGACACCCGTGCCATCATTTGTATTCTCAACTATTTTTCGAAATGGCTTCAATGTATGCATAAAATGCGAATGCTATATCACGTGTCTAATGGTATAAGGTCGTATCCGCCAAAAAGGCGATTTTGGTGGTAAAAGATCGTAATTTTTTTTTTCGCGGCGTTCACTGTAAAAGTACAGTCCGATCTCTCAATAGGTCCATTCCCAATAGGTCCGTTTCCCCAGTTTCTCGCTCGCAGCGTTCCCCCACTCCACTGTATCCATAGATTCATTGAAATTACCTGAAAAAATAAATAAAGGTAAAAGGTCGTATTTTTGGTGGATCCGCTCTTTTACCACCAACTTATTCTTTTCTTTCAACACATTCATTAATGGTATAAGGTCGTATCCGCAATTTTTTTTTCGGTAACGCTCCAGAAACTTCTGAAACCCAAAGATACATCGATTTTTCAGAAAAGTCGAAAACTTTTCATATTCAAAAAACAAAAAATTTCAGAACGACCTTATATAGTTAGTTTTGAATTTTTTTTTCGCAAGGACAATATTTCCTACTTTTCTGAAATATCAATGTATCTTTCGTTTCAGAAGTTTTTTCGAGCGTTTCCAGAAAAAAAAGAATCAGCACACTGTTGGAAAAAATATGTTCCAGTAGGTCTACTATCATTTTTATATCAATTTCAACACTTTTTTTTAGTTAAAACAACATTAATTTTACTTAAACCACAGATTTTTCTGTTGTTTTAACTGAAAAAAGTGTTGAAATCAACATAAAAATTATAGTGGACCTACTGGAACATATTTTTTCCAACAGTGCAAAGACGAAAAAGACGGTGTTTTTCGCAGCACTTTTCGACGGCTGCGTGGAATAACCGGCTATCTCAGAGTCCGGTTGAAAAAGCGGCTATCTCAGAATCCGGTTGAAAATGCGGCTATTTCAGAATCCATTCGAAAAAGCGCCTGTTGCCTATATTATTCATGTAGTATTCACCAGTAAAAGGGTGATATCTTGAACCACAACTTCTTTTCACATCATTTCTCGATTGAAGTGAGGCATTTGGGTTCCGAATAACAACTAGGAATTTTATTGCTAAGTTAGCAATGCTAACATCTATTGGTTATTTAATGAAATATAGATCGTCGGCCATCTCTCCCAGTGGTTCAACTCTCCCGGAATTACCCTATAGTGGTTCCGTACGCATCGCAGTCGTTGAGGATTCATAGGTATTAGTTGAATCTCAAGTAACGTTAAGGAAATACATGTATGGGAGCTAATGTGGATTCAGGATGCAGAAGATCTTTTATCACGAGGGCAACTCACACATAAAGGAAAAATGTTTTGCGCATTCCATATCATTCAGCTTGCCCAAACTTGTTGCAATTACACAATCTTCACCATCTCCCGCGTTGTTGGGTTCCCCTGATTCCCACTCGGCGAATCCTACAGTTGCCAACGATTTGTCGTGGCTAGTGACGAACACCCCCCTCTTCGAACAAATCGTGAGCGCCAGTCCAACCGTAAGGCAATGATGACTCCTTCAGAAGGTTCACGATAGCTGCCATCTCAGCAGGGGAGTTGATGACTGCCAGGTGAGCACCTTCCCTTTCGCAGTACAAACGAGCGTCGTTCCAACAGAAGGACGTTTTATTAACCTTATGGGCCCCTATACCTGGCGTGTATCTACAATGAACATAAAAATTGGCTTTGATCAACAAACCCAAGCCTATGAAGATGTAGAAAAAAAATGATGACAAATGGATCAATTAACATCGATATAACGAAAATGAAAAGTCATCGAATTTAAAGAAATATAGTTTCTCTTACGTGTAGTCAGACCACAACCTGGGTGCAGGAGTCGTTGGGGGCATTAACTCGGTCAGTGACTGGTTGACGGTTGGCAAATTATTGGGCAATGAGGCAATAATATTAATATGCCAAAATAAAATGATCAATTGCACAGCTGACATTGTTGTACCGTAAGATGGACAAGCAACTGAATACTGCCGAAGCTTGACTTACAGATTTATACAGTAGCGAATTGACACCTTGACCTGCAGTCGATTTCAGCATCATCGCTGCTGAAAATAGCCTCAGCAGGATAATCACGCTGCTGTTTTTCTTGGAAGTGGTCAATTAATGGCAACACTCATTAATTTTGTGCTACATCAGCAGAAATGACAGCAGCATGAATCTTACCACAGAGTTCTGTTAAGATGTGATTCTTTCTTCATGATCACAAATACACTGTGAAAAACTCGCAGCGTTTTTAGGGATCAACAAAACTATCTCGAAATAATAAAGTTGAGCGCTGTCTAAGCAGCATCTTATTTAATCTGTCACTCGAATGCCGATGCAAAGTTTCGGGATAGTCATTCTACCAAAAGTTTCCATGATATTACACACTCCGAGCATGAAGGAAGGGTACCAATATTGAGCAAATTTCAAATTGAGCTATTAGAGATCAAACGACGAGGAAACGTTTTTGCGAGGAAACAGTATGCGATCACCCAAAGCGTGATTGCATGGCGAGCTGGGTCGAAACACGAATTATTAAAAGAATGAGAAGAATACAATTTCATGTTGCGAGTGGGACAATATTTTCTTACTTCGACGCAACTGGAAAATTGTAAAGCTTAATTAGTTGATGGTTGCCAGACGACCACCTTCTGCTAATCAGGTCCGTCTAGCCGTGTTCCAATTTTCGAGTTCAGAGTAAACTTTATGGAAGTTGACACTCATCATCGTTGTCGATCATATTCCTATGCACCGACTGCACTGTATTTTTCACTTGATATCCCGGTGGAGAAAGCAATATAACTGATGGATATGCGCATGACGGAAAAGCTGTTTTCGCAGTTTATCCGATGAAATTTACAACAAACACCGTAAATACTGACCGTTGTCTATGATATTTTATAAAAACAGGTAACTTGAGAAATTTAGTAAACATTTCCTACGATTAGCCATTTTCAAAGATTCCAAGCATTTTGAAATATCAACGAAAGTATCTCGAGTTCGTAACAACAGGCACAAACTCAGAATCGCCCTTGACATTTGATCCCGACCACATTTTGATATATGAATATAAAAAAATGCCTGGATATATTTATAGAATTCTCTTATCTTGTGTTTTCTTCTTTCTTATACTTTACCTAAATTAATGTTGCTCAAATTCAACAAACTAACACGCGACTTTTTAAATGACCTGTATTCTACAGTCGCCACTAGCTTCCGAGATGATCGTGACTTCATGAGATTTCAGAGAGATTTCACCCATAACTTCGACCACGTAAGGGTTTTTTGGATTCCGCATTGGCAGCATAATTTAATTGTTTGTACGAAAGTACATTGAGGTGAATATTTCAAGTAGGCACACGTCACAGGTACTCTCGAAGTATCTATAGTCATGGGTATACAGATATCTAAAAAATGGCCAAGAACAAATTTAAAGACACCCGTAATAATTTATTAACAATTAACGCAGCAATTATTATGCAAAGTAAAACGACCTCGGGCTGTGATGAATTGCTGAAAAATTCACAATACACTGTACGCTGTACGAATATTGACCCAGCAAATACAGCTGTGAAACAGTAATTTAGGAATTGTATGGTATGGATAACAGAATATGAGTGCATGGCTTACATCCGAACATCTCCGACACTAAACAGGGTGAAAAAAAAAAAGAAAAAGAAAAAGTATCGTTACTTGGATGTAAGTAATTATTCATCTTTTAAAAGTATGTGCCGTACAACACGTTCATCATGTGTTACATATCATCAAAATTTATATCCAATTTTTCCTGACAAATTTCGACGTAATTTAGGCCATTCGCTTCATCTATTTCTTATTAGACTCCCCGGCTACTTCTTGGATATAGCAGCAGTAAGTTTATCCCAAAACTCCATTCGCTCTTTGAGAAAATCATATTCGATTTCAAGTCCTACGTCGGATCCGTTTCCGATCCGAAGATAATTATTGCGCGATAAGTATGGCTCCCAAATCATAGTGCTATTCGAATTCACTGTATAAGTTGGGGTTCTGAAAAAATGGTTGATTGTAAACATTTTCTCAAAGAAAAATTGTCATGCGACTTATTTTCTGTTCCATGCTTGCCATACCCGTTGATCGCAAAGGACGTCCACAGCTGCAATATCGTGTCCACCATTGTCAAATCGGTGTCACTATATCCGTATTCAGGGGGCCCATAAGGTTTGTCATGATTTTGAAAAATATAAATACGCTCGTCACCATGCGCTACACCCGTATACTCATTGGAACCACCACTAATATCGTAGCTAACGCCGAAGGTTCCCCGGTATCCGAAGGAGCAGAAATACTGGGGGTTTTCCGCGAGGATCAGTTGCCGCTGGATTCCATTGTATGCAGGATAGTTAAATAGAGCATCGCTCATGAGGTGTGTCAGGTTGGTCAGTAGCTAGAAAAAGAGGTGATCTGCGTTTCATTAACAATTGAGGAAACCTGAGACGCATACTTTATTTGTCGGCTTACGAAGACCTACCAAGTTTCTGTTGGCATTCAAGTCGTTCAAGTAGTACGACTTTAAGGTGGAAGTATAGGCCGTCACATTCTCAACTGAATTCGAATATCCTAATAGCAAAGGCAAGGCAAGGTCAATCTCGCCCAAGAACTCCTCGAGTAAATTCGGGTTTGTATAGAACTCTAAACAGAAATAAGAACGGAACTTATGTCCACTATGACTTAATCGCACCCAACTTCTTATTCAATCGCATCATACTGCTTCAATAAACTATACCTATATATTAGGGTGGTCCTAAAATGGGGTGTTTTTGAATTGTTACGCTCCCAAGGGTTCAAACGGATCCTTTTGAAGAAAAAAGATTTGTCCTAGATTTTGAATGCTCTATCTCAATTTTAACATCCGGCGCACGACCACCGGAGTATTTTTTTTTTTTTTCAATTTCAATTCAGTTGACCCGATCACTTATATTTTATATGTAATTTGAAAAAAAAGAACTGCGTAGAATGTTGAAATCGACGCAGGACGCAGAATGTTGAAACTTCGACGTTAATGACTTGATAAAGTTAGGTCATACATGTTTTTTGTAGGAAATTAAAAAAAAAAAAAAAATACTTCGGCGGTCGTGCGCGGGATGTTAAAATTGAGATAGAGCATTCAAAACTTAGGACAAATTTTTTTTCTTCAAAAGGATCCGTTTGAACCCTTGGGAGCGTGAAAATTCAAAAACACCCCATTTAAGGACCACCCTACTATATATATATATAGTGTAACGTTCCGGCTGTTCTGGCTACTGCCGGAGCAGCCGGACAAGTGTCCATCGCGCATCTCGCGACGCGCACCGCAGAGTTCCGTGCATTGCACGATTTCATGCAACCTGAGATTCCGCACCACCCGCGATTCCGCGATTCCGTGCAAACCGGCGTTTCCGTGCATCCCACGATTCCGCGGGCACCGCGGAATATCGGTATAAAAGGGGGTACGTGGAGGCATCAGGTACCGATTGTGTGGCAAAGCGCCCGTCGAGTCACATCATATTAATTATTAAAATTAGGCACGTAGCCAAAATAGTGCGTGACCTGTACTTGCTCTTAAATCGCATTTCGACACTTGCTAAAATTGAAGTGATTAAAATCGCGATTTTCGATATTGAAAAATATAAGTCTAATTAAAATTAAAATTCACATCACACTCTTCAAAGTTTTTACTAATTTTTTATAAATAAATAAATTAGACTGCAAATATCAAAGTCGTCATAATTGATAATTATCGGCGCAAATTAAACCAATCGAGGATTGGAAATCCTCGGTTAAAATAAACGAATCTTCGGCTTTAAATAAAACATCGAAATCGGAAACATTGATTCAAAACAAAATTATGAACTCTAAATAAATCTAATCTTATCCTACTTTATTATTTCTCTAATATAATATTTTTATATTCTATTCTATTCTTGTTTATTCTGTATGATTTATTAATATTCTAATTCTATGCACGAGATACTGATTTTCTGTTTAATTCTTTTGTATCGTTTTCTACGACTGACCAATGATTATTTAATTTCATTAAATACTATCTATTGTTAAACGACAACTATTTCTTTCAATTTCCTATTTCCCTTAAATTAACAATCTCTAAATATTTCAGGTTTCTTTCTTTATTCTCAATTAGCAAACGACAGCTACGGTGCGGGTGTAAAACCCAATCCCGAGTCTAGTTGTACAGCTTGGTACGCCTAGCGACACCCAGCTCTGTGCTAACGCAGCTACGGTTGAGTTTTTGCTGGGTTACAACACCGGGGAATACCCGTGTCTGTGATTCTCACACACAGCTAACACAACCCGCGTTTGTTGCACGAGCTCGGTTAGTGAAGCAGATCCTCGCTCAGTAGATAAATAGCTCAAATCGGTTGATATCTGATTTGAGTCTGTACTAGGGTATTTTTGTGGTTTTTCACTTTTTCCACGAGAGGAGCTCCAAATCACACCCGTGACAAAGACACTCACGCGGACTAGCACCATATCTCCAGCCTTCAGCTGAGATATCGGTGCAGTAAGTTACAATAGATATATATATATATATATATATATATATATATATATATATATATATAGGGGCGAGCGGGGCAAAGAGGGCAGCTCCGCCAAGTTTTCGAAATTAAATTTCAAAAAAATTAAATTTCTTCGGGAAGCGATTTTTCTTGAAAAAAAAAGTTGAAAATTTTCCAAGAATTTTTTTTTTTTTTGGCCGAGCTGCCCTCTTTGCCCCGCTTTCCCCTATATAATACAGTATTCCGGTGTCTGAATATACTTACGGATGGAAAGAGCGTTCACTTCTTCTGAATTAACACTAGACATCCAAGGCAAATCGCGTATTTTCCCTGTGGCAAAGAGGTTTTGTGGACTATCGATGAGCAATGCCCCTTCGACATCCGGTTCTGTAGTTGGAACCCACATAACATTCGGTATCGTCTTCCATCTGCGTACTAACGATGTTGTATCTACGAGCTCTGATGCGTTGAAACCCCTCAGACAGTCAACAAGTACCGTCGACGTGCTGGTCGGACATCCAAGATACTCGCCAAGTTGGGTAGCCAGATTTGCGTACGCCTCTCTGGGTTGTTCAAAAATAAGGGAGAGTGCTGATCCACTCTGAGTTATATATTTATGGAACAGTCCTATACGAAAACCGCGTGATTAGTTGCCAGAGTCAAATACTAACAATGGTTGCCTATCGTGTTGAAAATTGTATAAATCTTTGCTGTGTAGCACCTAGCTGTTATATTCTTCAGGGCCATCGTACGTATCTTTATAGTAGGTATGCCTAAAAGATACGTTTACCGTGAATTTTTAACAAAACCGCCAACTGACGAAATTATATGTAAGCTATATCGATTAGTTTATCAAGTAGAGCTATTTAGGTGAGTGAGCGGCCAATTTTGTTTAAAACCCATCAGGTCGGTGGATTTTTAACTGAAAGGTCATCATTAGTGTGAATCTCACCATTCGTAGAATTCGCTAATGACAAGAGATGTACGCTCGCGGCACCTGAGCTTCCACCGAAAAGGGTCACTTTATTTGGATCGCCACCAAAATACTGTATGTTGTCCTGGTTCCATTGGAGAGCCTGCACCATGTCTTTCAGGCCGTTATTTCCGGGCGACACTTCATCTCCAGTGCTAAGATATCCCAAAGCTCCCAGACGTGAATTTGGAACTACGAGAATCACATCCTTGTCGAGAAGGAAATCAGGACCATGCTGCATAGGACTATTGCTTCCCGTTTTAAATGAGCCACCAATGATGAACATCATTACTGGTAGTAAGGTGGAGTTTTCACTCGTCGTGAGCTGTGAGATCAAATACGTACGATTTAGGAATAACGAAGAGATACTCGTTGATATCACCATTACCGTTCTTTTTTCCAAAATTCAACTATCTGTTTCTAAAGACGAATCAATGAAAGTCACAATAGAGTCTCGTTATTTTTTTTTCACAGCTAGGTGATCAAAGAAAAACTTGAATCAGTGTATAATCACTTTTGGCGTATAAACGTTGAGATACAAACAATCCTCGTTTCCGATAACTTTCTCGCCATCAAGCTGTGGGCACGGTTCGGAGCTGCTGTTGGCGTCCAAAGTCCCGTTCCAAGGTTTTGCTGGCACTGGTGCTCTAAACCTGGATTCAGACAATCGATATTGTTCATATAGTTTTGCATGCCATTCCTCAATTTGGTCACTCCAGTAGGGGAAAAGTGGTATGAAAGAGCCAATTTATGAAAGAGCCGCTTCCATAAAGAAACTATAGAATTCTATAGTTTCTGCATGCAAGTGGCTCTTTCATGCCACTTTCCCCCTACGAGAACGAATTCTCTTGGGTATTTTCTGGAATCGGCACGTGGAAATAAATTCAGGCGCAGGTCATCGAAGCCAATAAAAAAAATGAAAAAAAAAGAATTCATCGATAGACTTCTGAAAATTGGACTTGCAAGTATCACTGAAGATTTATCCGTTAGTATCATACGCTCCCATTACTTATTACAATATGTACTCTTGTGTCCTACCTGAGATTTCCAACCGGTGGTTGAGCAAACGGAATTCGCATGAAACCGAAAATCTTCCTGTTGCGATAGGTGACCATGTTCATACCACGAACTATCCCTTGAGGTGTGGTAACTTCCGGACGTGTCGTGGCCTCGTCGGTTGAAATTTCCAAAATTTTTGACAGGATATCATAACACATGTTGAGGTAAAATCCCGCCAAAAGGGCCAACAGCAGGCAAACGATCGCGCTATTACGCATCGAGAATATAGTATTATGTACTGGCATTATTACTATTCGTTAGTGAATGATCCATACGTAAACTGAAATAAAAAATCACAGGTATGAGAATTAGTGGAATAAATATTTATGGCAACAGAGCCATCCTCAAAAGTGTATACGTTCGATCAATAATTGTACTTTTGAGCCGCAGTACGTGTGTTTCGGAAATGTATAGGTGTAGCTGCATGAGTGAGTGAATCAACAAATTCAATTCTATGTGAGAATAATTCAAAATTAATTACGCCAATACGCGAAAACGATTAACCAAAACGTGCCAAATTCTAGGGAGAAACTATACCGAAGAACGTTATCGAATTTTGTCAAACCTTCATGTAGTATGAAATTTGATGAATATTCGACTAACTTCGTAGTCCCGTGGATAAAAATCGAAGGCCTTACCAAAATTGACGAAGATAAGAAGGAAGGATGCCGAACAAGATTGCGGGATCGATCGCACACGTCTAGTTGCGTTGGTAGTTCAGCTGAGAAGAAACGGTGCGTAAGATTTCGTGTATACTTTGACGACTCTTCGTGATATACCTGGATCTGTTATTGGCTAATTGGCTCCTGTGGCGTTACTTCAAAAGGCTACGCCTAAACGTATATATGATTGTTCAAATATCACACGTGAAATGGCTTGCCGGATGAACGGTCACCAAAAAACGTTTACGTAGGTGAAGGCTTTGAGTTTTACTCTCAGACTTGTAAGGCGATTTTGAAAATTCTGGGACGGATGTGCTAAACTTCCACCGCATAATCTTGATTCCCAAGTATTATTCGGAATATCCACAGATTGTAAGTTACAACGAAAGTTCTAGTATACTCAAGTGCATTAATATAGTAGTATAGGTACACAATATACTTACGACATTCGCGTGTTGAAGGTTGTATTTGTAGACACGAATTGACATATTTGCTAACGATTGATACATCTGTACATACACATACCGCTATTGGAGAGATCTGTATGCTAGCGTAATCGGAGGTATTCGTATCGAATTCTGTTATTTTGTCGACACATGTAATAAAAATAGTAGAGAGAACTCTGAATCGTACGGAAGATCCGATGAATATCACACACGTATTGGGCACTTGAGAATACTGGCGCGATCCGCTGATAGAAAATATATCGGAAATTATTTTAGGGGAAAGGTGGGTAGCCCCGGACAGCGGGTACCCCCGGTCATCTCAAGTTTTGGACACTCACGAACAAATAAATTTGAAAAATAAAATGCGAAAATGTGACCAAGATCGTTGCCCTGATTTTCACGTTTTATTTTTCAAATTTATTTGTGCGTAAGTGTCCAAAACTTGAGATGACCGGGGGTACCCACCTTTCCCCTATATCACTAGTCAGAATATGAAACATTCACATAAATGCAGAACTGGAACATTTATGTTGAAATTTTGATCAAATTTTTTTAACAATCCCATAGAATCCTATACATGAACTATAATTGAATAACAACAATGTTATCTTCAATTCATGAAAAGTACACTTACATGATTACAGAACAATTTATTATTTAGTATAACAGCTAGCATGTAGTAGTATTACGTTGATTACATATGGTTTTCTGAAATGGTGTGGCTTGGCGTGATTTTTATACACTCATATCCAATTATCCTCGATGAATTTCAACGTGATCTCGGTCATTTGCTCGACGCATTCTTTGGAAGGTTCTGTCTGCAAAATCAGCAGTGGATCAAGCACGGGGTCAATTTCAGCATCCAAAGTTAGAAGTCGACAGCTATAAACAAGCGACGAACAAACTCGAGACTCGCAGCAATGGCAAAGCGTTTGTCGAACGAATCCATACAGAACGAATTGACATCGCAATGGAACCAACGGAATTTATGTCCACTATGACTTAATCGCATCCAACTTCTATACAGCTTCAATAAATTTTATATATATATGGGGCATTCCACGTCAAAACGAAAACGATTCAACCGATGGGTCTCCGATTTTCTTCCGAATTTTTGTTCTCGTCCTATTTCAGGACCAAAACCTACATATTAAAGCATTTTTCAATTTGAACTTTAGTTTTTATGGACGGATTTTCGAAAATTTGATATTTTTTAAATCTGAAAATTTCAATATTTTTTCATTCAGTGTTAGTTTATGCTCAGAAAAAATTTATGAGACAGGAAATGTTCGATTTAAACTGTGCTTTTCATAAAAATGTGTATCGAATTTTTTGCGTCAACGGTTTTGGAGTGATTAAAAAAATGAATACAAAATTTCGATTTCTGAAAAACGTACACTTTTGATTTTTGATTTTCTTTTTTCGAAAAAACTTTCAGAAATTTGAAAATTTTGAGGACCAAAACCATAGTGGGCCGACGATTCTACAATTTTTTGTGAATTTTTGAATCTATGCATTTTTGCTATTGACAAATAAATGAAATCGTCATTTTCTTTTAGGTATTTCCATTATTTTCAGCTACACGGAGAGAATTTTTCTAGGAAAGATTCCCATACTTATGTTGAATCAGGTATATACTAGACATTGCACGAAATTTGATACAAACCCAGGTAACAATTTCGGAAGTTATGTAACGAGGATGTAACGGCCATGTAGAAATGTCCGCCACATTCAGAGATCAGCTACATATCTGGTACTTTGACATCTCAGTGACGTCCCTGCGATGTCAAAGTACCAGATATGTATCTGATCTCTGAATGTGGCGGACATTTCTATATGGCCGTTACATCCTCGTTACATAACTTCCGAAATTGTTACCTGCACTGAAAAAAAAGTTTCAATCCTCCAGCGGAACAATTTATCGCTGCGAGCAGTTCATTACTGTAAGAATGAAAATAGTCGCCTGAACAGTGTGTATCGCTCCATCAGCTGGATAAACTTCTGGCTGTTGACCGGGAGACGTCTGGGTGCACGCGATGAATACACTATAGTGGACTATACACTGTTAAAGCCAGGAGTACAAACTTTTCGTGTCGGCTCACCTACGGAGATCGTGACCAGTGTACAGTGTCACTCATACGCAGCGCCGACCAATCACAGCCATGTGTGAGCGATCGAAGCGCCTGTAGGTGAGGCGACACGAAAAGTTTGTACTCCAGGCTTCATCGCTATTTCTTGTATCGCTCCTACAGCGATACCGTGTTCTCCGAGCAAGTGAAATATGTCTGGCAGAGTTGTTCAGTTGCCATAGCTTGACAATGGCGCTGCTATCGGGGCAAACCACGTTCTGGCTGAGGCAACGATGATTCTTGCTATCGGGTAGAGATTTTTTTTTCAGTGTGGGAAGTATAGGAAAAGGTATTACTGAGTATTGGAAACAATAATATTTTTAATGGTATGTCAACGATTTTCCTTCTACTTTTTCCTATACTTTGTATCAAATTTCGTGACCTCGGTGAGACCTTTTCCTATACTTTGTATCAAATTTCGTGCAATGTCTAGACTCTAGTATATACCTGATTCACCATAAGTATGGGAATCTTTCCTAGAAAAATTCTCTCCGTGTATGAATTCATTTTATGTATCACAGGCCCGAAAAACCGCGATTCTAATCTCGCTTCGCTCAACCTCTGAGACAGTCAACAAGTATACATAATTACAATTATGCAGTTTTACCATAATCGTATGAAGCGCCGGTCGTATGAATCCAGGAACAACAGTTTGAATATTTTTCGAATCATTTTCAATCGAACAGTTGGAAAAAATCTTCAATACTTTTGTTTAATACTCAACACCAACAGGTTTTCAGAACCCTGAGTCTTTCTCACTCATCTAAGACAGATCTCACAAGGAAATCTTCATCCGGGATAACTAATTGAGCAGGGATAACCAACTGCAGGTACAGATACAAACAACCCCACAAATGTTTAATAATCGATGGGACGATATTTGTCCCCGTATAATGATCCTGAGAATCATAAGACTTGTATAGGAAATGAATACCGTCAAATGATCAATTTGTTTTGCAGCCATATGATAATTTTTCATTTTATTTTTTCCTAAACACAATATTAAATCTATGTCCATAAAATAATGTAACAGTTATGGAATATTTCAAACAAGTGTACAACAGAATATATGTATATTTATTGACTGAAAACAAACTCTCCTTAATACGGTCACTTCACTTGATTTATCTTTCACAAACGGTTCGATACGCATCGCATTCGTTTAAGACTCATAGGTATTAGTTGAATCTCAGGCAATGTTTAATGGGATAGATACATGTGCGGGAGCTGATCTGGATCCAGGATGCAGGTGATCTTTTATTACAGGAGCAACTCACACGTGAAGTATTTTTGTTTAAATCTATGTAAGCAATAAAGAAAAAAAGGAACAGTCCCTCAAAAGAGGCTTCATCTCAAATCCAGCTGTACTGCCACCGTTAAGTTTTGATTTGGAAAAAAAAACTGGAAGAAGATGGCATTGAGAATTCACAACAGTATTTCATTCGATACTGGGGTGAATACTTGTGGCATGAGACACGTGGACAACCATCAAAACAGGATTATAATAATTTAGCTGCAAGCATCGTTGCAGCGTATCCTCTACTGGCAGGAGGGTCGGGTGGAAATGTAAGTCATTTAAGTCATTTAAGTCATTTTTCATTTTTTTTCGGTTAGCATACATTTCTGTGCTTGTGCATTACGTGTTTGATGATGCGCTACATATACTCTTCTCTATTAGGGCATTGTCAGAGGTCAATTAAGCGTGTGGATCAGAAATCATCGAGCAAATTGCAACAGAGTGAAAAATAAGGCGAAGAAAAGGGATCACGATGGCGAACAAGTACAACTTTTTGCATCAACAACCAAAGCCGTAATGGTAAAGCCTGATGCGTAAGTACAGTTACAAAAATGATATTTACCGCCGAGCACTTACTTCTATATTTCAGTGTATATAATCAGAGGGTCTTATACTGATATTTCTTGCTATAGAATGCAAATAATAGAGACTGATCTCAAGGCAGCTCTGGCAGGATTGCAGAAGAAATTCGTACCCGGAAAGAACACATCACATACAAAGCGTTTGTTAACAGTAACGAAGTCTGACCGGAGGGCTTGGATAGAGAACAAAGCTATTCGAATATTTGATATCGTAGATAAATATCCACCGCTGAGTGATTACGAGATGTTGTGTAATTGGTCTATCTGCTCTTATTTGAAATCATTTTTAAGAACGTCACATTATTAATTAATGCAATATTTAAAAAATAACACACTTTGAATAGATTTTATTATTGTGCTGCATGTTGCAGCAGGAATTATTATCATTTCCAATCTCTTAAACTGAGAAAGATTTTCTAATAATTATACAATTTATTTTCTCCATTTTCATAGATACTTTTCGAATGCATTACTGTGGTGGTAAAAACGACAGAAGACGTCGTGTTTCAGCAAATTGATATAATGATCAATGAGCTCAAACAATATTATTCCGTCCATGGAAATACTGAGGACACAGAAACTATTTCAGAGACCAGTATTGAAAGAATCAATGCCTCAATTTTGGAACAACTGTTTGATGAACTAGCACTGAAGCGAGTCAAAATGAAAATTCTACCGCTTTGCACAGTGAAACAGGTAATTACAACTAAATATTTGTTTTTGAATAAATTAGGTATTTAATGATCTTGAAATATATTTGTAGGTTTTAGATTCGACCCAACCTCTTATCACTCACGAAGGCGAGGCGCCACGTATTGTCATGTATATGACAGAAGAGGGTAAAATAGGACAAGCTTTTATAGTTGCAGATAAACAAATTCAAGTGAATGTTCCTGATCCCACAATCCCTAAAATCATCGCTGGATTGTTGTCAACTTATTACGCTTGGCACAGAGCATTTCCGCCAGGTTATTCAAGCGCTCTGGAGTTCATGGCCAATAAAGTTTTTAAAATCCCCATGAAGAGCAACTCCGCAGTTGCCAAATTCATACGTAAGCTTGATAACTTTTCAAGCATATCATCATCGCAATTGCATTAAAATTGTTGACAGTTATATAGAAATATAAAGACCATATATGCGCTGTTAATAAAAATTCAGTGAAACTAATTTATTTGGAATATTGTCTTTACTTCAGTAAATTGTAGTAATATTTTTTTGAATCATTTCAGAAATAGGCATTTCTCAGGCACTATTGAAAGCTTGAAAGAAAAAAACTTTTGACAATAACATGTTTCGATGGCTCTTATATAAGGCGTTTTTAAGCGAACCTCTGGTATAGATACTAGAGTGTACCAGAATAATAGTGTGTGTCACTCAAACTATATATTGGTACCCTTTGGTATCCACACCAAACCTATACCATAGGCTCGCGAAAAAACGCCTATATATAATAAGCAAAAAAAGAAACAGCAGGAGCCATCGATTTGAACGGCGTTGAATAACACATATACCGTGTGTTAAAATTACACACATATGAACGTGTGTTAAAATGACACACATGCCGTGTGTTAAAATTACACATATGAACGTGTAATATAACACGGGTAAAGTGTGTTTAGTTGAAACACATGCTTAGATGTGTAAAAAGTGACTACAGCGAAATTACACACCTAAGTGTGTAAAAATAACACACTTGGATTTGCAGTGCAGTCAACATTGTTATACGGTAGGATGGACAAGCAACTGAATACTGCTGAAGGTTGACTTACAGATTTACATGGTAGCGAATTGACACCCTGACCTGTAGTTGATATCAGCATTATCGCCGCCGAAAATAGCGTCAATAGGATAATTACGCCACCGCTTATATCGAAAATGATAAAATAATCGCAACGCTCGTTAAATTTGCGCAGGATCAGCAGAAATGACAGCTTTAAGTTAACTCAATATGAATCTTACTGGATGGCTTTCGGAAGATGTGATTCCCTCTTCACGATTACAGATACATTGCTAAATACTTTCAGCGTTTTCTGATACCAACAAAATTATTTCGAAATAATAACGTTGAGCGCTGTCGACACAGCATCTTATTCAATTTGTCACTCGAATGCCGATACGAAGTTTCGCCATAATCATCTACCAAAAGTTTCCATGATATTACACACTCCGAGTATGAACGAAGGGTACCAATATTAAGCAAATTTCAAATTGAGCTGCTAGAGATCAAACGACGAGGAAACAGTATGCGACCAAAAAAAGTTTCCATGATATTCCACATTTCGGTAATGAACGTACGGTACCAATAATTTCAAATCAGGCTACCATTACACGGAGAGGGAATTGGGTAGACGACAGCGCCAATCTCGATAGCGGTGGCTTATGTACTGCAGGCAACGCCACGCGCTCTCCTTGGGAAGGCTCAGCTCCCAAACAGTAACGTTGCGATACGCGGTATGCCTTGGTAGTTTGACGCGCGTATCGCAGCGTTACTGTTTGGGAGCTGAGCCTTCCCAAGGAGAGCGCGTGGCGTTGCCTGACAGTACATAAGCCACCGCTATCGAGATTGGCGCTGTCGTCGACCCAATTCCCTCTCCGTGTACGTACTTTGATAATGCCGACGAGAAAGAATCTATACGCGTCGCGAATAGAGGCAACTCTTAAAACACAAGCGTGTTGTGTGTTGCATATCCACGGTCCATCAGGAGTTTTTTCACACGATTACAAGAACTGTCGAGAGGGTTCTGAGATTAAAAAAGGCCGCTTCTCGACGTATTTTCGTTGATTACATTTGCATTACTTCGTACCTATTGGATACTCTTGCTTAATCATGAAATAATTGTAAAATAGATATTAAACATATATTTGTGAATAAATATCTATCCTTTGTTTGGTCATTAATATTATTATTCTTCGAGCATTGCATGACTATATTAGTAACTATATAATTGGCAATAACGTATTTATTACTTCTGACGATTCAGTAAAATGGGTATAGGTACCTGCAACGTACGAGGACTTTATGAGTACATGCGATGATACGAAGCTTATAATTATTTTATATACAAAAATGAAATTTACTGAGTATGTTATTCTCTGCAGAATTCATATTAATAATAACGAAGAATAATGAATTGGAAAGTTTTGAACTGGCGCAAGACACATACCTACTGAATTAAATACTTATTATTCGTTTATTTTTTGAGGTCGCTATCGTCTCTGAAACAAATCACCTCTCTATCTATTTTGTACTCGCAAACACAATCGATGGTAATGCGATTATGAAATTCGCTACATACCGCACAGGCGTGACTCGCAATAAGTGAATTTCATAATCGAAGAACAAGAAATAAATTTACCTCCGGCAATTTTAATATCAAGTATAAAAATGTCGAGGTTATAAGCAATCTTATAGAAAATAAATTCGCCTATAATACTGAAGGTTGGAAACCTGAATTTCAATACTATACAGAAATTTGTTCTTCTGGCATTTGGATATAATTACTGCAAAAAAAAAAAAAAGTATATACAGTACCGTCCATAAGTTCGGGAACACTTGTCGAATTTTCGATCGGGACAGAAAGTTGAATATCTCGGCAAAAAAAGTCATAGCCATATGGTTCGTGTAACATTTGAAATTGGAAAGAACCAGCTTTATTTTGGCTCTTTATTCAATTTTTCACGATTTTTTCTCCACTCACTAGACAATGTTAAACGGAAAGTCAGTTTTTAGAAAATTCGTGGTAACTCAAGAACTGTGAGGTCCTAGATCAAATGTCAGAAGTTGAAAAATGTGTCTTTTTGAATTTCTAGTGTATACATCCGCTCAATCACTAGCAATTTCGTTTTCATAAGATTATAAGATGATGATTGATTCGTCTTGATTTTCGAAGTCCGTAAGATGATTCTTGATTTGTCTGAAAAATCACTTAAAATACCAATCTAAAATTGTGTGTATTCTGGCTTGTCGATTTTTCTTACTGTACCAATGCCTTGTACTAGAAAATTACAGTTTTTCAAGCGAGGCAGGACGTCCGATTGAGTTCATGATAATTTACGAGCCAGAATGGCATGGCGTTGGAAATAAATCATATAGGGATTTCCTTTCTTTTGGAGGGGGTTTCCACAGTTCGTTTGAAAGATGTGGGGATTAATCCGTGAGAAGTTTCTGACCCACTGACATTCTCTCCTGCACTCTCACGCCGCGCGGCAGACTCAAACGTTGAAAATAAAACGCACCGTCGCGGCGCGTTATATGTGCATCGAAGTTTTCTTCAATAATTAATAGATGAACTTAAAGCACCTATTTGTGAGATGTGAAAAAACTTGAAAACCGAGAATGCGTCGTTATAACAGTTTATTTACGAGCATTATCGGCTGTCTGACCGTTGCTTTTGTACTTTTTAATAAAACGAAAATGGAACCGGAACACTTATCTTCAAATACGGATGTCCCGACATTGACAGATGCCCGGAGCTACGTATCAAGCCTCCAGGCCAATTTCAGGAGCGATCATAATCAGGTGAGCAATGAAATTTGATTATTTATCATGCGTTGAAATCGATTTATGTTTCTTTCAAAGATTTTTGATTGGCTGAATGAGACAGGTAATGGTCACAACTTAAATCACACACAAAAGCTTTCGGGGCCAATTAATCAATTGCTCAAATATGAACTCATAGCTAATATTATTCGCTTTACTTTCATTGAGCAATTTTTTTTCGCATTTGAGATTGCGGTTCATACGTAAAGGACCACTTTTGTCTGCGATATAATTAAATTATGTAATTACTACTATTCGAAAAACTAAACGTGTCATTTAGATGTATAAAGAGAAGTGATAATATTGCGGCTAACAACATATAATACCTCGGTATAAGTATTTGATAATCGCTAAATTTCTCTTTCCGAATTTGAACTTAGGTGTTAATGTGTATAAATGATTCACACCTCTTTTCACTGATCTTCACTCATACTAACGCCTTCATGATAAATGACGGACGCTGGCTAATCGTTACGAGTGTTCGTTTGGTCTTCAGCTTTTCTGGTGTAACTCTTATGCGTGTGATAAATTAAAGTTTTTTATTATTATGAAATTCTATCTAAAAAATGAAAATCTCACTTAAGGCATATCGCTACGTAACCCCGTCTTTGGCGGAGTTAGGAGGTCGTCGGAGTGTGCCTGAAATGAGTGAACACACTTTGATGATAACAAGAGTTCCAGGTTCTGGAGCGGAACTTCTGGTTTTGATTTTACAACGTCTTCAGGGAAAAAACGGTTTCAAACACGTCAGAATGCCACGGGGTGATGATATTCTACTCACAACTCTTCAGCAGGTAAATTTTTGAACCTAAAACTGACTCATTGTCAATTTCAACTTCAAATTTTCTATTTTTAAATTTTTATCTCAACATTTATTCACGAGTTCATGATTTCCTATTACCGAATGTTTTCATAGGCAATTTCAATCGCGTGAGTTGAATGCCAATGACTATATTGCATTTCAAAGAAACCCGACAAGGACAACCAGTTGAAGATTCATTTTTACCTTATTCCTATGCATGAATATCGTGAGCGTTGATCCTCGTGTATCATGTGCCATGTTAAATGTTACGTATTATTCGTTTGAAATACCGAAGATATTTAAATTTATAAATATTTCAGAGTTCGTTGGAAAAAATGTCCAAAATTTTATTGGGGCAAGAAAAATGAGAGTCATTTTTAACGCCAATGATTTAGTTACGTTAAAACGGTTTCGATCTCGATTTATGTGAAACATTTTCGATCACAGTTTCCCTAAAAATTTTCGAAACGTTTTCGGATGATCTCTGAAAGGTCTACCTAGTTGATTTGTTTTTTTTTTTTTCAAAAATTTTAGTGAAACTCTGAAAATGTCTGTCAATGTTCGTGTTTTTTTTTACAAAGTATTTCAGAATTTTGCAGTCTGTCGTAGTTTGAAACAATAATTAACATATTGCATACGAAATCTGCAAGTAGTGATAGAGTAAAATATGAAAGGAACAAACTGCAGCCACGCACACGCAGATTTTAGAATGATCACTTTGCCAGTCATCAGAGTTCGAAGCTCCTATCTAGGAAAAAAAAAAAAAAAAAAAGGAACCAAAAATTGGAGCAATGAATGACTTGTTGCACAACGTGCCATTTACCACCAGTATTAGTCGTCTTACTATAGCCAGAGTGTTTACACAAAAATTAAAAAGTAAAATTTGCATTTCATCGTGAATGAATCTTTGACTATCGAGACATTTTTCACTTTCGAATCCTCAGCAATGAATTCATTGAAAAACGACATTTCGTATTCTGTGCTGATCGGAGAAATATGTCTAATATAAAACCAGTTGCGGTAGACAAGTCGGTGAATAATTATTGAAGCTTGATCGAGCGTTTCTTTTTATTTTTTTACTTCGAAAAGTGTCTGGTGAAAATATTTATATGTTCTGCATGTTTTATTAGCTGATCGATTTAATTGGCAAGCCAATTATCTGAAAGGATAATGCAAATTCATTTAATTGCATGGTATCACGCATGCTATGAGTTATTTCTATTAGTTATATGCAACGAAAAGTAGAGCAGACAAAATGTTAGATATTCTAAGCAGTAATCATTGGTCAAGACTTAAAGAGGGAAAGCTGTCCATGCGGTTACGTACCGTTGCAAACCAGCGGTCTAGTCCGGTCAGTTTTCATAGTTGATGGTTCAGCTACCATTTGAGGCAAATAGGCTGCCTTTCGTAATCTCAATTCTCAATCTTCTGCAAAGGAAGTCTTGGAAGCAATTATTTCTAGTATGAAAGCTGGAAAGTAGTTATGTTCCTTTATTTCTTAGTTTCTAAGAAGAGTTTATATTATCCATAAAATTATTATATTGGATAACTTGTGATAAAAAAAACACCTAGAGTAGGTATAAGTATGTTTCTTTAACAGTTAATAGTTTTTCAATAATCATAAATTACTGCGGTCAGTAGGTATTCAAATGCCAATTTCTGTCTGACAATAAACATGCAACATCATATGAACAAACGTGTTCATGAACGTCCTTCGGTTATTTTTCTTTTTTTTTATTCACTATTTTTTATCGAATTAAAAATGAAGCTTTAATAGCTGTTGTTAAACCTGTATACTCATCGTTCCGCTACCCTGACATTTACTCATATTCACATGGTGCTGAGTACCTATACGTCAATATCGCTATGATTTGCCTTCACCGCAATAAATTATTCAAAACTTGTACGATTCATTGAATAGGCTGTAAAAATATTGACGAGTATTCATTATCCGACAAAACAATATTCCTAGGAACTTCTGGTCGAGGACATCACGACTATCATCCGGCGTGAGGCTGTGCCATTGACCTTTGACGCTGATGTCAGATTCCTGAACTTCTCAGCATTCGGTCGGCAAGCTCCTACCTTCATCTCGATGGTCAGGGACCCGCTTGACCCTAAAATATTACTGAGGTAAAGGCGCTGAGATAAAAGTGAAAATAAAAAGACGATAAGTGGCTTTTTCATCAAAGAAAACTATTTAAGATGTTACAGATTCGCACAAGCTTTTATCATATAATTTTATGCAGGTAATTGAATTTTTTTTTAGATATCGTAAGAGTAACAAAATCACACCGAGATATTGCGGGTCAATCGCCTATTTTTGCGGGCAAGATCCTCGGTGCACGTAAGTATACTTTCTAAAAAGTCGTTTGGATGATATATCGTGAGATGTGATGCCTTGTTACGACCTGGGCTTTGATATCTATGATTGAGCAATGAAATTCTCATGGCCGTAACACTATATCCATTCAGTGAAACCGTCTTTCTTCGAACGACATTTGTATGCTTATTTCAATTCAGAACGTCAATGAACGCGAATTACTTGCAAATAGCGTAGGCGTGTTATGATCTCGGATTAGACCCCGTCAATCTTCGTCGTTTGTATTTCTCTCACGTATATGTATGTACGTTTTATAATCGACTCACTCAGAGATCAGCCATTACGTAAGACCCCAGCTCTATTCGTGGGATGAACACACACACAATCATAACCGGGACTCAGCGATTTTCTATAGATTATCTCGCCTCTTTTGCTGTTATGTAAAAGGTAAGAAACGTGTTGGGTTAGAACGCAGCTTTCAGTACGGAACAATGAATCAAGTTCAATATCTGCGACCCAGTTCCCATAACATTTTCCATTGCACCGAACACCTCATGTGATCATGTAACAAGAATCCACTTTCTATAGTTATCATTCGATTGTCTCTGGTCTCAATCGCGTTCATATATTAGTCAGCAAAGAACACGTGAATGAAAAAGCGAGGCTGTAGGTACCTGCGATTTTTGGTATCAAATTTTCACGAGAATCATTGATGAAAAACTGTTACCCTTGTAGCTTTTTTACTTGACCTTTGCTTTTTTTCAGACAAGAAAATCGCACCTGGGCATTGACCGAAGCTCAGGATAATATTGAACGATGGTATCCTGTCGTTGGACTGTTGGAACACGTTGGAGATACCTTAAAAACTCTGGAACGAATTTTTCCAAATTTTTTTATGGGCGCTACTGACATATACTCAAAATTGGGTAAGTCACTTATGTCTCTTTGAATTCTGAGATCGAATGTAAGTGAAGATGATAATGAGTTGGGCGATTTTTTGCTTTTTTCAGACGTTATAACTAAGGATGAGAAATTGAGGAAACCAAAAAAGCCGAATTCGAAATTGAAATTCTTGAAGGAGCCAATGGCTAAGGAAGTGGAATTCTATACATGGTTAAAATCACGTCTGCTTTATCCAAAATCTGGCAATGGTTGAAGCGAATTTGACCATTTTGATACAGCGAGAATTTTTACTCAGCATAAATCTGCAGGGAGATAAGATAGGAAATTTTTTTTAATCTCTGAGAAGAAGTGCAAATAACTACTGCAATTCATCTTCCTAGCATGTCGTGAGTGCAGAGTCTGCGATTGGCAGAGATTGCGTTTCGAGAATGTGTAACTCTTCAAGATAATAGGAAATAGTACATTTCGATACCAGAGCGAAATGTGAGGCGTTTATAGTCGAGTGCGATGAACCGAGACGAAGGTAAAGCCGCAAAAATCGCATAAGCCTAAACGACTCATTTCGCATGCGTATGGAACAACGTATTTTTTTTTAACAAATGCGTGAAAAAGTTGCGTACAAAGCAAATTGTCAAAATGGACGAAATTAATATGCAATACGAGAAGAATTACTAACGTCCGAACACTCGGAGCAGCGTTGAGGTGGCCACTTGTCATAATTGTCAATTGTTATATTGGTTTCGGGCTTTTTCATTCATTGAAATTGGGAAACAAGTGTTGGCGCTGGAATCTTGGCCACCTCAATACTACTCCAAGTGTTCGGATGTTAGGAATTTACCTTGTATGTCAAATTCTTGGCAATTACAGAGATAGCGCTCATGGACTGTTGCCAATGTAAAGAACCAAGAAAAAAATAATGTATATTTGTAACAAAAACATTGACTCGACTTCAGATAGCATCTAGACAGGGATAATGAGGACTTGTTCGTATGCCGTGCGTAACAATAAACATGTTGTGCACGCTCGATGTGTGCAGAACGTAGTGCGCATGTTCGGCGTGTGATGGTTACAGTGCATACGCAAACTGAAGAAAAGTGGAAGAATACGCCCGCTTCGCAGCCACAAACAAGTAACTTTTTCATGCATACGTTATAAAATAGTACATTGTAACAGTACATGACCCATTCCCCCTCCCCCCCCCCCCCCCTTGTTGCACACCGTAATTTTTTCAACGAGTGATTGTATAGGCGCTTATTCGCGCATGTACGACGGAAATTTTGGGAATTTCCAATAATTTTGGAAATTTCCAAAATTTTCGTCGTACATACGCGAAAAAGGGCCTATAAATGCACTCGTTGAAAAAATTACGGCGTGCAACAAGGGGGGGAGAGTAATTTCAAGCTCGGATGATGACGTTGCACTCGTCTTTGTCTCAGGCGCCTTCGGCGCCTGAGATTCCGACTCGGGCAACAGTATCTGAACCTCGCTAGAAATGACCCATTTCCCCCCCCCCCCCCCCCCCCCCCTTGTTGTACAATGTACTAATATCGAATAAAAAAATGTAATGAAAATAAATATATCATAGAATCAGCACGCTGGAAACTAACAATTTCGTTTGTTACCAAGATTATCCCTAATAATTACCTAATTTGAAATATGGATTTGGGTTTACCGATGGCTACATGCAACGCCGGAAAATTAGTCTGAGGATTCAGCGAGGCATAATAATTTCACAGATTTGAGAAATGAGAAGATCCATTCTTGCAGATTAATTAGATTTTGAAATTGAAGGATTTTTGGTGAAATTATTTTCGGAGTGAAAAAAAATGAAATCATAATTGACTGGACTCTCGAGATCAAAATATTCTACCTAATTCTTACTTCATTCAAATTTAATAAATTAATCATATGACTGACCATACATCAATAAGATCACTCTCCGTTAGACAATAAACGCATCGCGTACGTCAACCTGAATTCTTATATATTACAATGATAAAGTCTAATTACAGTGATAAATTCAAGGGCATGGCCCGAATTTATTCCGTCGGCGTGGGGCGGCGGGGGGGGGGGGGGGGGGGGGGGGGGGGCAAAGTAGAAATACGTAATATAAAGTAATTATTGAAATGGTTTTATTCAAACATTTCAAAGCGAGAAACAATTGGTTGCAATGTTATTCGTTGCATTTATAATTCAATCATCAATTTTTTTTTTTCAATAATATTTTGGTTCATTAAGTGAGCCAGGAGGTAAGGGGGGAAGGCGACCCAGTTTGCCCCGCCGTAGCTTTGCCTTCAGTATCAATAGAGGGGAATAATACTAATACCTGATAATAAATTGTACCTGGTGATATAAAGCTATGTCATCGTCAGTCTGGCTTAATGGATTTGAACTTACAGTCAGGCAGAGTCAAGTCTCGTTACCTATAATTATTCGGTTTAAAGCCTAAGAATTATGTCAATTATCGTGGTAATTCAAATGACACTCCTCACCCTTGTAATGTCGCAGACACCGTTTAGTGAAAATAATTGTCTGCATAGATGGCGGTTACACCTTACACCTGGTAAGATTTTCTTTTCTTTTATATGACTAAAAAATATTTGTGCTTGAATTTTTTGAACAACAAGTCATACGCACGTAATGATCATTGATCTCATTTTTGAACCATATCTTTGTTTCCTTCAGCACGTAATCCCTTTACTTCACCCTCGACAACTTCTTGTCTGCTACCGAGTCAACCAGTGGTCAGACGCGATGATTATACGTAAGTCATTTATTTGAATGAGTTTTAGCATATATGCTATCTATACCATCGGCCATTTTATTACATTCACGAACGATTGAGGTGGCACAGAAGAAGTAGATGTATTCGATATTTTGGTGTATTCACATTGATGATGGTGTTTTTCTTTTTGAAGATCTTACTCGTACCTGTATTACGTAACTATTAGACTGTTTCAAATGGAACGAAGTTTTTTTGTTTACTTTTCACCGATGAAGCAGTTCGGGGCAGATATAAGAAAGAATTCGCACCGAAGCAGGTGCAGAAATAATTTTTTTTTGGCATAGGCATTGAAAAGTCACTTTGTGACGCCTGTTTTCGATCCACAAAGTGTCACTTTATACGGTTCATTGCAGAACTGCCCTATAAAGTCTTTATACGGCAGTCTGGATGCGCAGTTCGAAGTGCGCATTCCAAAGCTGCCGTATAAAGTCTTTATATGGCAGTTTCGATGCGCGGTTCGAAGTGCGCGACAGATCGCACCATAACCTCACTCGTCGTCTAGTGAATCTCAACAGGCGTCAAAGTGACTTTTCATGCCTATTTCGAAAAAATACAGTATGGGGCGCACCCGTAAACCGTTTTTGACTCGAATAACACTTGGTTTACGGGCATGCCACATGATATACTATTTTCAAAGTCCCTCCGCGGCAAGCAGAAGTCTCCTCCATCGCCGCCGGGAATGATACATTTTTTTTTAATGATCTACATGAGTTTGGCTGGTAAAGTACCTATGACCTTAATTTTAGGAATTTTTTTTCGCAAAATAGCGCGTGTTTAAAAAAAGTCGTGTTTTTGACGGAAGAAATCGACTTCATTGATTTTTAAAAATGAATCGTTTCATTCAATCGTTATAATCGTGTGTGTACTTCACTAGATAATCGAATGAAGAAGCTACAGTAAAAATTTCAAGTCAATCTGATGAAAACTGTTTGAGTTCTACTGCTTGTCGATTTTCAAAACAGGGTTTCAAGGAAAACGCATTTTGAATTTGAAAATGCTATAAAAAAAAAAAAACAAAAAACAAATCGGTTCTGAGAAAATTTCTGTGTTATATTCATACATAGACCTTATTGATTATCAATTTTGGGTAGTTTTGGCATAATTTAAGCCGATAGAAAAAAGAATGGGAAAACAAAAATTCAAACAGGTATAACCCCTTAAGGTGGTTCTTCACCTACAGTCCCACCAAACGTGGGTTTGAGAGCAGATTTTTTTTTTTTTTTTTCTCATACTAACATAGTAATGGTGGGATATACCTTCCAATACGACGATCATTGCTATGGTACTTTATACCAAATGTCACCATGCATATAGGAATATTTCTATTATGCATAGTGACATTTGGTATAAAGTATAGGATTGATCGTCATATTGAAAGGTATATCCCACCATTACTATATTAGTATAAGAAAATTTGCTATACACTTTGTTCCGTGAAGATTCGAATACTATTAGCAATTGATTGATCATGGCAGCAATGATCTTATTGCTTCATATAGCATCTTTTACACAAGCAAAACCACATTTTCATAATGTAATGCATGATGAGTACGCGTTGCAAACTCTCTGTCATTACGACGAAAACCTCACAGACTACACACTCCAGGGTCACGGAAAATATATCTCATCTGTGATTACTTTGACAATAACTTGTGTTATCTTATCAGGCAAGAACTTTGCATTGTTCAAAGTGATTCTAAACATTCATCCGAAATGTTGAGTAAAGGCCCGTACACGCTCAACCGCAAACGAAGTCGCAAACGCAAACGCAGTGATCTGACGCTCCTGATTGGCTTGGCTTTGGACAAATTTTTTCAACAACCAGTCAGGAGCGTCAGATCACTGCGTTTGCGTTTGCGATCCGATTTGAGCGTGTCCGGGCCTTAGGCAGTCGCAATTACAACCAACAGCTTCCTGCATAATAAACAAAAGAACGATAACGTTGTTATTCGTTTTCGTCATATCTTGCTTGTTTGCTGAAGATTTCATATATGACACTAGCCCCAACATATCACTGTCTGTCATGGGCTGAACCTGGAATTTCCACAAGGGATGACAGTACCTGCACACTCAAACTTTAAATTCATTTGTTTCCGCACAATCCCATGAATGAATTGGTATGAAAAATTGCGAATGTACCGTTTCGACGAATTCCATTTCAGAAAACCTAGGGCTCACATAGGATTGCATAAAGGATGTCTAAATTATTTTTTACTATCTCAAAACTTTTTCTGATATTTCGTGCAGATACACGCCGCAAATTGGTGGTCACAAACTTCACACGCGAGCAGTTCCATGGAATGAGGCTAGAATAACTTGCAAAGAGGAAGGTGGTCACTTGGCAATCATTAACTCCATCGCCGAGGCGAATGCGGCCGCTGAACTTTTTCGAAATTCAGCACCAATTTCTGGCTCACCGCATCCGGATTTTATGAGCATCGGTTTTCATGATCTTTACAGCGAGGGGCAGTTCACAACCATTCATGATCAGTCATTGGAGACAGCCGGGTTCACCCAGTGGCTAGATAAACAACCCGACAATGCTGGAGGTGCAGAAAATTGCGGATCCATGTATAAAAGTGGCCGCCTTAACGACGTTAACTGCGAAACTAAATTTGGTTTTATATGCGAAGTACCAATATACTGATCCTGGATGCAAGCTCGAATGGTTAACCCTCATCATCTTCTTTTTCGATTAGTAGGTATGAAGAAAAAAATTGTGCTGTGAATAATACATAAATGAAGAACCTAAATATTTCTCGCTTTCGATCATTTTTGTTGATGTTGTTTAAAATTTTATCACCTATCTCCACAACCAGCTTATCATAATATGATGACGAAGATACACACAGATATACAAGGCATAAATCAAAATTCTATATACTTCACCGACTGTTCTCATTTTTGATACAAAAAATCAAATCTCAGAGAAAGAATAGCGTCTTGGAAATTCGTAGGGTGACGTGATGACAACTAAATTATTTAAAAAATGATGTAGAATTCAGATATTTTCAAGAGCGATTTTATTCTTAGCCTAAAATATTCGCGGCGACAAATTGAGGCGTCGTGAATAAGAACACCAACAAAGAACACTTATGTGAGATAAGATTTGGCAAATGAAATAATAAACATATCAACAATGATATTAAATCCTGTAGTATGGTGATGCTAGGGCGATGGGATCGAGGAAGGGCGGTTCTCCGGTCAACGCGGTACTCGATATAGGTATATAATTAATTATTTCTTTATAATTAATTATTTCTTTATACAAAGAGAAATGAAATAGGTTTTTATATGCGAAGGGTGGAGAGATTGGTACAGGTTTTGGCTGGAGGGTTTTCTCCGGTGTAGAAATTTTTTCATGATCCTTAGATCCTTTTCCCTAATTTCACTTGGCAAATCTACGCCTAATCAAGTTTTTAGAGTAATATGTTTATTGCGAGAGAATTATTGTTGCTCTACAATGATTGTGTTTCTTCCCTGCATGAGGCGCGAGATCGCGGACCCGACCGCGGATGGCGGTGGCACGTTGCTTTTGTTTTTTAAGTAGTTGGTGCGTATGCGCCTTGGAAATATTCACATGATTATGCGTGTAACAATGGGGAGAGAAGAATAATGAGATAATGTTTATAGTAGGGTAATTACGGGGTAGATGGCCGTAAGGGAGAGATGGAATATTCAACGAAATTCTACTTAAAATTCATGTCTATGTCAAGATTCGAATGTTATCACTTATCAGTAATCGATTGATCATGGCGGCAATAATCTTTTTGCTTTATTTAGCATTTTCTACACTAGCAATGGCACATTTCCATAACGTAATGCATGAGAGTACTCGTTTTGAACTTTCTGTCGTTACGTCGACAATAATTTGTCTCATTCACGGTCAGACATTGGCGAAGGTCGAATTCACCCAGTGGGCAGGTATGGTGGACCCGACAATTCCGGAGGTGCCAAAAATTAATTAAAATTAAACTCGGTTTCGTATGCGAAATACCATAATATACTGATCTTGGATGCAAGCTCGAATGATTAATCTTCATCATCATTTTTTTTGCGAAATGATTTACAGATTGTATTCAAATATACTACATACGATATGATTAGTATGAAGAAGAATATTGTGCTGTAAATAATATATGAATATGAACCTAGATTTCTCGCATTGTATCATTTCTGTTGTTGTCGTTTTAGTACTTTGTGATACAAGTGCGAGAAAGCAATGATTAGTATACTCAGGTTGTGAAGCGGGTCGCACGAGCCGTACGAGTAATACAACAAAACGAGCCGAAGGCGAGTACAAAACCAGACAGCCCAAGATAGTCTACATGAAGTTGACTGCCTAAATACAGGCATTAGCGCGACTTTTTAAGGGGGTTATCGTGCTACAAACAGCCTCAAAAGTATAACATGAGCGCTTGACTCCTGACTGTATCCCCTAGCGCCACTTCCGTACCGAAACTTTTGTTAGTGACTGTTCACGCACACATAGTGGCGCTTTGTGTGTTCACACGCATACTATGCGCGCGCGTAAAACTAGCGACTCAGCAGCGCCACGAGTGAAGCGAAGCCATGAGATCAACGCGTAATGTCAATGCAGAGCAAACTTTACAAAGCTATATCTCGAAAACCGTGACGGCAAATGTCTTGATTCTTGGATATGTTATTTCAATATTGATGTTGAATTGTGTGTTAGTTTTTGGTGAAAATCGTAAGAAAACTTTTTGAGTTATGCCTCAAAACGTTAATGCTAGACGACGCTTCCCATAAGATGCCATGTATAAGATTCTCAATTTGCCAATTTTTTTCTCGAGTTTGGTGCTGCTGAGGGCTCTGAAATTTTAATGTGTTAATTGCGGTACTAGAAGCTACTCATGTGAATTTTTTCACGACATTCGTAAGAAAACGAAATATCACGATAACTCCCTTAAATGACCTGTATCTCACAGACGCCACCATCTCTCGAGATGCTAATTACTTCATGAGATTTCAGAGAGATTTCACTGATAACTTCGACGACGTAAGGCTTCACTGGATTCCGTAATGATAGCATAATATAATTGTTTGTATGAAAGTACATCAAAGCAGGAATAGCCAACAGGTACAGACACAAACAACCTCATAAATATTCAACAATCGATGGGACGATATCTAATATCCATCCAGGTATATTGATCCTGAGAATCATTAGACTTATATAGGAAATAAATACCGTCAAATAATCGATTCATTTTCCCAAAATATGATTATTTTTTATTTTATTTTCACCAAGCACAATATTACATCTATGTGCATGAAATTACAGTCATTGAACATTTCCAAAAAGTGTACATCGGAATATATATTTATCGATTAAAAATAAACTCTTCTTTCGGTTAGTTCACTCAATTTACCCTTCTATAACGGTTTGGTAGGTACGCATCGCATTCGTTTAGGGTTCATAGGTATTATAGTCGAATCTCAAGTAATGTTCGGGAGTTACATAAACGGGAGCTGATGTGGATTTAGGATACAAAGGATCTTTTATTACAGGGGCAACTCACACGTAAAGTAAACCTTGTCTGTGCATTTCACATCGTTCAGCTTGCCCAAACGTGTTGCGAGTACACAATCTTCACCGTCTCCCGCGTTGTTGGGTTCCCCTAAATCCCACTCGGCGAATCCTGCCGTTGCCAACGGTTCGCCGTGGATAGTGACGAACTGCCCTTCCGTGTAAAAATCGTGAGCGCCGATCCAGCTAATAGTCCAGTTGGTCTCGAAGGATTTCACGATAGCTTTCATCTCAGCATGGGAGTTGATGATTGCCAGGTGAGCGCCTTCCTTTTCGCAGTGCGAACGAGCCTCGTTCCAAGGTTTAGTTACGCGATAAAGCTTATGAGCCCCGACACCTGGCGTATATCTACAATGAACGTAAAAATTGGCTTTGATCAACAAACAAAAGGCTATGAAGAAGAAAACATGAAGAAAAAAAAAAAAAAAAAAAAAAAAATTAAAAATCATTGAAATTAAAGAAATACAGTTTTTCTTACGTGTAGTCAGACCGCAACTTGGGTTCTGGCGTCGTTGAGGGCATTGACTGGGTCAGTGACTCGGTGATGGTTGGAATCTCGGTAGAATGGGGCGTTGGCTGGATGAATGACTGGTTGGTGGTTGAAAAATTATTAGCCACAAAGTTTAGAAAATAAACATGCCCAAATACAACCATAGATTGCACAGCCGACATTTTTGTACGATAAGATGGACAAGCAACTGAATACTGCTGAAGCTTGACTTACAGATTTATATGGTAGCGAATTGACACCCTGACCTGCAGTTGATATAAGCATTATCGCCGCCGAGAATAGCTTCAACAGGATAATCACGTCACTGCTCATTTCGAAAATGATAAAATAATCGCAACGCTCTAAGACGGACTAAGAAGGTCAATGACAATAACATGAAATTCAAGTAAAGATTCCTCCAGTCCTTCAGTGGTCTAATTGGACAAGGCGTCGCAGTACAAATGCGGAGGTCCCGGTTCAAACCCGGGCTGAAGGAATTTTTACTTGAAAAAATAATTATGATGCACTTCCGTTTTTTTCGGTCTATCTGAAGATTGCACGCTCTATATAGAGGTGAGCTTCAGTTAGAAGACTTAAAAAAATTTGGTTCGACTGGTCCGATAAATTCACATATGGTATGAATCGCAACGCTCGTTGAATTTGCGCTGGATTAGTAGAAATGACAGCTATAAGTTAACTCAATATGAATCTTATCGGATGGTTTTCGTAAAATGTGATCCTCTCTTCACGATTACAAATACATTGCGAAATACTCGCAGCGTTTTCTGGGTTCACCAAAATTATCTAAAAATAATAACGTTAAGTTATTATTTTTGCACTGTATACGGCACAGCATCTCATTTAATCTGTCACTCGAATGCAACGCCGGACTAACTCGCTCCGGGCCCGGGGTCTAATTTGACATCGGGGCCCCCTCCCTACCCAATAATTTCAAATAATCACAAAGGAAAACTGAGCGGTAAATCGGATAAAGATAGGGTAAGGTATACTGGGATGAATAAAAATTAAGAAAACCAATTTAGAAAACTATGATGAAAAACTAAATTTTATTCATGATACATCATTGCAATGATGCTCAGAAGGTTTTTTTTCTCGCATTTTCTCGAGCGAAAATTGGAATTAGACCGTCAAAATCAAAATTTTGCAAAACTTCACTTTCTATAGATAACAAAGCGAAAGATGATAACCGACTTTCAGTCATTGTAGACCGATATTTGTTTTTGATAATAATTGTTAATTTAGAAAACGATCGCTCTGCCTCACAATTGGTTATCGGCACTGTTAGAAATAACCGAAACGCTACACAGACATTCGGAAGAACGTCTTCAATTTGGCGATTGCTCATTCATTTCATGACGTGCACTGGGATCAAGGAATCGTTATGGTCGAAATGCAATTCAACTAACGGAATAAAGTGTTCCAGTTCAAATTCCAAACTTATTTCTAAATCACGGGAATAAACTTTCACGAGATTATTACTTTTTTCTCGAATTTGAACCAGACTGAGGGTCTTCAATTAAGTGAGGAAGCCAAATAATGCAATCACGTGATTATCTGCAGAACTGCGTTTTTTAACTCGCATGAAGTTTTGACACGATAACATAAAAAGATTGAACACGGAACCTGTCACTACAGTGTAAAACTTGTGCTTCCTTCTCATTATCTTCACATTCAGCGGTCAAAAAAATTAGTTTGAATTTGATTTTTTTCTTTTTTTTTCACACCCTAGTGTACACGTTTTAGCTATTTCGTGTTGGTGCTCGGCACGGACAATTGAAGTCAAAAGTTTTTTCTCGCCGGCAACATATTATTCACACTTCATACATATATCGATACCTGCGCGGAATAACCGGCTATCTCAGAGTCCGCTTGAAAAAGCGGCTATCTCAGAGTCCGCTTGAAAAAGCGGCTATCTCAGAATCCATTCGGAAAAGCGGCCTGTGCCTATATTGATAATATAGGCTACAGTCGGTTTTTCGAATGGATTCTGAGATAGCCGCTTTTTCAAGCGGACTCTGAGATAGCCGCTTTTTCAAGCGGACTCTGAGATAGCCGGTTATTCCGCGCAGGTATCGATATATGCATGGGACCAAACTTTTAGCTGAGATTGTCGCGGAGGTACTACCTCAAGTAATTAGTACCATATGAACAGGTACGATCAGTTCTTTTCGGTAATGAAGATAAATTGGATATTTGGTAAGATTGATCTCTGGCTTCGGTGGCTCTATGAAAGTACAAACGATTCATAATATTTCAGCCAATAGACGTCGTGGAATAGCGATGACGGAAGTGCGAGAGTTTCGATATAATTGCGTCACTTCCGTTACAATGACTTTTTCGAGGACAGGATATCGTGAGCGCTGATCCTTGTGTTTTATGTTCCATGTTAGATACTAGTACGTATTATTCGTTTGAAATATCGTAGCTATATAAATTTATAAAAATATTCCAAAGTTTGTTAAAAATGTCCAAAATTTGATTTGGGGGGGGGGGGGGGGGGGGGGGGGATGAGTCATTTAGCTGCCAATGATTTAGTTAGGTTGAAACAGTTTCGATCTCGATTTGTGTGAAACATTTTTGATTATACAGTCGGGACTCCCAATAAGAGCGCTACGGGGCTGTAGGAGAAGGAAATGTGGTACCCCCACTCTCTATTGAAAAGCTCGCTCGCTCGGAACGTAAACCGGTTTCTCAATAAACAAGCACGGTGGTGGGGGTACTGTTCGGCCACGGATTAGGGGAAGCGCTCTTATTGAGAGCCCTCTTATTGGGAGTCCCGACTGTATAGTTTTCCTGAACATTTTCTAAACATTTTTGGATGAACTCTGAAAAGTCTAGAAATTTTTTTTTTTTTTTTTCCAAAAATTTGAACGAAACTGAAAATGTCTGCGTATTCTTCTTTTTTTTTTAAAGTATTTTTCAGGGGCGCTGCTGACGTATACTGAAAATCGGGTGAATCTGACATCTCTTAAGTTTTTCAATTCTGAGATTGGACAAGTATAGATGATAATGAGTAAGGCGATTTTTTGTTTACTTCAAACGTTAAAAATGAGGAAGGGAAATCGAAGAAACCAAAAATGCCAAATTTGAAAGGGAAACTCTTGAAGGAGCCATTGGCCAAGGAAGTGGAATTCTATCCATATAGTTGAAATTACGTCTGCTTTATCCAAAATCTGGCAATGGTTGAGGAGAATCTTACCATTTTGAAAGAGCGAGAATTTTCACTGAGAATAAATCTGCAGGGAGATAAGATGGGGAACATTTTTCAATCTCCGAAAAGTAGTGCAAATAACTACTGCAATTCATCTTCCTATAGCATGTCGTGAGTGCAGAGTCTGCGATTAGCAGAGATTGCGTTCCGAGAATGTGAAACTCTTCAAGATAACAGGAAAAGTGATTTATACTTCCGATCTGAACACGGCAACCTCATGATTGCTCCGTTTGATCATAGACAATCGAGTGAAGAAAATATGAGAAATTGGATCTGACTCAAAAAATCTGGTTTTCGTGATTCATCACTACCTACTAGTAGATTCCGTAATTATTTATATCGAACAAAAAAATTTAATGAAAATAAATATTTCATAAATCCAGCAGAATAATTAGAATTTGGAATCGAAAGATTCGCGATGAACTTATTTTTGGAGTGAAAAAAAAAAAAAATTAGATCATAATTGATCGTCCGCTAGAAAGCAAAATATTTTACCTAATTCTTATATCATTCAAATTTAATGAATTAATCAAATCACTTGACCATACGTCAACAAGATCATCGCGCGTTAGCGGTTCGATGATACACGCATCGGCATCGCGTAGGTCGACCTGAATTCTCATATATTGAAACGATAAAGTATAATTACAGTATCGATAGAGGGGAATTATACTACGTGATGATAAATTGTAATTGGTGATGTAAAGCTGTCATCGTCAGTCTGGCTGTATAGATTTGAACTAACGGTCAGACGAGTGAGTCAAGTCTTGTTACCCACAAATATTCGATTTAGAATCTAACAATATTATGGCACTCATCGTGTTGATTCAAATGACACTCGTCGCCCTCATAATGGCGCAAGCAGCGATCAGTGAAAATAATTATCCGGATGGATGGTGGTTTCACGTTACACCTGGTAAGATTTTTTTTTTTTCTATATGATACAAAGGTATTTGTGCTTGAATTTTTTGAACAACAAGTGATATGCACGTAATGATCACTGTTCTCATTTTTTAATTATATTTTTGTTCCCTTCAGCACGTAATCCGTTTACTTCACCCTCGACAACTTCTTGTCTGCTATCGAGTCAACCAGTGGTCAGACGCGATGATTATACGTAAGTCATTCATTTGGATGAGTCTTAGCATATAGCTATACCATTGGTCATTTTATTATATTCACGAACGATTGAGCTGGTACAGAAAAAGTACACGTATTCGATATATTGGTGTATTCACATTGATGGTGGTGTTTTTTTTTTTTTTTTTTTTTTTTTTTAAGATCTTACTCGTACCTGTGTTACGTAACTATAAGTGCTTTTCTAATACATTTGACAAAACTCAATTTCAATAGAGTTTTATTTGAACTTTTTCACATGTAGATTATTTTACGATTGGATATCGTATTTTATCTACTTTATACCAAATGTCTTCCAAGCAGACGAACAAAAACCTTTACGGATTCGTAGATGGCGATTATAATGCTCACAGAAGATGCTCTTCTTCTACCAAAAGTAGCCCAGGTCGGAATAGAAATTCTAGTTTGATTTTTCAGAATTTCAATTCCTTCGTTCTTTAGTTTTACCGGCAAAAATATTATTCTGCACTAAAAATTCTGATCAGCGTCTCTACATCCTACTAAATTTTCAAATTCTACTCACAGCCTCAAAAGTCTGCAAAAAATGAACTCAATGATGAATTTTATTTTCGATTTGAAAATTTATTCGTCAATCAGTTCGAAGAACTCTTCATTCAAAATTGAGGAACTGTTAGTCGAAATTAGAATCACGGAGCCTCTCTGAATTCTAAGATCGCGAGGTCCAAACTAAAATTTGAAGTCTAGTTTGCGCCTAAGTTTGCTCAAAACGACCTCACTCTCACTTTTGGGTGTAAATCAGAAATTCATTACATGAACAATTATACCCCCAAATTCTGGTTCGTACCTGCGAGTCTTCGGTGATAATTTGCTCAACGAAACCAAAATTCCATTCTGATCCTGACACGATGTCAGGATTCCTACACTTACATTGCAACAAGTAATTCATAGGTCTTATATAAAAGACTTTCGAGTAGTGTAGAAATAAACTAATAGTCCACAACGAAAGCTTTGACTAGATGACCAAAATGATGTTTTGTAATTAAACGATAAGATTGAGCTGCAGAATCTTGTCATTTTGTGTAGTGATAAACTTTTGACCCTAACTCCTGAAAAAAAAAAAAAAAAAAAAAAAAACCACTAAGATTATGATAGCTGAGAGTGATTTCAGGTTCATAGTTGTTTGTATGATAGGTCAAAATCACTCAGGGTCAGAGTCCAGAGATAATAATAAGATCGAGTGACGTATACTTGTTCTGCGCACGTCGTCTGGGGAATACCAACGATTGTTATAAATCATTTCATAGCTTCGAGTCTTGCAATCAGCTGTAAAAAAAATTCAAGTGATAGTCGGATGTCTCAAGATTCAAATGTTATTAATAATCGATTGATCATGGCGGCAATAATCTGATTACTTCATATAGCATTTTTTACATCAGCAATACCACATTTTCATAACGTAATGCATGAGTACTCGTTGTGAACTCTCTGTCATTACTTTGACAATAACTTGTGTTATCTTATCAGGCAAGAACTTTGCATTGGTAAAAATGCTTTCAAACTTTCATCCAAGATGTTAGGTAAGCAGTCGCAGTTACACGCAACAGCTTCCTGTATTAAAAACAAAAGAACGATAATGTTGTCATTTGTTCTTGTCATATCTTGCGTGTGTGCTGAAGATTTCATATATGACGCTAGCCCCAATGTCATGGGGTGAACCTGGAATTTCCACAAGCGATGACAGTACCTGACTCAAACTTTAGATTCATTTGTCTCTGCACCATTTCGACGAATTCCATTTCGAAAAACCTAAGGGCTCACATAGGATTACATAGAGGATGTCTAAATTATTTTTTACTATCTCAAAACTTTTTCTGATATTTCGTGCAGATACACACCGCAAATCGGTGGTCACAAACTTCACACGCGAGCAGTCCCATGGAATCAGGCTAGATTAACTTGCGAAGAGGAGGGTGGCTACTTGGTAATCATTAACTCTATCGCCGAGTCGAATACGATCGCTGAACTTTTTTGAAATCCAGAACCAATCTCTGGCTCACAGCTGCCGGATTTTGCCCACATCGGTTTTCATGATCATTACAGCGAGGGGCAGTTCACAACCATTCATGGTCAGTCATTGGCGAAAGCCGGGTTCACCCAGTGGCTAGGTGTACAACCCGACAATGCTGGAGGTGCAGAAAATTGCGGATCCGTGCATAAAAGTGGCCGCCTGAACGACATCAACTGCGAAACTAAACTTGGTTTTATATGCGAAGTACCAATATACTGATCCTGGATGCAAGCTCGAATGGTTAACCTTCATCATCTTCTTTTTCGCGATATGATCAACAGATTTCACTCACATATACATTATACATACGATACAATTAGTACGATAAAAAATATTGTGTTGTAAATAATATGTAAATAAAAGACCTGGATTTCTCGCATTGTATCATCTTTGTGAATCTCGTTTGAAACTTCACCACCTATTTCCACCACCAGCTTATCATATGATAGTAAAGATACACAAAGTTATATATAAGGCACCACTGAAAATTCTGTATACTTCACTGACTGTTCTCATTTTTGATACAAATAATCGAACAATTCCACACAAATCTCGAAAGAAGAATAGCGTCTTCAAAATTTCTAGGTCGACGTGATTACAACTGAATTGATTGAAAAATTATCTAGAATTCAGATATTTTCAAGAGCAATTTTATTCTTAGCCTCAAATATTCGCTGCGATAAATTGAGACTAGATGTGAATGAGAACACCAAACGATACACTTATGTGAGATAAGATTTGGTAAATGCAAAAATAATCATGTCAACAATGATATTAAATCTGGTATAAATATCGATGCACCGTTGGGAATCCTCAGTCTTATTGTCAGCTGGAAAAACTAAACTCACCGTAAGACGCTATCAACAGCCTTCACCAGATCGGAAATTGGAAAATCAAGCAATCCAACATGTGGGCCTTTTTCGTCTTATTTCAAATGGCGTTCTTCTCTCTAGCATTAACAAAACCACCTGCTGAAGTCATTCCGGACCGAAAGTTAAATGCTTGCGCTCCTGCGCCAGTGATAATACGCGATGATTACACGTGAGCCAATAAGTGATTCATTCATTATACATTCATCTATCAATAAATTTCTTTTCGTCATAGTAGCCGTAAAGTACGCTCGAATTTGTACCATTTGGGGGCGTAAATTTGAACTTTACGCTATAGGGCGTAAAATTAAAAGTTTCATATATTAGATACGCGATCGATTTTATTCAATAATACATATTTTTATTTGACTTAATTTTTTTCCCTCATTACTTATTTTTGTAACACATGCACAATTTTCGCGTTCTTTTACCTGAAAATCAAGCGTAAAGTCGAAGCTGTTGGACCGGTGAGCGAAGAAAGTCGGTAGTGGGCGCAAATGGTAGTTTTATTTTGTCATTTTGTATTTTGTATTTTTTTATGTTTTTAATTTCTTCAATTTCTTTAAATTTCAATTTGTAAATTATTATCTTCATTATAAATTATTGGAATGCTGCGACAGTTCTAAGCCTGCTTTCGTCTAGCATTTACTTATTCTCGTCTCGTCCGCCAAGTGTCCGTAGTACTATTGAGAATCAATTCAATTAGTAGTTTTCGTATCTAGTTTAGTCAAGTAGTCAAGTTTAATTACGCCCGAGTTGTGAACAATATTTTTCGTCATAGTGGCGTAAAGTATAACGCATTTTTAGCTCTATTTTGCAAGCGTCAAGTTCGACTCTACGCCCGGTGTATGTAAACAAAAACTATTTCCACGTGTGACGCCCAATGGGCGCATCGAACTTTCGATCGAAGTAGAACTTTACGCCCGCAAAACAGGGCGTAAAGTGCGTACTTTACGCCTACTATGACGAAAACTACTATTTTCCAAATGGAATGAAACAACATTTTTCTCACGTTTTTTTCGATTTTTTTTCTTTCTCAATAATATAGATACACGCCGGGTATTGGCGGCCACAAGTTTCACACACGAGCTGCTACGTGGAACGAAGCTCGACGAACTTGCGAAGAGGAGAGCGGTCATTTGGCAATCATTAACTCCATCGCCGAGGCAAACGTCATTACTGGTATTTATAATAAATCAGGGGTGATTTTTGGAGCAACCGGCGGTTCACACTGGGCTTTTATTGGATTTCACGACTTGTACCAGGAGAGCGAGTATGTAACTATCCATAGCCATTTATTGGCGAAGTCCGGATTCACTCAGTGGGTAGATGGAGAACCTAGCACCACTTACAATGGCGTCGAAGAGAATTGTGGGTCTGTGCACAGAAATGGTGGACTTAATGACATTTCATGTGAAACGAAGTTAGGATTCATATGCGAGCAGCCAATATGCTGAGTTTCGGTCCAGGGCTGAAATAATTCACATCTATCGGTGAATTGTACTTAGAAAATTATTTTACACAAAATCTGTATAAGCATGTAAGGGCTTTTCGGTACAGGTATAGTTTTATAATTAAAACGAAATGTAATCTAGGCTCATCTTTTTCATGCCTAACAATGAATAAACAAAATTTTGATGAGTCATACTAAAGCTATCATTCAATTATAAATTGTATGAACCTAGTTGTATTCAGGCAGAGAAAGTTCAGGATTTGTTGTATCAAATAATGTGTTTGTTAATAAACATATTACTTGTATGTATTATACAAATTGTAGATAATTATTGTTTTTATTACAAAAAAAAAAAAAACCAAAAAAAAATTAACTCCAATATAACCCGTAACAAGTTTCATCCCACCTTTCATCTCACTAGACATTCATATTTAATCTAATTTGTATTCACAACGAATATTGTGTTCCTGAAGGAATTGGCTATAAAGACAATAACGGAATATCACAATGATTAATATTATTATATAAATAGAATCCGATTTCTGGCTAAAGTAAGGTGATCGGTGTTCTCTTAATTCGTGGAACTACTCGCCAAAAAGTGATTCAATGTCGTTGGAGCAGACCTGTATTAGAAGCAAGTCCATTAGATTTTTTTCCGTATTGATATGTCGACATATGTAATTGGGTAGAAGTAGAGGTCCATATTTCTTCGAGGATAACTCAATAAGGAAAAATTATACGTAGCAAAGAAAGTGACAGTACGTGTTATTTGTCTGTAACCTGAATTCTCATTACCGTATGACAATAAGTACTGAACAAGCTCTTGTTGAAATACCTATTTGATACAATTCTGTAAATCCCCCCGAATCAAGAATAGGGAATTTTTTCGATCAATAAATACGTACTACCAGTGTTTACAGACTTTCAGGTCGGGGGTGAAAGCTGAAAGATAATACTAAAGACGCAATCTTATCTCTACGTTCACAACGAACCATATACTCATAAATCATTTTTGTCAGAAGATCTCGGTGGCAGCACAAAGAATTTATATTTCAGCGTCATTCAGATAACTAAAAGAGACGGAGAATGTGAACGATGGCATGACTGGAATATCAAGGAAAATATGGTAATAGAAATACACTCAGACTGTCGCTACCGTAGTGGGGGTAGCAAAGAGTGAGAGACATATGGCTCAACGAAAGATGAGCGGAACAGTGAACGAGTGATCAAGCGAGTAATGTGGATGCGTGTGGACGTTCAATGTCCTTGAATAGATACATGTATCTGTAAATTCTCAAACCCCGTTTGGAAGTTATCGAGTGCTAATAAAAGAGATTATTATCAAATTCGAAGAAACGTGAAGATCATTTCCAATCGCTCTTTCCCAGCTTGGCTACTTCGGTAGCTGAAACTCGCCACATTCACCAGTGATCCGTATCCCAGGCAACAGTTCATTAATCAATTATGGCATATGTCAATGCGATCAAATTAGTGCTGTTCTTATTGGCTGTGCTGCAACCACAAAATATTGCAGCTAAACAGAACGGTTTTATCTTGCTGTCCTGTCTTGGTAAGTGTTTTTCGTCCACGGTTTAACAACTTTCATAAAAATTTCAAGTGATTGAACAGAAATTGCATACAGTACTCTGGGCAGCAGACACAATTGTTTAGGCTTATACGTTCATATATGGGGCATCATTTCGAGTGAAACAATAACCATCCCAATTTTGATTTTTATTCTCATTGGATGAATATTAACTATTTTATCATTCATTATTGTATAATAAATCGCTTTTCTTCGGTCTCATAGATACGCCAGATGAGAACTCATCAGTCGGTCCCTGTTTGCTAAGGAGTCATCCTCCGGTTCGACGGAATGACTACTCGTAAGTCAAGTATTGCCGCTATTTCTGTAGATAATAGTTGTTACGGTAATCGTATGAATAAATTTGACTCGTAAATCACTGATCGACTCTAGATATATTGACAATACTTTTTACCAAAGCATAATTTACATCACGATTTTCTATTATTGTCATGTTCCGTGAAGATACACGCCGGGTATTGGTGGTCACAAGCTTCATCTGCGAGCAGTCCCATGGAATGAAGCTCGATTAACTTGCGAAGACGAAGGCGGTCACTTGGCAATCATCAACTCCATTGCTGAAGCGAATGTGATATCCGAGATTTTCATGAAAGCACCCAGAATCGCAAACACAAAGCATCCGGATTATGTCAACATCGGTTTTCATGAACATTACGAACCGGGACAGTACGTAACTATTCATGGTCAGTCATTGGCAAAGGCTGGATTCACCGAGTGGCATCCTGGTCAACCCGACAACTATCAAGTTGATGAAAATTGCGGATCCGTGCACAAAGATGGCCGACTTAACGACATGGACTGCAAAGCTGATTGTGCTTTTATATGCGAATTACCGATATATTGATTCCGAATGCAAGATATCAATTAATCATTAACCGATGTTCACTAAATAATCAAAAGACTTGACCCCAAGCACGAGCAGTCGATTCATACTTTTTTATTTCTATGATGCAGAGTTTCATAAATGATCACCATTCTCGCTCTCATTTACACACAAACGCGTTAAAATCCACCATATTGTTTATTGATTTTTCATTAACTTTAAACATTTCACAGCATCCTCATTATTGAGGTAGACGTTAATCAAATGAGTCTATAAATTGATGTTAATAGACACATGGTACTTTTAGAACCTGTAATAGATGACCCCAGTAAACGAAACTGGATTGGCGAATTTGATTTTTTGATATTCCGGATTGAAACGGATAGAAGAGAACCGAAATTTACATTAAATCGAAATCTTTTTAATTTGTTTCAATCTGGAATCTCGAAAAAATCGGATTCGCCAATCCAGATTCGTCTACTGGGACTGGCTCTCAACTTAATTATAACACAACCTGTGCCAAATGAAAAAAAAAAATTGAATGGCTGTATGTTCCTACTCGTCTACATGCCCGCAAGGGCTATACGACATTAAAGGATAAATAAATGAATAATGTATGTTCCTACTACAAGAATTGGGAGAATGAAATATAATAAAATACATGTAAGTCAAATATGTCTTCTTAAACATATTTTCAAGTCCTAATCCCATCTCGTGTGGAATTTTATGTAAGAATTTATAAACACGAAAACATGACGAGGTAATTATCGATTATTATATTCTTTGTGGTTAGAAATGTACGTTTGCACAATAATATGTTGTTTTCGGTTATAATCATCAGACTATAGGTATATATCGTCATGTGATATTTTTTACGCTGCTTGCTGGTCACTTGATGTTTAAATTTTTATTCGAGTCTAGGCGTATTAATTAATTGATTAGACCATTTGGTTTGAAATTTTAAAAGCAAATTCAAAGACGAATTTTGGAATGATGAAACATTCAGAAGAATTCGATGAATTTTTAGACTTTATAGTTATTGGATGATATCGCTCGGAGGGTCAACTATCGCGGGTAGAATACGCTGTTCAAAGATATCAATCGGCCAAAGATTTTAAACATAAAAGACTAGAATGTTAGTCTCGACATTATGATGATACTGTTTACGATGTGAAATTAACACGAGGAGTCGAAGATTCCAGCGCATTCATTGCTTTAATTGAAAGATTCAATAATATTGGTAGGGAACAAACTACAACAAAAACCCGTTGCGATCAAGTTTGAATACTCACGCAACAGCAGCATCGAGGATACAAAATCAGAAAAAGACATATAAAATAACACGGTCGAGTAACGATGCAAATAGATTTAAAAAAATAATACCTGTAATCGCAGGTATATCAAATAACATTTAAGTCACAGACACAAGCGAGAGCGATACGCAGTCAAATCATGCACAAGGTTATATGAACAGGAAAACTAGGTAGTAGTACGCGGAGAGATCGTGAGGGAATATATATTAATATTCAAGATACTCATACCCCGAAACACAGTCTGGATCTATATTATATAATTGCAAAAATTATATAATATAGATCGAGGACAGGACAAAATTTTATTGGATATGTAGATTAGACTGTTTCAAATAAAACAAAGTTTTTTTTATTTTTTACTTCTCACCGATGAAGCAGTTCAGGGCAGATATAGCAAAGAATTTGCACCAAAGCAGGTGCAGAACTGATTTTTTTTTAGCTGGCGCCGAGCATTTTTCTTTCTTCCATTGATTTAACATAGGAATTTCCCTAATTTTTTTTCAATATCGAATTTCATGATCGAAAATCATGTTCATCTATAGCTGGTATTTAACATCTCTCTTGAATTGTCGCCAAATAATAAAGATGATTATCGATCATCAAATTCGCTATTGAAAAAAAATTAGGGAAATTCCTATGTTAAATCAATGGAGAAAAGAAAAATGCTCGGCGCCAGCTCAAAAAAAAAAAAAAATCATTTCTGCACCTGCTTCGGTGCAAATTCTTTCTTATATCTGCCCCGAACTGCTTCATCGGTGGGAAGTAAAGAAAAAAAAAAAAAAAAAACTTCGTTTCATTTGAAACAGTCTAATGTAGATGAGAATAATTTCGATCAAGACGAATGTTCGATGATTGATATGAAGAATGTATAGAAAAAAAAAGTTAGAATTATGTCAATCTTCGAGAAAAAATCAACTAGATATTGGAAAAATAATTTAAAAAATGAAAATAAAAAAACTTAGGAATACCTACAATTGATTTGTGTTTCTGATTTCTGATTTAGTGAATTTAGAGAAATATTTCATGTTGAAATACTGATAAAACATTTCTTCAAGATATGGTTATCAAATAAACTGAAATTCATACTGAAAATTATATATTGGGCTAGATGGTTGATATTTCATTGCTACAAACCAATTAAAATAAATTTATTTGATTCAATTATAATATGAGAAAATTTGACTATTATAAATTAAGTCAAAATAAATGATAATAATTTATTAGCTCTGAATCTGATGGGACAATGGGGCATTACTTGTTAACGATATATTAAGAAGATTTATGTAAAAGGAAAAACGTATTTCATCAATGATACCTTCAAAGTTTATCCTCAATAGGGTATGAGTATTATTCGTAGAATAATACCGCAACAGAAGGTGAGAAGCTGTGGAATGCGTAGTGATTGACGTGGACACGGATTCATAAAGTGGGGAACTAACTATAAAAGGAGACTCACAAGGAGAATCGGGCTCATACGTAGAATAATAGAATTGAATGTAAGTCTGAGATTCAAGAAAGAAGCTACAGAAAATATAAACTTCTGTGGTGACCGAAAGAGTAATTCTTTTATAAGGTGAGTGAGTATTACCATGTCACAACAATTAATTAACACCAACGAGTTAATACGTACTCTGTTAGGTCGCAATTAACGTAAAAAAGATCACATTGAAATGTAAGCAATGAAGGAAAACTAAATATTGAAAAATTTACTTGGATGATAGTGAAAAACCTTCCAGCCCATATTATTCTGTATACAGTGTTTAAGCATTGAAGTAAATCGTAAGAGGCAATATAATAGTTGCAATTATATCTTGCAGAGCGCTTTGACCCGCGATAATTTTGTCATAAATTATACGCCATAAAGTCGACTTTATCTTGGGTATATAAACCTTTCACCACAATCCCTGCTACTTACATCTTCAGCGTATAATCTCGCACAGCAAATAATGGCATCGGCAGTACAGTCGCTCCTAGTTTTGGGGCAAGTTTATTTCCTCAATCCAGGTCCGAACACTTCATCGATCGGAATTGATCCCAATTCAACCGTGCATCTGGATATTGATCGCAGAATAAACGGGGATGACACATTAGGTAGTGCTAGACGCAGTGACTATACGTAAGTATAATTCATGGTTTTTTTATAAATGGTTATCTTGACCCTAATTCAGGGGTCTCAGGGTGCTTTCGAAATTTCCTTTCCGGACAAGGCGGAAAAAGTTTGCAAATGAATTTGAAAAAAGTACGCGAACCTTGGAGCTTGTAGATCAATTCAAAGTACAGCCTCCGAAGAAATTTCAAGAACACCCTAAATAAGGACCACCCTAACGAGTATGGACAACTATTTCTGCAGCATCCCCTCAAGATTTTAGAATCTTTTATTAACCCTGTGCAAAAAATTCATCCATACCCCAAATGATAATGTTATCATTAATTCTGTACAAATTCTTTGAAATTATCCACAGATATACCCCTGGCATCGGTGCGTACAAGGTTCACACAAAAGCGGCCCCTTGGAACTCATGTCGGAAGACCTGCCTGGAGGAAGGTGGCTATTTAGCCATCATCAACTCCGCTGTTGAGGCGAAACATGTTGCTCAGCTTGGGAAGGATTCTGGACCACAAACTGGCTCCGAGTGGAAGGAATATTTTCATATTGGTATTCATAATCTCTATCATGACGACGAGTGGGTAACTATTCACAGTGAATCCCTGAAAAAAGCGGGATACGACGAGTGGGACGTAGGCCAACCGGACAGACATGACCAGTCATGTGGATGCATAAACTCTGCCACTGCAAAATTCGATGACAGCTTGTGCAGGACACCTCTCGCCTTTATTTGCGAGTTGCCGAATGCCGCGATTTAACAGAACAATTATTGCACCGCAATGTTGTGCTCGTGATAGTTTTCCAAATGAATAGAAAGTTATAAAAAATATATAATATTATATATTCCGTTACTTCCGACTCCTCGTATATAAAACTCCTATTGCTGTCCCAATTTTCTGTCGTCAAATCTCAGAAATTTCAACAGACAATCCCAAGACATTTCTAATCGTATATTTTCTTATACCAGTGATCGAGAATCCATTAATTACAGAGAGTACAACCCTCAGTCTGACCATCAATGGGCTGTATATAGAGCTCTGTTGTAAGTTTGAAGAGATCCAGATCGGGACTCCTCCGATCTTGTTAAGAAACAACTAGGAACTTCTTTCTGAATCAAACGAACTAAAGCTACAAAGCATTATAATCACTATTCTCACATATCAGTAATGAAAGTGATTGGGAGATGTAGATTTGATTTGATATATTCATATATGATGGAATTGATATCGGTGAGGGGCGGGTAAAACGGGGTGGGTGCCCCAAAGATTTAGTAAAAAAAAAGTTTCTTCCAAAAAAATAAAATAAAAAATACTCAAGGCAATTGAAATTGAAACTGAAACAAAGATTGCAGGAAATTCGACCACGATGAGATTTATTGCGGTTACGAATTAGAGTTCAATTCAGCTCTGTGGCACGCATGTTCACTCCTGGTTGTATTTTTTGTTTATTGAATTTCATGTTTGTCACGTTTTATCCTACCATAGAACCAGAAAATTTCTGAGAATTCCACTAATTATAACGGAACGTTCACTGCCATATAGTGATGGTAGCAGATCCACAATCTAAAAGACGCTTCACCGTCGGATGATCATACAGTGAACGAGTAGTCGGGCAGAAAATGTTGGCTACCTTGAATAAGTGTATCTACACGTACTATTCGCGTGAATTATCAAAACCGGTTCGAAAGTTTTTCTGCGTTATTAAAAGACATGATCCATTCTAATTTCAAGTCAAAAGAACATATTCAGGTTCGTTCAGCGTTTTGAGTCCCGGGCATCACCGCCAGTCTTGCATCTCGTAGGAATTATAACTTCAATAATTCATCAATTATGGCGTTTGTCGGTGTGATTCACTTAGTGTGCCTCTCAATGGCTGTGCTCCAAATACAAACTAGTGGGGGCACGCCGAATGGTTTTATCCTGCTATCTTGTTCTGGTAAGTGTTTTTTGTCCACGGCTTGTCAACTTTCATTAAGTTTTTCGGCGAAACAGACATTTCACACTCTGGGTAAGCATACATTTTTTCTTGGATGGTGGGATCCAGTCCTCATAGTCACAATGACACTTTGTGCCACGATTCCGCTTCGTCGTAATACGTCTGACTTTGATTATATCCGAACGTTTCTATCATTTATGCAGATGCGAGTAGGTAAGTATAGTTTACGTCAGTGGCGTAAGAAGACATTCAAAAACGTAAAAAAATGAAATCGTATGCCCATGTGTTCAACAATGAGAAAAGGTGATGACGTATTCTGACCATTACTGCAAATGGCGCAAAATGTACTTGCACGCAAATCGCTAGGGATAAAACGTACTCCGATCGCACCTTATGTAAATTGTAAGGAAATCGGCATCGGCGTACTCTGGGAATTGCTGAAAATGCGTTGATTTCGCATTAAGTTGACGTATAAATAGAAATCTGTTCTCAAAAACGTATGCAAGGATTTCCCATGAATAAATGTAAAATGTTGCGAAATCGGAGTGGTTGGTTTGGCGTAAAACAACTCATAGGTACAGATATTCAATTGCTTCACGACGGCTAGTGTCCACAATTGACTATTTTATGATTCATTTGTATAATAGGTACATCGCTTTTTCTATCTTGCAGATGTCGAACGTGAGAATTCATCCGCCGGTCCATGTTTGCTACGAGGCTATCCTGGGATTCGAAGGGATGACTACACGTGAGTCGAGCACTTCATATATTTCTGTAAATATAATTGTTACGGTAATCGTATGAATAAATCCGATTTATCAATCGGTGGTCTATTCTACATAATATGACAATACTTCTTACCAAAGCATAATTCACATCGAATGATTGGTTTATCAGTCTCATAGGCTCATCAAATTATTTTCTATTACCTAAAGACTCCTTGTCATTTTTCGTACAGATACACGCCGGGTATTGGTGGTCACAAGGTTCACACACGAGCAGCGATATGGAATGAGGCTCTTTTGATTTGCGAAGATGAGGGTGGTCACTTGGCAATCATTAATTCCATCGCTGAGGCGAAGGCCCTCATTGAGCTTATGCGGAATTCAGAGCCAGTCACTGGCTCACCGCATCCGGATTTTATGAGCATTGGTTTCCATGATCTTTACAGCGAGGGACAGTACACAACCATTCACGGTCAGTCATTGGCAAAGGCCGGATTCAACATGTGGGCAAATAGTCAACCCGACAATAATGGAGGTGTCGAAAATTGCGGATCTCTTCACCAAAGTGGCCGACTTAACGACATTAACTGCCAAACTCCCTTCGGTTTCATATGCGAAATACCTGCAACATACTGATTTTTGATGCAAACTTTATTGGGTAATAATTAACGATTTGATTAGTATAGATTCGTATACAAAGATTTATGAATATCTTCAGTACACGAACACTCAAGAAATCACATCAGTAATGGAAGTGATTGGAACATAAAGATTCGATTTGACATATTTTCGGTGGAGTTGATGTTGATGTTTAACCTAAATAAATAATACTGCTGGAGTGAAAAGATCTAATATAATTTTTGGAAGTAATATCTGAAGAGAAAATCGCAGAATTTTTTTTGCTGAATAATAATATTAATTGATTTGAATTTGCATCGATTGGAATACGTGTTTTAGTTAGTAAGATATTTTTTTAATGTTTTTGACCATACTGATGAATTATTTTTTAAAGAAATTCTTTTTGGCGTGTGTGTCTGTCAGACTGATTGAAAGAGAATGTGAATAAGAGAATGATCCCGCACGGAAATATATATATGCGAAAAATATATGCGAACATAGATGTGACATATTTTTTTTTTGCGCCTTTTTATAATTTTTATAAGTTTGACATAAATGTCGGATATTGGTCGGATATATGTCAACATAAATGTCGCGGCATGTATGTCGACATAGATGTCGACATAGATGTCAACACGATTTGATATAAATGTCGGATATATGTCAACATACATGCCGCAACATTTATGTTGACATATATCCGACATTTATATCAAATCGTGTTGACATCTATGTCGACATCTATGTCGACATACATGCCGCGACATTTATGTTGACATATATCCGACCAATATCCGACATTTATGTCAAACTTATAAAAATTATAAAAAGGCGCAAAAAAAAAATATGTCACATCTATGTTCGCATATATTTTTCGCATATATATATTTCCGTGCGGGATTGAAATATCAAAGATGATATAGATATATAATTATACTGAACTACTTTCTATTGCGGTAGGGGTGGCAAATCTGTGAACCGAGAAACGTTCAGCTTACCGAAAGATAACGGGAATAGTGAATGAATGGTCAAGCGAGAGATGTGGTTGCGTGTGGACGTTTTATGTCCTTGAATAAATATGTGCATCTTTGAATCGTCATAGCTTGTTTAAAAGTTCTCCTCTGCTGATAAAAAGAATTATTTCATAATACGTGCATGAAATAGGCCTTCTTTCATGCTTGTCGGGCGTGGGGAAAATCGCTTGTGTCGAACGTAAATCCGGAATATCCACTGAGCGGGAGGGAATGTACTTTCCCTCCCGCTGTAGCGGGGAGAAAAGTACTCTTTTTCACACATGAACGGAAAGGCCTATTTTTCTCCCAGTAGCGAGGGAGCAAAAAGAAGCCTTGCGTCCCTTGGTAGAAAGGCCGTGTGGAAAGACTTTCTTCCCTAGGGAGGAAAGACTTTCCGCACAGCCCTTCCTACCAACCGACGCAAAACTTCTGTTTGCTCCTTCTCTACCGGGAGCGAAATAGGCCTTCCATCCATGTGTGAAAAAAAATATCGTGTGCATCACGGGAGGAAGTTTTTGCTCCTTTCGGCGAAGCTTGCTGCCCTCGCCGACTTGCGCTCCCTCGGTGTGTCTTGCTGCCTCGGGAGCACAAGTCTCGGCTCGGGCAGCAAGCTAATCCACGGCAAAGAGTCGAGAATGTTATTTTGAGAACGGGCGGTTTTTCATCTTTAAAACCAACTCACTGAACAGTAGGTACGATTCAGGGGAGCCACCTCAAGGCGAATAAATAGTATCTTTACAATTAGATATGGGATTCTCAGAAGTAAGAATACGCGAGTGAATACGACATTTTATGTCTGTTGTTGGCAGACTCGTCGAATTCGAAATTCGAAATTATTCTCGTGACCCGACTCATGCAAGTGATTTCGGATTTTTATCCATTGATTTCGTTGATTTCAGACGATTTCCCAGATGATTTAAAAACTGATTTCAGCGAGTTGTAATCACCTGACTTCACTGATTACGGTAAATTCAGTGATTTCGATTGATTTCGGTCGATTTCGATGTGATTTCGAATTGATTTCACCACAGAATGGTGCCATGATTTCGGGAGTGCGCAGCCCCTCGGAGTGAGTAGCATGGATTTCGGGGTGAAATTGGTTTACAAGGTGATCACGCTGAGGCGGCGTTGCTCTCAGGAATTACCCGACAATTACTGTTTGGAACAATATACGTATACAGGTGTAAACGGATCTGTGGAATAAAAATGATATTTGTATAATTATTGGCCATCTCCATAATATGATATAAGTCTGTGTTACGTGCTGCCTATACAGAACGCATAGAACACGGATTTACTTCATATGTGAGAAAGTAATTCGTAGAAATCTCGCGTTTCCCCGTATTCGAAGATAGGATTAATTCGCAGAATTCCTGATAACGGGCGGCTTTCACAGAACCAGCTGAAATCGACATCATTTTTGAAGGCATGGTGTCACTCAATCGTGGAGTGAGTAGTCCCTCCACTCCACTTTAGTACCTATACAAAATTGATTTTTAGTATAAAAACCTATAACGAGTCTATAGCCATGAACTGTCGCGGCGTATATTTGCCAGAGCAATCATGGCCTCATCGTTGTTGCAGTTATTGTTCATTATCGGGGTCACTTATATCCATGGTTCAGATTCGTCGAGTTCACACCCGACCGCGACCGCGACCGCTAGCGCAACAGCCCAAGTCCATCCATGGCACACGATGGCAAACGCCGAAGTCGAGGCCGTGATGTCTGTACGAGTCGATACCCACGTGTCAGCATCAGCGCAAAATATTGACCGTTACGGTTACACGTAAGTGATACTTGATTTTTATAAAATTGTTAGTTCAGTCACCTGTATAGCTAATAGGAAGTAAAAAGTAACCCCAAAGTACCAAAAATCGTACGTGTTATTCAAATAGTAAAGTTCCAAGACTTTGGCTCAGTACTTAAAATTGATGTAGGAACCTGAAATTCGAATATGACCGAATTGAGGACAGCCTAATTCCACATATTCTTACTACAACATTAGTCCAAGTACCTTGAATATTATCATAACTTCTGTATAAATTCTCTGACATTACTTGCAGGCACTTTCCTGGTATCGGTGCCTACAAGGTCCACTCCCGAGCGCAGGTTTGGAACACATGTCGAAAGATTTGCCTAGACGAAGGTGGCTATCTAGCCATCATCAACTCCGTTACCGAAGCTAACACTATTGCATCTCTTGCCCGGAGAGCTGAACAACAAACTGGTTCTGCATTTCCGACATATTTTCACATTGGCTGTCATAATCTCTTCAAATGGGACGAGTGGGTAACTATTTACAGTGATTCCCTACCATCGGCGGGTTTCAACGATTGGGACGTAGGGCAACCGAACAGAGGTGCCGCAGAGGCATGTGGATGCATAAATTATTCCACTGCCAGATTGGATGACAGCAGTTGCCATACTCCTCTTGGTTTTGTTTGTGAAAAGGACATTCCAGATAGTTTAATGTAATTTACCGGAACTGTTGCTGCATCGCGTTGTCAATACGTGAGATAACATAAGATAGAGATGGAAATGAATGTAGAATTTAAATAAAAAGATAAACATTCAGTTGCCTGATACTCATTGTATGAAACTGAAATTTATTGTTCTAGTTTTTTGTCAGGAATTATTCAAAACACTTGATCGTTACCATGAGATTGTTCATGTTCAAAATCGTCCTCGCGCTCACATATACTTATATGTGGGTACACCTACTAGTCTGAATTGTATCATGGGCGAGATAAATTTCTATAAGATTCTCAATTATGAAACATTCTTTGTCAAAATGAGCCACTTTTTCACATCTGCAACCTCGTTACGCATATTAAAGAAAGAGGAGAGACTGATAAGAAATAATCAATCAAAAGCTCAATTTGATGATACGATGATATCAGTGTCAGTGTATTTTCAAACAATCAAATCCCTAAACCCCGTGAAGTTTTTAAGTTTTTTTTTCAAGATTTGTCAATTATTTTTCATTTTTTCCGGTCATTTTATTCAAAAATCTTTGCCAAGTAAATTGAACAATTCCCTCAGTTAACTGCGAAATCAGCAATCTCATACTCGTATTAGGATTACACACATGGCGTTTATACAGGGATCAGTATATAGTCGATAATATAACGCGTAGTGAAAGTAAATATAATTTTTTCATTTCGTGCTCGAAAGCTATTCCACTTGAGTGACTATAATCTCCAATTGTGATAACCAAGAGTATTCTTAGGTTGAAAACACTCGAGGTCAGAGGCGAATGATGAAACCAAGCGATATGATGATGACAAATGAGTTATGGATACACATAATGAAGCATCGTGGAAAGCTGCCAGTGTAAGTAGGCGATTTGAACTAAGTATAAGACTAGATTATTAGCCTACACCAGATGAGAAATCGAATTATTAATCAATCAACGATGTGGGCCTTCAGTCTCGTGATTCAAATAGTGTTTCTCTCTTTCGTATCAACACAACAACAGTTCAACAACGTTTCGGAACGCTGGTCATTCTGGGTGACACCTGGTGAGTTATTTTCGTGGATGCTTAAAAAAAATTCATTTCTCGTCTTTATACTTACAGTATAACATAAAGCTGGCATGGCTGAATGATGAAAAATGAATGATCAATTGATTGCAAGTGGAGATTTGTTTAAGGTTGTTAGCTTGTAAAAGCGGTTTTCGACAGATTTGTGTGAAATTTCACTGGTGGATCGCTTGAAACAAGTTCTACAACATGAGACGAAGTTCATTGACTTTTACCGCGTCTTAATGCTGAAAAAAATGATTGAAGTTTACATTATTTGCATACGTACATAGGGAAAATGCCAACTTTTATCACTCTAACGTTTTTTATGATTTAATTAGTCGACAGATTTCAATGAAATGAAAACAAATCTGTCGAAACCCGGTTTTACAAGCTAACAACTTTGAGTTTTTGTTTTTATTGCAGTACAGATCTCATTTCCACCCTCATCAACTCCTTGGCTGCTACCGAATCAACCAGTGGTCAGACGCGACGATTACACGTGAGCTAATTATTGCTTCTATTATTTATTCATTCACCCATTCATTATTCTACCAAATTGAATGTAACGGTAATATTTTTACGTTTTCTTCAATTTTTCCTAATTCAACAACAAAGATACACGCCGGGCATTGGTGGCCACAAGTTTCATACACGAGCTGCTACGTGGAACGAGGCTCGACGAACTTGCGTAGAGGAGGGCGGTCATTTGGCAATCATTAACTCAATCACCGAGTCAAACGTCATTACTGATCTTTTCCATAAATCGGGGGCGCTTGTTGGAGGAACTGGCACTGCGAACTGGGCCTTTATTGGCTTTCATGACTTATACCAGGAGGGCGAGTTTGTGACTATTCATGGCCATTCATTAGCGAGGACGGGATTCACTCAGTGGTTTGCTGGACAACCTGATAGTAATGGACGAAGCGGTGTCGAAGATTGCGGGTCTGTGCACAAAAACGGTGGACTTAATGACATCTCATGTAAGGGAAAGTATGGGTTTATTTGCGAGCTGCCAATCTAGTGATTTTGGAAAAGGCTCATTTTTCTCATATGAAAAAAAAACAAAAGATGTATCCGAAAATCAGCGTACAAACTTGGATGATTCATAGTACAGTTACTATGATTCTATCATCATGTCGAGGTCCTGTTAATGATGCTAATTTTGTATGAAACATATTATTCGTTCCTATATCAGGTGCAGATTATTGTTGACATCCTGATGATCTAATAAAAACGAATTTAATAGAATCAAAACAAGTTTTATTTCACCTTTGCAAACGTAGATCATAAAAGTAAGCCGATACGATAATGTATAATATATAATAATAAATATAATAATTATATATAATAAATCACGTCATTTATAACGAATTGTTTTTATAAATATACCTTCGGTACAAGCTCGATAGTTTCGCGTTGCAAAATCGAAGATATGATACTTTTCTATAAGGAAATCGATTCCAGAACTTAAAGTCACAAATTTTGACATACTGATGAAATTTCCGACTTGAAATAACTGAATTTCAATGCAGATAGTAATTACTTTTCAAAGAAGTGAATTCATCTTATTTAAAGTAATTACTTTTCTTCGATCTCGATTGGGTGCATACGAGAAGAAGGGCTTGATCTTCTGATTATTTCTGAACCTATTCAGTATTCACTATAAGATATGATATTCATACAGCGAAAACGTTGTTGGAGCAAAGCAACGCTTGAAGCGAAATTCCTTTCATCTTATTTCATCTGGTAAGTACGAGTATCTTGACGTTTCGGAGATGTATACGATGATGATTTTTTATAGATCCGCACCTACGTTTTTTCTAAGGTGGGATCCCCCTGAATCGAGTAAAATCTCAAATACCATCTTAATTATAATTGAAAGTAATTTTAGCCTACAGCTATTGCTGCTGTAAGTTGGAGTCATTTTAGGTCAGAGATTAAAATAATATCAATCGACGTGTATGCTTACGTGCGCGTGCGTATAAGTTTCAGAGAGTATCACACTAGTAATTATAAATCAGCTATGAATTCATAAGTATTGTTCAATTAGCTGTATAGATACGAATTTATTTGATTATGAGTCTGAATTAATTCAACGATTAAAACGGTTCTTCTTACACCGGTGATGACGCAGAACTCGCTAGCTGATTTGGGTGACTGTAAGTTATTCCCCGCAACATCTGGTGGGTATATTTTCTCAATAATACATGAGCATTATCTCGCCTTCATATTAATAAGTGTGAAAGAAAATATTGTAGTATGTGTTCGTTTATAATAGCCTATAACGCGCAATCTGTGGCTTATGTCTTTAAGTAATAGCTTTGCATGCGTCAGTGTGCCAGTGAACGTCTATAAGACATCTTACTTGCTCGGAAGAAAGACGCACATCTACGATTGACAGTCTGCTGAACAATATCAACGAAACAACGATGTCGTGGTTATTTATATTTGGAACATCTTGTTTCTTTGGTGCAGTTTACACCATGGCTCCACCACCGTCACCTACCTGTGTGCTATGGATTCAACCAATTACCAGAAGGGATGATTACACGTAAGAAAAATTAAACATTACCATTTGTTCGTATGCGATAGAATCGATGAATCAATGTTCAAGATTGCATAGGATTGTCGCTAGGATTTCCAAATTGTTTTAGTACTATCTAAAGAGTTCTTGTAACGTTTCGTTCAGATACACACCGGGTATTGGTGGCCACAAACTGCACACGCGAGCAGTTCCATGGAATGAAGCTCGAATAACTTGCGAAGAGGAAGGTGGTCATCTGGCAATCATAAACTCCCTTGCCGAGGCGAATGCGATCACTGCGCTTTTCCAAAATTCAGAGCCAATCACTGGCTCACCGCATCCGGATTTTGCCAGCATTGGTTTCCATGACCTTTACAGAGAGGGAGACTTCATAACCATTCACGGTCAGACATTAGCGAAGGCCGGATTTACCCAGTTCGCAGGTGGTCAACCCGACAATTCTGGAGGTTCCGAAAATTGCGGATCTTTTCATAAAAGTGGCCGACTTAACGACATTAGCTGTGGAACTCCCTTCGGTTTCATATGCGAAGCACCAATATTCTGATTTCCGATGCAAGCTTAATTAATGATTAGTAGATTTGTATACGTGTAAGCAAACTTCAGAATCGTGAGAAGTGGAATATCGTACTCCGAAGTGAATTCCGAATGAAATTCTACCATTCCCTTGAATTATGTTCACTCACTTGACACATTAAATATAGTACGTCCTTATATTGAAATGTACATTAATCAAATGGCTATAGAATAATGTCGGTGGATACGTGGCACCTCCAGATTTTTGAAGGCGACGTTTTTAGAACTATGATATTTGACAACTTGTGTTTTGAATAAACGAAATTACAAAGAAGTCGTTACCATTCCATATATACATTTCCCATTTTACTATCCACCAGAACAATGAGTATGTGCAAGATAATAGGAAATAATAATCTATCGAAGTCGTTGAACGGTTGTTATATCACAGCTTTCAGATGCATTTGATTAGAATATTTATCAAGCATCTCGAATGCTTTGAACTAATGATACCTTATATAGATACTGTGAGTCGAAACTGACGTCAGTTGAGCGATTGATCATCACTCCAATATACAATTATCACAGTATAGGCAGACCATGTCAAAGGTCGAAGTTGATCGCTACCTGGCATTCAAAGTTTTATTAAGATTCCGAGAATCGCAGTGGAGTTGAAGATTTCTCCAATTGGAACAATTAGGTCGATGGCTAGAAGAATTTAGTCCAAAAGAGGAATTCCAAAATGCCACATTTGTGGTGAAGTTGGAGATTTTCTCAAAACCATTTAATTTGAATTTCCAAAACGGCAAGGCTGACTCCATCGATTTCATCACCTTAGCTAGGCAAAAAGAAGTATCGGTTTCCATCGAAGATGACTTCTACTATTTTCAACAAATCTACGCTTATATTCTGAAGGATTGTTTCCGTACTTTCACGTAAAAATATCTGTTTCATTCCAAACGAAGCGCGACATCGTGGAAAAGCGGTTTTAAATTTTCAATTACACTTTTCTCCAAATTCAGGCTCGATTAAAAAAATTTGTAAAATTCCTAGAAATCATCCAATTCCTCCAAGTTTATACCCTCCAAATGGAAATTATAGGCTGACGATGGGTTCTGAGTTGAAATCTCGTTTTTATTTCGCTACGTTATAAAAAGTCCCAGATCCTGTTTTGATTATCTGGAATTGTCAGAAGCTGCAATTATTTGATAATGCAGATTCATGCGTTTGATAAGATTGAGAAATTTTCTGCTCAAATTATATGGAACTTTCAGGAACAGATTTTAAATTGAGAGTAATGTAGGATTCGAATCGCAAAAGCTCTTGTTATAGCATATTGAGGGGACATAATAATACACCTTAAAAAAAAAAAATTTTTGTTCTTTATTTTTGCGTTTAGTACCTATTCGCTGTGTGCAGAAAACCAAGTAGCGCCGCGGCCGGCTGAGTTCAGCAAGTCTTGCTGGACTAGCTGGCATTTTTTTTAGGTGAGCGAGATTTTAATTGCGTTGAAAAAAAATCATATTGACAAGCATTTCAAAATGAGCCTTGTCATACGGACGGGGTTTGGACATATCACTCATGATATTGAGTTCAATCCTAGTGTAATTCCAAAAGGCAAAGCTCTAGCTGTTTCTCATGTGGTTCGCGTTGAAGAATTGCAGAGTGAAACCATCAGCGAATTAATAAGGTGCAGTGTAATACCACAAACGTCAGTCAATGCCACTACGCGAGTCCAGCAAAATTCGCACATTTTCGCCACCATGGGCGCTCTATGTCGTTCTCCACCGCTATAGTATGGTACTGCACACAGCGAATAGTCCAAGCGGGTTAGACAAAAAATAACGCTGAAATAGAAAAAATTAAAAGTAGCAATTTTTCTTCGCGAATCGTCGGGAAGGGTCACTGAGAGTCTAAATCTCGATTTTCGGGAATCCACCCCGTTTGCGTTGGCCGCCATCTTAAAATTAAGGGTGAATTTTCGTTTATCAAATAACTCGTTCATTTTCAATTTTACACTGAAAATGACAATAATAAAAGTTGTTGGAAATTACATTTTCCACAACTTTAGTCCTTATCATTTTTTCCCTAAAATCGATACTTTTCGATTTGAACCCGAAAGAAGGGGTGAAATTTAATTATTGCCTTATCTCGTTTATTATTGATTTTTACGTATAAATAGAAATGAACAAACTTATTGGGAATCGAATTTGCTACAACTTTTGTCCTTATCGTTTTTTCCGTAAGATCGATATTTGGTGATATAGACTAGAAACATGGGGGGTGAGACTTAGTTATTGCATTATCTCGTCTGTTATTGACTTTTAAGTGTAAACGATGATGAACAACCTCATTGGAAATTTAATTTGCTTAACTTTTGTCCCCATCGTTTTCGATGGACATTTCGACATTTGTTGATCCAGACTAGAAGGGGGGGGGGGGGGGGGAATCAATTCGCGTGACTAAAAGCAGAAGGACGTATACGCCAAAAAGCTCATTATTATGCCAAAATAGCGACGAAACTAACATCAATGATCTATACTGTCGGAAAAAACCTTCAGCACCGACCCACCTGAGCTTCAAGACGAAGATGCATGTGGAGAAGAATCTGCAGACGACGAAAATTCGGCTGGACCATCAGCAAAACAAAAAAAAAAAAAAAAAAAATACATGACCCGGATTTTGCCGAAGAGTAATGTATAACTTTGAAACAAAATTTATTTTCAGTTTTTTCATTGTAAAAGTCATACAGTTGTAAAATGGTTCGAAAACCTATTTCTTTACACCCCTCTTTCACTATACCAGAAGCGTGCGTCAAAAACACCCGTCTGACGGAAAAAAACGATAGGCCGGAAAAACGAGATAATGCAATAACTAACTCCCCCCCCCCCCCCCCCCCCATTTCTAGTCTAGAACAACAAATATTGATCTTACGTAAAAAATGATGGGGACAAAAGTTGTAGCAAATTAAATTTCCAATGCGGTTGTTCATTATCGTTTACACGTAAAAGTCAATAACAGACGAGATAATGCAATAACTAAGTTTCACCCCCCATGTTTCTAGTCGGTTTCTAGTCTATATCACCAAATATCGATCTTACGGAAAAAACGATAAGGACAAAAGTTGTAGCAAATTCGATTTCCAATAAGTTTGTTCATTTCTATTTATACGTAAAAATCAATAATAAACGAGATAAGGCAATAATTAAATTTCACCCCTTCTTTCGGGTTCAAATCGAAAAGTATCGATTTTAGGGAAAAAATGATAAGGACTAAAGTTGTGGAAAATGTAATTTCCAACAACTTTTATTATCGTCATTTTCAGTGTAAAATTGAAAATGAACGAGTTATTTGATAAACGAAAATTCACCCTTAATTTTAAGATGGCGGCCAACGCAAACGGGGAGGATTCCCGAAAATCGAGATTTAGACTCTCAGTGACCCTCCCCGACGATTCGCGAAGAAAAATTGCTACTTTTAATTTTTTCTATTTGAAATGCTAACCCGCTTGGGCTACTACTCTCATGTTTGAAGAACATTTTGCCACGAACTCCATACTGATATGTTTATCCTAAGATATGGCTGAAGTAGTAAAATAATGCATAAACGAAGTCGTGAACATATAGTAATATACGGCTATAAACACGTGGATAAGAGACATCGTTGCTATTTTTTTTTTTTAAATTTATTTTTTTTGTTTTTTATTTGACGAAGCATCCAACATACAGAAAGGGCCAATGTATGCTGCTGGAGAGTTTCAGACCAGGCAAGTTCGTGAAATCTACTGGAAACAACGAATAGCACGAGCGCGATTTTCAACAGCGTTTTTCTCGAAACTCAAATATTTTTCCGGTTGTGCATGATTATTCGCGAACCAGTAAATTCTCAAGGTCTAAACTTCGTAGGCTACTTGATATCATTTCCCTGCATGGATTCCACCTATAATACCTAGAAATTTCACTCAGAATTTTGTTCCACAATCGATGAACGCATATAGTCATCATAAGTAGGTGCTCTGCCAAACATGGGATGACAAAGTTTATCAAAAATGTACGAATTTGACATTTTGTTGGTGGAATCCATGCGCATAACTATCCACTTTATTCATGCCAAACCTCAATCATTTCGGATAAAAGATGGCATCGCAATCGTGCACAACGTGATGCAGTCACAAAAACATGGAGACGTACCTTTACAGGGCTGAACCGGCCTTCCTAATTTAGTTAGGATATTTGTTCACCCAGGAGAATAATCCCCAAAGATGACCCTACACTAGCTGAGATAAACTACAATAAATAAAATGTATTCTTCTATCAACTGTATTTCTTTGAAAATTACGTATAATTTCGTAGTTTAACTCCTGAGAGGTACCTACACTGACCCAAAATGGATCGACCGAAATTCTTTGATTTTAACCAACCCAGCTTTACATTCGCACACTTGAGGCTTTGTATTGCCGATAAAAAATAAGATCATTCAGAAAACAAGTGAGCTTTCAAAAACTAGAAATTACGCTGTTTATAAAAAAAAAAAAAAAAAAAAAAAAACTTTCTACGATGATTACAAGCGTCACAATTCTTATTTAAAAAACGCCGTCCCCTTTCGGGTCAGTGTACCTGTCAAGTGCAGTCAAAAACATGTGTACCTGCCAGGAGTTAAGGTGTATATGTGCCCTTAAAAAGTTGATCGAAGATGGAGAAGCTATATCAGTTTCAGTTCGGATCAGAGCAGAAATCAGCAGGGGATATCTTGTATTAGTTAAAAAGGAATCGATCAAGTCGAGCCAGATAGTGAAAACACAATGATCAGCGTTCGACGTTTCAACAGTTGTTCACTGTCGTCTTCATGAAAACAAGGAACAAAAACAAAATATATATATCAAATCACTTGATAAACACGGCCGCGTTAACACGCACTGAATTTAATTCTGTAGAAACGTTGATCGTGCAAGAATTTCTCGGTACATCTGATTTCTGTGGAAACGACGTCCTCTTCGAAAATTCTGCGAATAATTATTCGTATCATTAGTTATGAGGATAACAGGAGTATTACACACATTAGTTTCTTAAATGTATAGTAAGCACGTGATTTTTTATACGCTTAGCATCTGGACCATCTTCACATGTAAACCGTAGATTCAAGTCTACTATATGTGTGTGTATATTATTCCAATCAGTTTATCGGATTGTTCGTTAGAATAACGCCACGTCGTCGTGATTACCTTGTGAAGTATTTTCCTCCTGTTCACGTTGCTATGAACTCCACGTCAATGAGTCAACCTGATTTTAGATATATAAGCTAAACGGTTTACGAAAATCGTAGTTAACAGTTAACAGTTGTAACAGTTGAAGTGTGTATCTAAGAACGCAGCAATGGGTTCGATGGTACAGTCGATGTTCGTTCTCGGGAATGCTTATTTCCTCAATCCTACAGTTCCGAATACTCCACCGATCGGAACCAATTCAATGAATTCAACCGTTAATCGAACAGCTAATGAAATATCGTTCGAAGCAGAGCCATCGCGTAATGATGCATGTAAAGATTACAAGTAGGTGATCCACTCTCTAAATTTAAGGGGACCAGTACAGCGACTTTTCGAGAAATTATCATAGTCCGAAATTAATTTATTTCATAACCAAAGTTCATTTCACATCAAAATATTTTTCTTTTTCAAAATCATGTGTTGTAAGGATTTCAGAGCATCGTTGGACCGATTCAGGTCATCTTGGATTCATTTTCTTCAGAAAACAAATCGTCATCATGTGAATGTAGGAATTTAAAAATAAAAAATTATGTCATAAGTTATGATCAATTTACCAAATTTGCAAAAATCATTATCACTCATTTCTTAAATAAATTGGCCTAAACAAAATTTTTTCAAAATTCCTGCATTCACATGATGAGGATTTGTTTTCTGAAGAAAATAAATCCAAGATGACCTGAATCGGTCCAACGGTGCTCTGAAATCCTTACGACACATGATTTTGAAAAAGAAAAATACTTTGATGTGAAATGAACTTTGGTTATAAAATAAATTTATTTCGGACTATGATAATTTCTCGAAAAGTCGCTGTACTGGTCCCCTTAAAGGAGTAGAAATTCCACTCCCCACGTAAAGTGACTGCAGCAATTCACTCATTTTAGAGTGAGATTTCACTCTCTTATAGAGTGAATTTGTTCACTCTAATAATAAAAGTGAAAATTTTCACCCTAATTTATCGAGTCACTTTCATTCGGCTTCAAGATTTTTTTTTTAATTAAAATTTTTTTTATGTGTCATAGGCCGTAAAACCGCGAATCAAAAGCAGTATTTTGCTTTTCGCCTTCGGCTCGGATTATAAACTCAAATTCGTCGGAAAATACTTAATCGGCCTAGTGACATAATGTACTATTTCTAGTTATCATTTTTTTTCTTCTTTCTTTTCTTTTTTTTTTTTTTCTTTCGAAAGAGTGAAAAGTTACTCTATTGAAAGTTGCGCGATTTTCACTTTTGCAAAGAATGTAATTTCACTCTTATCGAGTGAAATTCCACTCCGAGAAATTTAGAGAGCATAATTTTTATAAATTGTTATCTTAGTCGCTTGTACGTGAACAAAATTTTTTCTTACTATTTGAATTCTAGTATTTCGCATAATTCAAGTACAATAATAGCCTCAATACCCTTTTCGGAACCTTATCATTACTTCTGCACAAATTATTTGATATTATCGACAGGAACGTCCCTGGTATCGGTACGCACAAGGTTCACACACAAGCGGCCCCATGGAACACATGTCGGAAGATCTGCATGGAGGAAGGTGGTTATCTAGCCGTAATCAATTCCGATGCTGAGGCAAAACACATTTCAGAACTTGCCCGGAATTGTGAACCACAAACTGGCTCAAATTTTCCGACTCATTTTCACATTGGTATTCATAATATCTACGATGACGACGAGTGGGTAACTCTTCAAAGTGAATCCCTTGTAACGGCAGGATTCAGCAATTGGCACGCCGGGGAACCGAATAGAGATGGCAAGGCATGCGGATCCATAAGCTATCGAGACAACGAATTGTATGACAGCAGCTTTGAGACACCTCTCGGCTTTATTTGCGAGAAGTCATAATATTTTTAGTCTTCATTAATGCACTGGAATTTTGTGCTTGTAATGATGCTGAAAATAAATGAGAAATTAAAACTAAAGGAAAAACATTTCACTGCTTGATAATCCTTTAATGAGCCTCCCGTTGCTTGTCTAGATTTTTTCATTTTTCTATTTTACAAATAAGTATTCAGATAAGTATTCATCCAGGAACTCCGATTCCACACATATGGCAAAAGAAATCACTGTCAGACTGAAACCAAACCAAATCTTTGCCAAAGGAGAAATAATTGAATTCGTTCATCTGTTCATAAGTTTTAGCGTTTTTAAATGAAATATACTTATAATAAAATACATTGCCTTATACTTCTTCTTGTGTTGTACTTCTCTCATATTCGTTCATCGTTGCCCAAGGGGCCGTTCAGAAATCACGTGAGACAAAATGCTACAATGTAGTATAGGGAACGCCGTGCACGCACTATTCCAAAACGTCTCACGTGATTTCTGAACGGCCCCCAAGCTTTCCGCATAGAAAACCTATTAGGATGAAAAACAGCTTTGAAAACTTGAATGAAAAATATAAAAAATCGAAAGAATAAAACAAGAAAAAGAAAAGATAGTAGTTAGATTAGGAAGAGATTTAGGAAGCTAGTAGAGGGTCGATTTATCTTAAGGTATATAGAGCGAGGTAGGAGTTTCCTTAGGAATTTTTTAAACTTCGCTCAAATATAGATCATATTGAAATTGACAACTTTTCCTCATGAGCCAAAAACAGTTGACGTCTGTGAAAATAGTATATTATGCTGCAAGGACCGAACGACAGTGATTTTTGATCAGGGTGAAGTTGGCTGAACGAGACGAAGGCGAGGGCGAAGCCCGAGCCACAGTCGAGTGCAGCCAACTTCGCCCGCGTCAAAAATTACTGTCAATCTGTCCATGCTGCATACCATACTTTTCATAACAAGCGCACAGAAAGTGGGGTTTGTCCTCATTTAGAGCGGAAAATCAGTCTTTGAGTCAGGATTCAGGTAACCCACTAATATATATTCTAACTGGATAGCCGATCGACCAAAATCGACGTCACCGCATGGTGGCAACGTTCGGAACTGGAGGACAAATATTTTCATTTTTGACCAGCATTTTTGTCCTAGGACCTGAAAAACTAACGAATTGGATCCTGACTCAAAAAGACTTATTTTCCGCTCTCAAATGAGGACAAAAAAACCCCACTTTCGGTGCGCGTGTTATGAAAATGATATTCCATTACAAAATTGCCGGTTTCCCCATATAACGCAATGTAAATTGTCGTGATTTCGAGAATTTTCTCGAATTCTCGAAAATTTTTCTTAAAATGTCCTTTAAAAAATTCTTAATAACAGTTTAAACAATTATTGAGAATTAAAAAAAAAAATCTCATATTTTTTCTTCTAGAATTCTGGAAAATCTCGAAATCACGAGAATTCACATTGCGTTAGGGTAGAAGTACCATTTATGGCCACTGCACGTTTTTTGGCCACTTCAGGCTCAAATCAGTATAAAAAACATTCCAAAAATACAGTAACATTATAAATTGTATTTATATGATTGGAATGATTGGAAAATTCTATAAAAATAATATAGTACTTTTGGAATGCTTTGCAAGTAAACATAAATCAGAAGTGGCCAAAAACGGTACTTCTACCCTATATAGGGAAGCCGGAAAATTTTGCAATAGAATATCTTTTTTCACAGACGTCAACTTTTTTTGGCTCATAAGGAAAAGTCGTCAGTTTCAATATGATCTATATTTGAGCGAAGTTTTAAAAAATTCCTAAGAAAACTCCTACCTCGCTCTATACACCTTAAACGATAGATACAAGTAGTGATTATTTATGAACAAGACGTGTCCAATGCGTGACATTGTTAGCCCTAGAATGGTAACCTTATTTTTTTTTTACCTATTATGGTAACCTGGGGTCGAAAACGACCCCAATTTTGAAAAATTCATATCTCCGGTAATATTTCACGAAAATGGTTCAACTTGGGCTCATTCTTTTCGTTTTTTAATGCAGAATCACGTGAGCCTACGGCAATTTTGCTTAAAGTCGTAAAAGTTAGTCAAAAATGAAGTAAAACGGTAACAAACATGAAAAATTGGGAGGAAGGGCGCGAGATTTAAAGTCGCCTAAGGTCGTTTTTGACCCCAGGCTAACATTCTAGGGTTAGTAATAATCACAATTTTCAGGTTCTATCGAATAATTGTACTTCCAAGTCTGCCCGTGCTGCTTACTCATACCGACATGCTTACAATTACCATACGACACTTCCAAGTCAACTCTATCTCACCTTCTAGACATCTTCTCTCCGTTTCCTTTCTTCTCGAACGTTAAACTCTATCTTAATATTTATGAATGTTATCAATAAAAATTCGAACTTCAAATATAAATCAACAATCATCTTATTATCTTTACTTTCCAATCCTCCTTCTACTACCTAAATAGCAGCAATAAACTGCATACTACTGCAATAAAATAAAAATTGTGATGTTTAATTACACGGTTCAGATTATAAGATGACAGCGAGCAGACTACCACCACCGTCGGGCAAGTGATAATCCCGACGTGACAATGGTAATTATTATTCTTGATCGCTACGCTGGTTCGATCATCCAGAATTTTCATCGAATCAAAAATGAAGACACCCATTCTGCAAATTGAAAAGACAAGCCTTCAAAGTGTGATAAGACCGGGATGAGCAAAGCCACTCAAAGCTGAAAAATGTTCGAATAATCATGTATGGATTATGCAGTAGATCTAGACAAGTAGGGAAAAGGTGGGTACATGAATAACATTGAAAAAAATCTGTCGAGTCCAACCTTGATGCTTTCTTACAAATTTCCTAAAAAGGGTTCCGTCTGCTTTCCACATCAAATTCGTGTAAGAAATTGAAAGAATAAAGAAAAATAATGAAATCAAATAAATCACAAACAAATTAGTCAGACAAATGAGTCAGGAATCTTGCAAAACATCTTCCAGGCATGATAGTAAATCTCGTTTAATTCAAGATAAAAAACGGGTTGAAATTCCGTATGAAAAGGGAAACTTGGTACTGTTCTACCTTTCTGCCCCAATTAAGAATAGTTATTTATTAATAGTTAATAAATAAAAAATAATATAACATAATAATAATAATATAATAATATAATATATAATATACATAATAATATTTGTTAATAGTTTTTATTTTTATTTTTATTTTATTTTTTTATTTTTTATTTTTTTATTTTTTTTTATTTTTAGCCTATCGGAGGGTAAAACACGCGTATCTATATTTCAGCCGATTATTTCTCCATACTGCACAACCAAATGGGTAATACATGTTCAAATATCGAACACAGGGTTGAGGATGTTGTCAGTAATTCTGCGAAGAATCATTTGTATCTTTGAATACGGAGAAACGGGAGATTCCTACGAATCAATTTCTCAAATATAAAGTAAATATGTTTTTTATGCGTTAGGTATATACAGCACGTAATGCAGACTTATATTATCCGCAAATGGTTATTACTTATACCAATACCATTGTTATACGTATATTATTCTCAACAGATATTATCGGTTAATTCGCGAGAAAGTCGTCGCTTTATCGCGATTACCTCGTAAAATAATTTTACCCCGAAAACTTTGCTATGAACTCCACGTCAGTACATTAATTTGGTTTTGGGTATATAAACCGTTCACAACAAGCCTAGCCATCAACAGTTGCAGTGTATATATCAAAGAGCAAGAATGGCGTCATCCATGCTGCTGTCGTTGTTAATTATCGGGGTTACCTATATCTCCGGTTCAGTTTCGCACTCTTCGTCGGCCTCATCAGCTTCAGCCACTGCAAACGTGATTCAACATTTCAATCCGGTATTGGACAGAAACGGGAAATCATATTATCCGCCACGTCCAGACTACACGTAAGTGTTTCTCAATTTTCGAAATCTCATTTCAGTCAACTATGTCCTAATCAAATGTTAGTTATACCATTAGTTATGTGTGAAATTCTTCGATATTATCTACAGATACATAGATCGTGTCGGTGCATTCAAGGTTCACTTACGAGCGGCCGATTGGAACACATGTCGGAGTACATGCGCGCAGGAACATGGCAGATTGGTCGTAATCAATTCTGCTCTTGAGGCGGAAACCATTTCAGAACTTGCCCGGAATGCTGGCGCAGAAATTAACTCTCCATATCCGGGATATTTTCACATTGGTATTCATAATCTTTACGATCACAACGACTGGACAACTGTTGATGGTAAATCCCTGGTCACGGCGGGATACAGCGAGTGGGACGTAGGGCAACCGAACAGAGATGGCGAGGCATGTGGATGTATAAACATTGCAAATTCAAAGCTCGATGACAGCGGCTGCATAACACCTCTCGCCTTTATTTGCGAGTTGCCATTGAACGATTGATTAAAAAACAAAAAACAATTATTGCACAGCGATGTTGATAACATATGTGATGGTGTTGGAAATAGAGTCCGAAATAAATCATGAGATTTAAATGAGAAGGAAGATATTTTATTGCCTCATATTCCTTGTTTAGAACTCCTATTGTTTGTATTAATTTGTTATTGACGAATGACGATTATTGGCAACTATTCATTTAGCATTATTGTTCGCCGATTGAGTGTACTGCTCTGATTTGTGTGTATATCTATGTTGTATTACTTTTATCATAGGCAAAGGTATGGGCTCTGAAAGATTTTAGGACATATATGAGTCTCGAACGGTTAACCATCATTCACGATGCGCCATGATTAGTCAAGATCTATTTCCTAGTGCGAATGTGAATTGATCGAAGTACTATTCCAGTGATAGACACACGTAGAGGATTATCGAACATCGGATTATCAAAATCAGTATTGAAGCGGAACACTGTGTGTGGCCCCGAACTACGATATAAAAGTGAGAAAAAGGTTCACCCACACTGATAGAAGGATTTGTTAACATTCAATAAGATTTATTCATATTTGATGAATGATTCATTTACTCATATAGTTAATAAATATTTGATAACAGTTAAAAAGTAATTATTAACAGTTAATAAATCATTTCTTAAATAGGATTTGTTAACTGTTAATAAATATTTATGAATATTCAACAAATATTTATTAATAGTTAACAAATATTTATTCAGACGTCTGGAAGACAAAAAGGGAATCCGCCTTAGAAATGCGCAGAAATTCTACGATTGTAGTTTTCATAACCTCGAATATTATATTTATACTTTCAAATTATCTGTAGACTCAATATTACTCTGATCATGAAAAAAAATAAATAAATAAATAAATAAATAAGAGAAACGATTTGCTCAATCGTACCTATTTGGTGATTACATCATGGAATGACACCAGTTTGGAGGTGTACGTCTACTTTAACCTCTTACTGGTGTTTGAGGTTATGGCGTGTATTTATGCGCTGTCTTCACGAAACTGTTGGATTTAATAAATATTTGTTAACTTTTAATAAATATTTGTTAACTGTTATAAAATATTTATTTATAAATAAAAAATAAAAAAATTGGTTCCAAATAAATGTATGCAGTATTGGGAATAGTTTGGGCTGGACGTAAGTTTATTTTTAAGAGAAAGACTGTAGCACTTAACACTTCGTCTGTAAACCTGGGTCTTTCGTGTCCGAGCGAAAACGATGTCGGTTGGTAGCTTTCTAACAAGGGAAGGTCGGCCGCTGCTACCCCTATCTAAAAAAAGTTATTTAGAAGGGGGAACCAATGCCCAAGGTTGAAAGTCCCAGACCGTTCTAGACAGTTGTTGTAAGCAAGTCAAATCCGGGGCGGACACGAAAGCCCCAGGTTTACAGACGGCATGTACCAAACGTGTAAGTGAGTAGAATTTTTATTTTTTTTGCTTCTGACGTGTTTATTGTGTCAGTGATCCTGCAGTACGAATGAATTTTTTTTTAAATGAGATAAAATAATTTTTTTCAGTGTTTGTGCAAAATGGAGCAGCGGTCGGCCGAACAGGTGATGCACATACTTCGACAGCGAGAACAAATATCGTATTTTTTTTGTTCTTGAACAGTTTTAAATAATTTCGTTTGTATAGGATACAAGATGAAATAATAGTACATTACAATACGAGTCCGGTAAAACTTTTTCTGACGAGTGTGAGGTTGCAGCACGAGCCGAAAGCGAGTTCTGCAATCACACGAGATCAGAAGAAGTTTTTCCGTCGAGTATTGTACAAAATTTTACTTCAGGAGGTGTGAAAATGGGGGTCTTAGTCACGCGAAGCGTGGGTAAAACGTCCAAAATCACACGGAGTGAAGTAAAGATTTTCTTGATACTAAAATGTGTAAATAGTACTGCATAATACATAATTTCTTGCTGGTTTACCTATTTCAACTTAAGCATTCAGTTTCAAACAAATGTAACGGAATAATTTTTTTCTTAGAGCTGGACTATTGACCTTCAACTTGCAGTTTGTCGAATTACGATATCTTAATTTCTCTTCAAGTTACAATTTTTTTAGTAAATCACTACGTGCTTACCGACTTGCTTCATTCATTTAACAGAAAATATTCTAAAAAAATCATTTTTCCATAATTTTATGATTGATATATCAAATTGAAGGTTTCGAACACTAGCAGGAATTTTTTCAGAATTTTTTGAATGTATCAACAGGGTGAAATAACGGCAGGGCGTGAAAGACCCAGGTTTACAGACGGAAGGTTCCGAAAAAACGTTTTTGTAACACATGCATGATTTCTGCGTTTTTTTGACCTAAAAATAGGGTCAAAAGTAGCCGTTTATTGACCGCTTAAAAAGAGCGGGCAATAATGGATTCATTATTGCCCGCTTCTTCAATGAGCGGGCAATAAAGAATTCTTTATTGCCCGCTTCTTCGATAATATATATATATATATATATATATATATATATATATATATGCCGCTTATAAGCACAAAAAACGCAGAAATCAATACATGCGTTACAAAAAATATGGTGTGTACCAAGGGCTAAGTGGGCTTTTTGACCTCGTGTGGTTGCAGTACTCGTCTTCGGCTCGCGGATGCACTTGTCTTCGACTCGTGCTCCCTCGCCTCCGACTAGTACTGCAAACTCCACACTCGGTCTAAAAAAGCCCACTTTACGCCCTTGCTACACAATATACTATTACAGACGAAGTGTTAAGGTTTTAGATTGACCATGACTAATATAAGGTGGCAGTGACCAGACATGATCTGCGAAGCAACCCCGAAACTCATGGAAACCACGTGTGGCCCACGCACCACGGACAGAGAGTGTGAGAGAGAAGAATGAATGATGTATGACTATAGAGAAGGATGCAAGGGCTGCAGTTGGCGGTTGCATATTCGTAAGAAGGGCAGTTTAACCCTAGTAGAAATTTCGACCGGGCGCTAGCGAGGACCAGGCGCTGACGTGGCAAACTACCCAGCGCCTAGCTAGCGATGTTACACTTTGGCAGACCAGTTCCTAGCCAGTAAAGCTAACTAGGTCCTTAGCAGGTTTCCTTAACGGAGCCCTAGTACTTTGCGATGATCGGAGCCCCTCATTTATTTTCGTAAAATTCGAAAGTAATAATAGTAGAAAAACAAAAAACGAATTTTGACGAATTTTATCGTCAGTTGACCCGATCCACACGCTCACATCGACGAAATTGCATTATAAACCTACCGAAAAAACCGCCGCATTATTCGTCCCCGCCGGGACTTGAACCCACGTCCGCTCGGTTAACAGTCGCACGCCCTTACCACTACCCCGTGTAGAAATTGACTGTGACATGCCCTAATATCAGCATGGGCCACATCGGGCGAATTTATGGCTTGCCAGACTTGCAATACTACTCAGGCCCTGAAGTGGCCCAGATGTGGCGTGCTTTATTATCAAAATAGGCAATACCAGGCGGATTTGTGGCTTGCCAGACTTGCAACACTGTCCAGGCTCTAAAGTGGCGCCAGTATCACTGTACGAAGAACCGAGTTCGATTGATCGATTTCAAGTCGTCCAACGGCTGCCTGTAGCTCAGCTGTTACGTTCCATCGACGTGCATGTTAATTCAAGGTTAGGATATCGGTATTCATCAAAACAGAACGTTATCGTTCTTTATAAAGTTCAAAGTTATATATCAGTGGTGAACATTTAGTTTTGATACGAGCTCCTCTAAAGTTTTTATATGGCAGTCTGGATGCGCAGTTCGAGGTGCGCGACAGATCGCGCCATAACCTCATTCTTCGTCGTTTCAAGTACGAATCTCAACTAGCGTCAAAGTGACTTTTCATGCCTGTGCCGTAGTGATGCGCGATACAGTATCGATATTCTCAATATCGATATTTTGTATCGATATTTCATGTGCCGATATTTGCAAGTATCGATACTCAACCCACAGATATCGAAGTTCGATATTTCGGGCGAGAAAACAGATCGACAACCGCTAAACTGTCATATTGAATTTATTATGTTATACATTTTTATTGCGAAAAAAAAAAATTATATTTAAGGTGCTTTCCTAGGCAATTCCACCAGTCCTGAAAACATCGTGAAAAAATGTGATATTAAACGGAATATCTCTGCCTCGGCACCGAAATCAATGAAACAAAATACGTCGCGCAATTCTATGTGCGACTCCGAACATGTACAGCCCAAAAAATGTTCGTTTTGCGCGAAAATAGAGAAGATATCCATGAAAAACGGTTTTAGAAACGTTTAGAAACGTTTTTCATGGATATCTTCTCTATTTTCGCGCAAAACGAACATTTTTTGGGCTGTACATGTTCGGAGTCGCACATAGAATTGCGCGACGTATTTTGTTTCATTGATTTCGGTGCCGAGGCAGAGATATTCCGTTTAATATCACATTTTTTCACGATGTTTTCAGGACTGGTGGAATTGCCTAGGAAAGCACCTTAAACAATAATATTATAGAATTCACTATGCATAACCACTGTCCTTATAACCTTCTGTGCAAAATCACATTCGAAAAAAGAATTCATTTTTATTGTTTATTTTTATTTCCATTGCAAGTATCGATACCGATGATATCGATACTTCGCTGCCGATATTCTATGTGTATCGATACACTGACCATCAATACGTATCGATACGAAATATCGATACAATTCTAAAATATCGCCATCACTACTGTGCCGAAAAAAAAAAAAAAAAAAATGGTATGGGGTGCGCCCGTCAACTGTTTTTGACTCGAATAATGGTTTCAGAACTCACTTTCGGTTCGCCTTTAGTCGTACTAATAGTATATTGTGTACCAAGGGCGTAAAGTGGGCTTTGTTAGACCGAGTGTGGAGTTTGCAGTACGAGTCAGAGGCGAGGTAGCACGAGTCGAAGACGAGTGCGTCTGCGAGCCGAAGACGAGTACTGCAACCACACAAGGTCAAAAAGCCCACTTAGCCCTGGTGCACACCATATTTTTTGTAACAGCACGATTTTCGCGTTTTTTCAACATTGTTGATAATTTTCTTGAAATAATAAAAACTCCCGCTGCAGCGGGCGATTTTATTATAATAATGAATTGCGCCCGCTACAGCAGGCGATTTTATTATAATAATGAATTGCGCCCGCTGCAGCTGGCGATTTTATTATTATAATGAATTGCGCCCGCTACAGCGGGCGATTTTATTACAATAATGAATTGCGCCCGCTGCAGCGGGCGTTTTTATTATTATGGTAAAAAACGCCCTCTCGTCTGAAAACTGTCACTTTAGGCCCCCTGAATGGGTCAAAAAAACGCAAAAATCGTGCATGTGTTACAAAAAATTATTATCCTCGCGGAAAAACACTTGGTTTACGAGCATGCCACATAATATACTACTATTAGAACTCTTATCATGAAATAATGATCTCGCCCGTATCATAAAATAATTCATCTCGCCTTGACACTGATCAATCATGATACTGATTGGTGAGATTGAAATGTCTTTTAACTCTTAATTCGACACCTTGATCATAAGTTTCAACAAATAGAAAGATATTGTACCGATTACCAGCAACATATATTACCAGCAAGATTATAATCAACAACATTACCAGCAAGATTATAATCAACATATTATAGATTTATCTTCTCAGTGATTGAAAATATGTGATAAACGTTCATTTCTTTAATTTTTCTGTGATAATATCGATATCTCAAAGTAATAAATAAATCACACCGAGATTTGTATGAATACACAGTTTAGGCACGGCTGTGGCAGAAATTATGGCGCGAACGTGGTTCCTCAATGGCAGCCTCATCGGTTTCCGGTGTGGGGCGGTATCTAAAATGGTAACATTTGACCAGGCCAGACCTGGGCCCCATTTGTATTCTGGCAACCTTTTCGGGATCCGGCTTGAGCCACAGTACAATTTCTACACAGGACGCTAAACTATCATATGGCATTTGACCCAACACTCTTTTACTTGTTCAGGGCCTATTAAAGTGTCAATGCACGAAGGTAATATGGCAGACGGCCGTTGCCGGATTTAAATTAGTATGGTCTGCAGAATCGCTAATGCTTACCGTCTTCCAGCCCTCGAAGAAAAATGATTTTCTCCCTTCCGAAGTGCATCCTAGCGGGTTATCTCAGTCCCTCGATTCTCCTCGGAACACAACACTCACTCCAGACCTCAAGGTAATTAGCAATAGAAAACCCACGGGGTTGAACGCAAAATACAAGAAAACAGACTACAGACGCAAAATGATTCACACGAGTGACCGATACGCTAGTCTAACGCAAAGTGACATATTTTTGAATATCTAAACTTTGAAAATATGAAAAAAAAAAAATCTTTCGATTTTTTCAAAATTCTACAGGAGAATACTCCCTTAAACGTCCTCATTAGGCGATAGATTATTGATTTCGCAAATCGACCGCTAGATCCTTAAATATGGCGACATGTCATCACGCCGCGCGAAATTCGACGTTCGCCACGGTGTCAGAAGCTCTGTTAATCGGGGGAGCACGGGCTGCAGGCTTCTTGGTGGCGGGAATCTGTTCCACCACCGATATCCCACGCTGTAGAGTGCCCTCGGCACTCTCCCGCGTCTTCTCTCGATGTTGGAGGTAGCCCTGCAGTAGCTATCCTCCAGAGTTTAGGTGGCTTTCGTCGAAATGGGTCCAAACACCCGGTATTCAGTGCCGTGCGTCCGTCTGGTTGCGTATCAGTCTAGTTTTTAGCCGTCGTACGGGCCTCGTTTCCCACATGTCAGAGAAAATGCGTAAAAGAAAACAAAAGAATAAATAAAATGTCCTACAGTTTTTAGCCGGTCACGTTCGCCTCTCGGAATTACTGATAGGCCTCAGGGCCACCCTAGACATTCATTCTCTAAACATTCACTCCGCTGGGGTCGTCCAAGGGGTAAGGAGCGTCTTGTAATATGCAATGATACACACTATACGAGACGAGACTCATAAATACTTGTTATTGTGAAATAGACTAATATTAACAAAAACTCAATAAATAGTCGTTTTTATCTGTTCAATACTTGACGCCAAACCCCATTCATTTATACCCTCGCAAGATCCTATAACTTATACTACATGAGTATTTATTAATATATAAGAAATTCTACTATCGGTGCATTTACCCTACGTCCACGTCCCCTCGTCATTGTGCAATCAAATATATATGGAGAGTGTTATGTTTTATATCACAGGAAAATTTCCACAAATCATTACCATAAAACGTGGCTGCCTTATAGATATCGCAAAAATATTTACAGCAAGATAATTTCGTGGATGTCGAGAAAACACGCATAACAGAATAATCGGACAGGGAAAAACTGTGATCGAACTCACAGGTTAGCAGTGATAAAGCAATGGAAACTACGCCATATCATGAGGTCAGCGCGATTCCAAATACGTATATATTCACTCAACCGGCCTTTGTTACAGTACTTCGAATATCACATGAACCAACGATGTCGCCGGCTTTATCGTTGATTGTTTTTGGGCAAGTTTATCTTCTTGCCCCGATACCCAACAATATATCTATTACACCTGATACAAACCTGACTACAACCATCGACCAGCATCACATCCAGCCAGAGCCGTTGCACGCGGTTAGACGCAACGACTACACGTAAGACAATTGTACTACTCTATATATTTTCATACACTTATTATTTGCGATAGATCAAGTGAATTCAATTCTCGGTTTGACAGAATCGAAAGCATATTATAGCCTGCGATTCTCAGGTTGATTCTTACGTCGTAACCACATACTTAATGAGTATGTTTGAAACTTTCTAACCGAAGCATCTATGGTTCGCATTTCTTGAGTCTTTGAGTCAGATTTGGTAACCAAGACAACAACATTGGGTTTATGATTCACACCTAACGGTAGGAGACGGTTAGACCAAAGACAATTACTAATGGAAAAAAATCCGCCGAACGTATTCAAAATCACGTAGACACAGTGCAATAAAGTAGGCAATTTGGGAGAGTCATTTATGGCACTTTTCTTTCACTTTTGAATTCTGTGAAAGGCGCATTTGGCGACCAGGTAGTGATCCACATTATGTATGACCATTTCTGCCACTACTTTTCTTACTTTCAGCGAAAACTGACAATCAGTGAATTTAAATTCACAACTTCCACGACATATTAATACAAGCCACAATCAATTTGTAAAACAAGCTATTACAGTACAACTTGGACGATCGACAAACAAGCATATCCCTCAGCTATACCAATTAGCACTTACTCACGAAAAGTCGATAACATATTCCATTTCTCTCATATCAAGTCAAATAATTAGAGTGTCTCTTCTGTATCTCATAGAATTCAGTTTTCATCATAAACAATAATCTAAATGCAGTGAACGACCATCTTCAATATTCATACTTCACATCCTAACTTTATCAAGAAGTTAAGACCGAATACGCAATATTGATTTGGAATGTATTGAAAAGGGCTTAGATGGATTAAGCTAGTATCAGACCAGAGAGCTGATGTATAGGGTGTGTACTACGTCAACCTCTGTGTCATGTAGAGAATATTTATTATAGAATAAACTACATCTTTCCTTCCTTGCAGATATACACCTGGAATCGGTGCTCACAAGGTACATCTTCAAGCGGCAACTTGGAACAATGCTCGGAAGTCCTGCCAAAAAGAAGGTGGCTATATAGCCATTATTAATTCCGCTGCCGAGGCTGAACATCTTGCATTGCTTGCCAAAAATGCTGCACCATATGTTGCTAACTCTCATAATACGAACTATGTCCGGATCGGCTTCCATGATCTTTACCGCGACGATGAGTTTGTAACTATCCACGGTGAATCCTTGACAGCGGCGGGATACGCCAACTGGGAGCAAGGACAACCGCAAGGGAATGGCGAGGATTGTGGAGCTATGAACATCAATGATGGCAAACTCCACGACATTAGTTGCATGGCATTTTTCGGCTTCATTTGCGAGTTGCAGTGTTGTGCTAATACAGTAGCATGCGAAGCGTTGTGAGTTGGGACTCACCAGAATCTTGGTATGTAAGCTTGCCAGTAAATGTGTAACTAACTGGCGGATGGTTTTGACAATACATGCATATAATTTGAATAAAAAGTAACAACATATATTTTATGGATAAGCAGTTATAAAAAAAACCTATCAATGTAATTTATTGCACTTTATTGAAAACGTCACGTCTATCCCCACTATACCAATTTCAACGATTAAAATGCGCACATGGAATCCAGACAGATCTTTGTGTGAAACTCAAGAGTGGTATCAAGAACTGATTATATGCTTAATGTAATTATATATCGCACCGCATTCTGCGGTGGTGGGAATAGCCAATTGCTGTAGGACGAGAAGGCAAACAAGAAATGTCGATCGCTTTGAATATATAGTCATAACTATTCGTGAATCGTTAAAACCCTGTTAGAGGATATTATTGTTGAATTATACGAACCCATCATTTCATATTCATATTAGTTCTTTCTCTAGCCTGCAGCTATTTCGATATCTGACACTCAGCGCATTCACTGGTGATCCGAACCTAGAATAACACATCAGTCTTGCACTTCTTCAAAATCGAAAGTTCAATAATTATGGCGCTTATCATTGTGATTCAATTTATTTTCCTTTCATTGGCTGTGCTGCAACAAGAAATTACTGCACCTCCGCAGGTCGGTCTTCTCTTGCTGTCCTGTCTTAGTGAGTGTTTCTCTTTTGAAGTTTGTCGACTTCCATCAAAATTTCGGCTTTCGGGTGATTAGACAGAAATAGCATAGTACTTTAGCCATCAGTTACAATATAGACATGCGCGCTATCAATAAAGGAGGAATCCCGTCAAATCTAGATGCGTGGCATAGCGTTACTTATTCAGTTTCAGTGTATATCTCTATATATTGCTATTAATTTATATGGAAGAAGCCGGTGTCTGCAAATGAGTGTTCATAATTCATTTTTGCAAAAGTTACTCTCTAAATTCGAATCAGTGGAAAGTCACTGATGGCAGTGATAAGTATACCAAAATCACTGACAATCAGTAACATTTTCACTGATTGTCAGTAATTTTGGTATACTTATAACTGCCATCAGTGACTTTCCACTGATTCGAATTTAGAGAGTACACTGTGCTTTTTCGGTCTCGTAGGTAACGAGTCATCAAACTCATCAGGTGGCCCTTTATTGAGACGGGGACAAGCTCCGCTCCGACGAGATGACTACTCGTGAGTATAGTATTTCTTACGATAATCGTGAATAACCCGATTCGTAAATGACTAGTCAATTTTGTATATTGACAATGCTTCTTGTAAAAACATAACGAACATTATAGATAGGTAGCCTTTCAGTCTTATTGTAATTTTTTTTCTTCCATGTCACGTTTCGTGCAGATATACGCCAGGTATCGGTGCATACAAGGTTCACTTGAAAGCTGCTAATTGGAACACATGTAGGAAGATCTGCCTGGAAGAAGGTGGCCATCTAGCCGTCATCAATTCCGTTGCCGAAGCGCAACACATTGCACAACTTGCCAAGAGTGCTGGATCACAAACTGGCTCTGAATGGCAGGAATATTTTCACGTCGGTTGTCATAATCTCTACAATCAGGAAGAGTGGGTTACTATTCACGGTGAATCCCTGATAGCAGCAGGATTCAACGAATGGGACGCCGGTCAACCGGATGTCGACGGCGGGGCATGTGGATGCATAAACTATTCTACTGTCGCATTAGATGACAGCACCTGCAAAACACCTCTCGGCTTTATTTGCGAATTGCCATATGTCTAGTTATTATTGAACAGGGTAATCATGCAACCTAACGTTGATGAGCTTCTAATGGCTTCGAGAATGATTAATGAATTTGAATAAAGTGAAAAACTCGCACTCCTTACATTAAAATCCCATTGTTTGTCTCAATTCGTTATTGACAACCACATTGGAAGCTAATCATTCAGCATCAAAAGTTCTGATAATGAGTGATAAATTCCGGCCATCGAGTAGTAATTCTCGGTCTTTGTACATTTTGTTATTGATGAATTATTGCATAAATTATAGGAGACAGTTGGTGACACTGTGGAATTGACATAGGCATTCCAGTGCGCATTGCGATAAAGACAAGACGGTCAAAGGTTACGACTACGATGATCACAATTTAACGTAGAGAGGAGCGGTAGTCATACATGCTGGATGGTTCCACTATATTGATTACCGAGAAACGGTGGGTCGCAGGCCGTATAAATTTCATGACAATTTAGTTGATTTCGAAAATTCCTTGGAAAATTTCGCAATGAATTGATAATCACGAACGGGGTATCACGCCATAATAGCGTGTCGAATTTTTTATAAAATATTCAATTGCAATACGAGTTGCGACACGAGATAATTGCACCGGTTAGTAAATGTAAAAAGTCGTGACGTTCAATTTGCAGGTATCCTACAACAGTTGAAATCTTCATGCATTGATATAGCTCATGAAAATTAGATGTTATCCACATATTCAATTTTTGGAGATCAACGGGGCCGTTGCATTATTCTAGATTCATTTTCATAACTTTCAGCACGATTAATCTGCGAACAAAAAAGAGTGCAAAGTCCAACGCAATGACCTTATTCTATTACGGATCAGAACCGATTTTCGGCTTATCGCTCTGACAGTATGAGAGTGTTGGTTTTTATCAACTTTACCGCGAAGAAGATTGAAATGTTTCATTTCGTAGAAAAACACGATTTCCTTGTAAATCACTGTGGCCTGTTATATCGAAACGACGCCCTGGTGTCACCGTGATTCCATATATATTTGCCTGACTCGCCCTAGTTACTTACAGTCAGTCAGATATTTAAAAAAGCAGCGATGTCATCGGCTCTATCGTTATTGGTTTTTGGGCAAGTTTATTTTCTTGGCCCAATTTCCTACAGTACATCTATTACACCTGATACAAACCTGACTCTGACCATCAACCAAAATTGCAGCCAGCCAGAGCCATCGCACGCGGTTAGACGCCCCGACTACACGTAAGATAATAATTATACTTTTCTGTATTTTTCCGTATACCTATTACTTGCGGTGGATTAGGTAGAATCAATTAACCTCAGCTGTTCGGAATAAGAAGCATTATAGCCTGCGATTTTGAGGTCGATTCTTACGTCATAACGATATTATCAATGTCGATGATTAAAATTTCTCACGAGCGTTTTTGTGAAGCACTTTTTTTACCTCCAGCGAAAACTTACGATCAGTAAATTCAAATTTGCTTTATCCATGAAGTATCTTTTCCAGCGGTCAGTTCTAGCCACAAGACATTATTGATTCGTGTAATAAACCAGTACAACTCGGATGATCGGCAAACAAGCATCTAGCTACCAATTAGCACTCACTAACGAGAAGTCATTGTCATATTCTATTTCTCTAATGTCAAAGTAAACCAGACAGATTCTTGTGTATTTCATGGTATTCATTTTTCATAATAAACAATAATTTAAATTCAGTGAACGACCATCTTCAATATCCATACTTTGCATCATAACTTCATATCAATAAGATAATAGTACTGTATTTCGTATCAAGGGTGTAAAATTTTAGACCCTTTAGAGTTTGAACTTTAAAGCATTACGCCAGAGTTGCGAACGATATTTTCCAATGCAGTCGGCGTAAAATTCGATTTTATCCAAGCAGAACAAGTTGAAAAATCGGATTTTACGCCCACTGCAACGAAAAACCAAATACGTGATATTAATTTGGCACGCATCGAAAATGGCTGAGATGAAAGCTTAGTCTTGGATATGAAATTTTCATAGCAACTCCTGTTATTTGTGAAATCCTGATCATAAAATATACTCTTTGATATCATCTGCAGATATGTACCCGGCTTCGGTAGTTACAAGGTTCATACTCAAGTCGCGAATTGGAATAAGGCTCGTGAAACCTGCGAAAAAGAAGGTGGTTACTTGGCGATCATCAACTCCGTTGCTGAGTCGAAACTTCTTAAGGACCTGTTTGTAAACTCTGGGCCACATCCTGGTACTGATGCCTGGGATTTCGTCCACATTGGTTTTCACGATCTTTTCAAGGAAGGAGAGTACGTAACTGTTCACGGTGAATCCGTAGAAAGTACAGGATTCAACGAGTGGTCACTTTCGGGACCAAACAACGGCGTTGGCACGGGCCTTGGTGATGAAGACTGTGGATCTATGTATTATTTCGACGGTAGACTGAACGACATCTCCTGCAAAAAATCTTGTGGCTTCATTTGCGAATTGCCATAAGTTTAGTTATAATCTCGGTTATAATTGAACAGGGCAATAATGCAGCCTGACGTTGATGTGTTTCTAATGGCTGCTAAAATAAATGATGAACTTGAATAAAGTGAAAACCATATCATTGCCTTGCACTCCTTAATATGGAATTCCCATTGTTTGTCTCGATTCGTTATTGAAAACTATATTGGAAGCTAATCACTCTGCATTCAGCATCAGTAATTCTGACAATGAGTGATAAATTCTGGCCGTCGAGTAGTAATTCTCGGTCTTTGTACATTTCGTTATTGATTAATTACTGTCAACATTATAGGAGACAGTCGGTGACACTGAGGAATTGACACAAGCATTCCAGAGCGCGGCGCGATAAAGACAAGACGGTAAAAGGTTACGACTAAGATGATCTCATTTTAATGTAGGAGCGGTAGTCATACATGCTGGATGGTTCTACTATACATAAAAAAAAAGTGTCTTGAATCAAGTCAGTTAAGGATTGGTTCAAGTATGAAACTACTTGTTTCAAGTAGTATAGTCATTTCTCCTATCGTTCCGAAATTCAGACTCGTCATAAGTGGAAAATAGTCTCAATTCAAGAAATAAGGCCTCTAGTCACAAACTACGTGATTCGAATCGGAAACAAGACTTGATTCACGCATAAAACCGGCATCTTTTAAGCAGTTATGACTTGTTATCGTTCGATTTGAAATTCGGACTTCCCATAAATGAATAATTAACGTGATTCAAGAACCACGGCGTCAATCCACAAGCTACTTGTTTTGAACCAAAAAAATGTTTGATTCATAGCGGAAATCAGCTTGTCTTGGGTAGCATCCGTATTTGTTTTACCAGGTGGACATTGAGACTGAACATCAGTGAAAAGTAGATTTATTTGAAGAGAAATGCTAACCGATGCTCAATGAAATAGTTTATTAAAAAATCATTCAATCCAAAGGAAGATGAGAACAATCGAAAAAATATGATTTCACTCATTCTTCGTGTAAATTTTACCTTCTTAGATCATTTTATTTATACCAACCATTCGGAACTGATTACATATTGGCTGGGTGCACGCACATATACTACTTTAAAAATAAGTATGTATTGTGTATACGTTAAGCATGGAAAAATGCTGAGCATGATTTTAGATGGCGCTGACAGTATGCATGAATATGTTACACACCGATAATGAAATAGTATTAGTATTTTCGTGCACCCAGCCAATAATAGAGTTCAACAATACTTATTCTAAGTCTTTACTTCTAAATTTATATTACAATTATAATTTGTAATGAAATGTTATTTGGCCATTTCCATCAGGCTCTAAACGAACAATAGTAGGTGTATGTGAAACCATATCTTTCTGTGCTATGTATTGCCAAATCTCACTTGTTTTCACCTTATACGCGTAAAATTTCTTTAGGGTGAGAGTGCTGAGAGTAGTATGTAGAGTCACACTGTTAAAAATTATTGTAAATTTACCAATACATTTACTACACAAAAGGTTGTAAAATTACAAATGTGGTGTAATAAAGTGAATTTACAGATAAATTTCTTGATTTTACTGAACTTTCATAGGAGAAACACAAAATTTTATTTGAATTCGCTAAATTTTTTAGTAAATTTGAAGTATTTGTAAATTAATTTTAAGGAAATGTCTTGTAAATTTACTACCATGTATATGCATCGCAACTTCCTACAAAATGTAGGAAGTTCCACTTAGAAATTTTTAACAGTGCAGGTTCAAAGATTCAGTAGTGGTGCTTGTAGAAAATATCGTGAATTCAATAATGAATTATTGTGGGGAAAAGTCGCTTTATCACAGATTGTTAAATTTTGAATTATCTCGACAATGAGTGATTTCGAAAGAAAATGCATGCCACTTTCTGCAGGATATTAATTGAGCTACAAAAAAAGGTAATTTCAAGAATGCACGATTAAAGTTGTTGTCGTGCTACAGTCCGACCCAAAACTTAAAACCCATATATATTCGTACTAGTCAGCGACAATGTATGGCTCTGTGAGAGTGAGAGCCAGGAGATATCCGCTTGAGAGCAAGAGAGATACGCGCCGCTTCATGTTTCAGTTTTAACTATAAAATCCAAACGAGACGGTCGAAAATGCTGAATGATGAATCAAACGATTCAGAAGATGACAATTTACCATTAGATATTTTTTTTATCAAAAAATTTCGAGTTGTTCGTTTTTTAATAATTAAAACCGGTGAATCTGCATTTAAACACATGTTAAATTCGAAAAAATTCAAAACTTTTTATCTCGAGTTTGAGACGGTCAATTGCGATCATCCTAGGCTTATTTTGTAGCTAATTATTGGAGCTATTGACGATAAAAAATTCAAAAAACATTGTCGAAAAAAAAGTTACAGGCCAAAAACCTTAAGAAGATTTTCCAATTTGATTGTGATCACGGTTTAAAATTTTGCTGCTAAAATATAGAAAGGAGAAAGATTTTAACCAGAATATGATCTCTACACAGCTGAAGAAAAGGTTTAGGTACTTGACTGAAAATAATTTTTCTCCATCCAAGAAATTTTCCAGTGGATAGAATGAACACCAAGAATTTCTTGAACGAAGTGAAATAACTTCTTTAGTTCTTTGATCTTAAATTGGGAAAAAAAAATTTCAACAGTAGAATAACTTAAATCCAGCAGGTTTCAGATGGAATTCATTGGATTCTGCTAGGAATCCACTAGATTTTATACGGAATCCATAGAAATTTCGAACGACCAGATGAATCCATCTAGAAATTTTCAGTATGGCTGTTACGCAGACCATATTGGCATTGCATATCTTATTATTCTGCACGGTACTGTTTATGTTCAAAAATTTATTGCGGGGTATTTCGCGTGTTTTATCGACATCCACGAAATTATCTTGCTGTCAATATTTTTGCGATATCTATAAGGCGTTTTATGGTATAATGATTTCTGGAAATTTTTTTGTGCCACCTGTAAGGAAATAACACTCTGCTATATTTGATTGCACAATTCAGATGGGGAGACGTGGGCGTAGAGTATAAATGGCTGAACTTTCTTCTCACGTTTATATCGTAGTGTTGGGCCATAGACAGTCTTCCGATTCAATACTGATGTTTTGCGAATCCGATATCCGATAATACTCTAAGTGTATCTGTCAATGGATGAGTATTTTTATCAATTCACATTCGCATCAGCAAATAGATTTCGACTAATCATAGCGCATCATAAATGCTGATTATCGGTTTGAAATTCATACGTCCTAAAATCTTCTAGCGCCCATACCTTTGCCTATGATATGATACAACATATAGATATATTATACCGGGAAGTTATTTGGAAGCCGAACGATGACTACATTATAGCTCGACCAACACACGCTCGCGTTGCGTTCGTGAGCTTCTACTCGCTGCAAGTGACTGCCATCTCGACTCGCCCGGCGCCTGGCTCACACTATGGATGAGCGTGGCCTTGACGACAGGCGCCGGGCGAATCGAGTTGGTAGTCACTGGCAGCGAGTAGAAGCTCACGTACGCAACGCGAGCGTGTGTTGGTCGAGCTATAGTGTGGTCATCGTTCGGCTTCCAAATAACTTCCCGGTATATATACGACATTAAAACGAAATGTCGGCTGTCGATGAAGTCTCGCAGAATTGGTGTATTATTAGTAATATTCCCCTGTACCTGTAGTTGTATATGATATCAAATAAGTCTAAGAATATGTTTTGAACTATTTACGTGTCTGGGGTGCTGAGCGGCTGAGGTGTATAAAAAATCATATCATTGCAAATCTTGAAAATTTAAAAACAATATGAAGGAATCATAGTTCCACGATCGGATACGGCTTAAAATTTTTGTTTTTGAAGCAAGTATTTTTGAGAATTTTTTCATAATTTTCAATCGGGGCATACATGACGAAAATTCAATTTTTACATTTTGATTCGAGATTCAACTGTGAAGACTAAGCCAGAACAATTTACGGATATTTTTTCCAGAAAGTACGTTTCTTGCTGATCAATTTCATCACATTGTTTTTGAAAATCCATAGCAAGGAACCGATGATATAGGCGTTCTAATGATTGGTGATGATTGAAAATATATATTTTTCAAAAATTTGAAACTCGAGGACCATGGGAGATAAAAATTTGAAAAAAATACACTGAATTACTTTAAGCCTGTTGAATCTAAGAAAAAATTATCGACAAAATCGAAAGGGGTCAGGGTTTTGAGTGGACCCAGTTGGTATGGAATTCCCCATACGCAAATCACAACAGTACACTTAAGGGGGTTATCGTGATATTTCGTTTTCTTACGAATGTCGTGAAAAAATTCACATGAGTAGCTTCTAGTACCGCAATTAACACATTAAAATTTCAGAGCCCTCAGCGGCACCAAACTCGAGAAAAAAATTGGCAAATTGAGAATCTTATACATGGTATCTTACGGGAAGCGTCGTCTAGCATTAACGTTTTGAGGCATAACTCAAAAAGTTTTCTTACGATTTTCACCAAAAACTAACACACAATTCAACATCAATATTGAAATAACATATCCAAGAATCAAGACATTTGCCGTCACGGTTTTCGAGATATAGCTTTGTAAAGTTTGCTCTGCATTGACATTACGCGTTGATCTCATGGCTTCGCTTCACTCGTGGCGCTGCTGGGTCGCTAGTTTTACGCGCGCGCATAGTATGCGTGTGAACACACAAAGCGCCACTATGTGTGCGTGAACAGTCACTAACAAAAGTTTCGGTACGGAAGCGGCGCTAGGGGATACAGTCAGGAGTCAAGCGCTCATGTTATACTTTTGAGGCTGTTTGTAGCACGATAACCCCCTTAATTGGCGAACATTAATGCTGAATGAATAGTTTTCAATAATCATCAATAACAAATCAATACAAGCAATAAGAGTTCTAAACAAGGAATATGAGGCAATAAAATATCTTCCTTCTCATTTAAATCTCATTATTTGTCTCGGACTTTATTTCTAACACCAGCACATACGTTAAGATGTTAGTACAACATCTCTGTGCAACAATTGTTTCTTTAAATCAGTACCCAGCATATGGCAACTCGCAAATAAAGGCGAGAGGTGTTGTGCAGGCGCTGTCATCGAATTTTCCAGTTGTATAGTTTATGCATCCACATGCCTGGTCATCTCTGTTCGGTTGCCCTACGTCCCACTCGCTGAATCCCGCCTCGACCAGGGATGAACTGTCCATAGTTACCCACTCTTTCAGATCGAAATGATTATGAATACCGATGTGAAGATATTCCGGATATTCAGAGCCAGTATGAGCCCCAGCTTTCCGGGCAAGTTCTGAAACGGTTTGCGACTCACGAAGTGAATTGATTACGACCAATTTGCCATGTTCCTGCGCGCATGTCCTCCGACATGTGTTCCAATCGGCCGCTCGTGTGTGGACCTTGTATGCACCGACACCAGTGACGTATCTGTAGATAATATTAAAGAATTTAACACCTCAGTAATAATAATTGAAATTTGATCAAAACCTAGGTAACTGAAATAACATTTTGAAAATTGAGGATCTCTTATTTGAGAATGAACCTTGTAACCACCGATATCGGGTACATATATCTGCAAGTGATATTAAAGGGTACATTCTATGATCAGGATTTCACAAATGACAAGAGTTGCTATAGAAATTTTATACATCTGAGACTAGCTTAGCCCTTTTCAATAGGTGCGATATTGTATTGTGCATATCAAGTTTTATCTTATCGATAAAGTTATGATGTGAAGTATGGATATTGAAGATGGTCGCTCACTGAAGTTAATTTATTGTTTATTATGAAAACTGAATACTAATATATGCAAAACACGAGAATCTGTCTGGTTTAATTTGAAATGAGAGAAATAATATTTCATAACGACTTCTCGTGAGTGAGTGCTAATTGGTAGCTAGATGCTTGTTTGCCGATCATCCGAGTTAAACTGACTTATCACACAAATCAATAATGTTTTGTAGGTCCTTAACGATAACTCCCCTCCCCATCCTGCGAAAACTCCTCGGCTCACCTCTCTATCTAACGATTGAATATTTAATCTCTACCTCTAAATCAGAAATTAGACTATAAACTTTGCCTTTGTTAAATAATAGTTATTTGTTATCTTTTCGATAGCTTCATAAACTTTTATATTTTAGACGTTCAAATTTATCCGTAACAAATGGTTATGGGCTAGAACTGACCCCTGGAAGGAGTACTTTGTGGAAGTGTCTAATTTGAATTCACTAATCGTGAGTTTTCGCTGGAGGTAAAAAATGTTTCGCAAACGTGCTCGTAAAAAGTTTCAGCCATCGACACTGATTACGTCGTTATGACGTAAGAATCGTCTTCAAAATCGCAGGCTATAATGATTTTCATTCCGAAGAACTGAGATTAATTGATTCTACCTAATCCATCGCAAGTAATAGGTTTACAAAAGAATATAGAAAAGTACAATTATCTTACGTGTAGTCGGGGCGTCTAACCGCGTGTGATGGCTCTGGCTGGCTGGGATTCTAGTAGATGGTCGGAGTCAGGTTTGTATCAGGTGTAATCGATGGACTGTTGGTGGACATTGGGCCAAGAAAATAAGCTTGGCCAAAAACCAATAACGATAGAGCCGACGACATCGCTGCTTTCTGAAATATGCGACTGACTGTAAGTAACGAGGGCGAGTCAGGCGAAGATATATGGAATCACGTTAGCACCATAGGGCGTCATTTCGATATAAGAGGCCGGAGTGATTTACAAGCTAATCGTGTTTTTCTACGAAATGATACATTTCAATCTTCTTCGTGGTAAAGTTGATAAAAACCAACACTCTCATACTGTCAGAGCGATAAGCTAAAAATCAGTTCTGATCCGTAATAGAATAAGGTCATTGCGTTGGAATTTGCACTCTTTTTTGTTCGCAGATTAATCGTGCTTAAAGTTACGAAAATGAATCCAGAATAATGCAACGGCCCCGTTGATCTCCAAAAATTGAATATGTGGATAACATCTAATTTTCATGAGCTATATCAATGCATGAAGATTTCAATCATTATAGAATACCTGCAAATTAAAAGTCACGACTTTTTACATTTACTAACTGGTGCAATTATCTTGTGTCACAACTCGTGCTGCAATTGAATATCTTATATAAAATTCGACACACTATATTATTGCGTGATACGCCATTTGTGATTATCAGTTCATTGCGAAATTTTCCAAGTAATTTTCGAAATCAACTAAATTATCACGAAATTTATACGGCCTGCGACCCACCGTTTTACAGTATGGGAGTGTTGGTTTTTATCAACTTTACCGCGAAGAAGATTGAAATCTTTCATTTCGTAGAAAAACATGATTACCTCGGAAACCACACTGGCCTCTTATATCGAAACGACGTTCTGGGGTCAACGTGATTCCACATATATTCGTCTGACTTGCCCTAGTTACTTACAGTCAGCCCTACAGGCATATCTCAAAAAGCAGACATGTCGTCGGCTCTATCGTTATTGGTTTTTGGGCAGGTTTATTTTCTTGGCCCAATGTCCAACAGTCCATCTATTACACCTGATACAAACCTGACTCCGACCATCTGCCAGAATCCTTGCAGCCAGCCAAAGCCATCGCACGCGGTTAGACGCGACGACTACACGTAAGATAATTGTTACTTTTATATATTTTTCTGTATACCTATTACTTGCGATGGATTAGGTAGAGTCAATTGATCTCAGTTGTTCGGAATGAAAATCATTATAGCCTGCGATTTTGAGGACGATTCTTACGTCACAACGACGTGATCAGAGTCGATGGCTGAAACTTTATACGAGCGTTTTTGCGTAACATTTTTTACCTCCAGCGAAAACTCACGATTAGTGAATTCAAATTTGCTTCTTCACAAAATATCCCTTCCAGGAGTCAGTTCTAGCCACAAGACATTATTGATTTGTGTAATAAACCAGTACAACTCGGATGATCGGCAAACAAGCATCTAGTTACCAATTAGCACTCACTAACGAGAAGTCGTTGTCATATTCTATTACTCTCATATCAAATCAAGCCAGACAGATTCTTGTGTATTCATTGTATTCAGTTTTCATAATGAACAATAATTTAAATTCAGTCAGCGACCATCTTCAATATGCATACTTTAGAATCTAGATCATAACTTCATATCAATAAGGTAAAACGAAATATACGTAATGTTCATTTGGCACTCATTGAGAACGGCTGATATGGAAGCTTAGTCTTAGATATGAAATTTCCATAGCAACTTTTGTCATTTGTGAAATCGTGATCATAAAATATACCCTTTAATATATCACCTGCAGATATGTACCCGACATCGGTAGTTACAAGGTTCATTCTCAAGCCGCCAATTGGAATACGGCTCGTGAAACCTGCGAAAAAGAAGGTGGTTACTTGGCGATCATCAACTCCGTAGCTGAGTCGAATGTTATCAAGCAGCTGTTTCTAAACTCTCTGCCACATCCTGGTTCTGGTGACTCGGATTACGTCCATATTGGTTTTCACGATCTTTTCAAGGAAGGAGAGTACGTAACTGTTCACGGTGAATCCGTAGAAAGTACAGGATTCAACGAGTGGTCACAATCGGAACCAAACAACGTCGATGGTGTTGAAAACTGTGGATCTATATATGTGGACGGTAGACTGAACGACATCTCCTGCAAAACACCTCGTGGCTTCGTTTGCGAGTTGCCATAGGTTCAGTTATTATTGAACAGGGCAATCATGCTGCCTGACGTTGATGTGTTTGTGATGGCTTCGAAAATAAATGATGAACTTGAATAAAGTGACAAACATACTATTGCCTCGCACTCCTTGTATAAAACTCCCATTGTTCCTCTCAATTCGTTAGTGACAAGCTAATCATTCAGCAGTCAGCATCGATAATTCTGACAATGAGTGATAAATTCCGGTCATTGGGTAGTAATTTTCGGTCATTCTATATTTCGCGTTATTATAATCAATTATTGCATGAATTATCGGAGACAGACGGCGATACTGAGAGATTGCCATAAGCATTCCAATGTGCGGTGCGATAAAGACGGTCAAAAGTTATGAGGGCGAAAAGGGCTGAGATGGAAGCTAGTCTCAGGTATAAAATTTCCATAGCAGCTCTTGTCATTCGTAAAATCCTGATCATCAAATGTACCCTCCCTAGTAACCATCTCTTGCAAGATGCTTACATGAGTAGTTCTCCCGAAACAATCATTTTGCATGTACCTTCCCATTTTTTCTATAATAAATATAATTTCGTTGATTTTTTTGCAGAATATATTAGTAAATCACATTTATAAAGAAGTTTAAAAGACAGATTTTTTATAAAAAATCGTATTAACCGTTTTTTTTCTGTGCATGACCCCTAAAAGTCATTCCCCTGGCACGTACCTTTTACATTTTCACGCATTCTAACAGGCAATAAGGGTACTTAAAATTGTTTAATGATGAAACTATGGATATTTTCTGAAACTTTTGAGTAATAATATCACTTTTCTGGAACCTAAAAAAAAAAAAAATATGTCACAGATGCGTCATAATATAACATGAAACTTTGTACTCGGGTTGTTCCGTCATTCCCCTGGCCCTATGGAAATCAGTCAATATTTACGAAATCACATGGCGTTAGCTCACTATTCCTGTCAGAACAGCGCGATCTCAATCTATTTCATCAAGCTGATCAATCGTTAATTCGTCGTTTCGATTCCTTCCGTTTCTTTTTCATCGAGGTAAGGTGACATAAGTCATTGTCACAAGCTGGTGCGTCATTCCCCTGGTGGGTGCCAAGTGTACATTTATGATTGAAATAAATCATTATATTTTTTTTCAAGTAAAACTATTGAGTATCAACTCACCGCTGCGTTATGAGATTAGAAAGACGTTGCATATCACGTCGCACATTTAAAATCGTCCAAATCGTCATTCCCCTGGGCGTCATTCCCCTGGGCGTGAACATCCAAGGAAATGACGAATCTCACAGAGTAATGACACCACCTAGTTTATTATGCATGAGTTTACATGAAAATTATTTTTATTTCATTTTTTGATTTTTTTTTTCTAATTTTTCAAGCTAAAAAAAAAAAAAAAACAGCTTGGCCATGGGGTAATGACGGTTCAGCAACTTCATCTGAAGCTCATCTTGAGGTTTCTCAGTTAAAATATACTATTTTTGTTTATTTAATTTTTCAGCCCGAAAAATGATTGTTTCGGGAGAACTACTCACATATGAACCACTAGTAGTCTGTTTCCGCATGCATGCTATGAACTTGCGCAAGATGTTGATGATTCCAAGTCTTTTGAAATGATCATACAAAAGTCTGCTGCAAATCTGCCGAAAGATGCTTGCGAAAGAGGATATGTCCGAGTTTCTTGCAATATTCATCCACAAGTCTGCTGCAAATCTGCCGAAAGATGCGTGCGAAAGAAGATTGTCTAAGTTTCTTACAATATTCATTCACAAGTCTACGGCAAATCTGCCGAAAGATGCTTGCGAACGAGGATTGTCGAAATTTCTTACAATATTTGGTTACTAGGGCTTTTATATCACTTGCAGATATGAATGATATCGGTAGTGACAAGGTTCATTCCCAAGTGAGAGATCCTCAATTTCCAAAATGTTATTGCAGTCACCTATGTCTTGATCCAATTTTAATTATTACTACTTGGGTAACAAATTTTTCAATATTATCTACAGATACGTTGCTGGTGTCGGTGCATACAAGGTTCGCACACGAGCGGCCGATTGGAACACATTTCGGAGGACATGTACGTAGGAACGTAGCAATTCGGTCGTAATCAATTTCCTTCGTGATTCGCGAGCCGTTTCAGAACTTGCGCGGAATGCTGGAGCACAAACTGGATCTAATTTTCCAGACTTTTTTCACATTGGTATTTATAATCGTTTCGATCAGAACGAGTGGGTAACTATTTTTGATGAAACCCTGGTCGCGGCGGGATTCAACGAGTGGGACGTAGGACAACCGGACAGAGGTGAAAGGGTATGTGGATCCATAAACTATATAAATGGAAAACTCGATGACAGCGCCTGCATAACACCTCTCGCCTTTATTTGCGAGTTGCCATATGTTGGGTACTGATTTAAAAACAATTATTGCACAGCGATGTTGTACCAACACCATAACATATGTGATGGTGCTGGAAATAAAGTCCGAAATAAATACTGAGATTCAAATGAGAAGGAAGATATTTTATTGCCTCATATTCCTTGTTTAGAACTGCTATTGCTTGTCTCGATTTGTAATGATGACTCCTGGAAACTAATAATTCCGCATCGATAGTTCTGAAAGATCAATATCTCAATAAATTTTGCACTGATTGCATATCTGATACTTTGGCACAAACATGTAACTTACCTACCGCGAACTATCAGTAATTAGTATATGTTATGATTCTTGGGTATGTAGCACTGAAGTAGTACGCAAGGTAAAGTCATATACACTATAGCACCTGCATGACGGATGTGTCACGAGCAGGCTGAGTGAGTTTACTACATACAGCGGCCTTTTTGTGTGCGTATTATTTTTATCAAGTAATTAATTAAATATTTAATTAATTGGTTAACTTTTTATCTATCCCTGACATTTATTTTGAAAATCAAAAAATTAACGGACGATCCGGGAATCGAACCCAGGTTCCATCCCACCCAGGATTATTAGATCCCAGGATCTAAAAATAATACGCACACAAAAAGGCCGCTATATGCAGTAAACTCACTCAGCCTGCTCGTGACACATCCGTCATGCAGGTGCTATAGTGTATATGACTTTGCCTTGCGTACTACTTCAGTGCTACATACCCAAGAATTATAATATTACAAATACATACTGAGCACAAGAATATGAAGATGAGAAAGATTGCGGTGATCCGTGGGTGAGCTAGGTGGTCTCGGGTGAAAGTCCCCGGATAGGCGTCCGTAGATCCTGAGTTCGATTCCCGGATCGTCCATTAATTTTTTTCATCAAAAAATTATTCTCAAAATATCAGTAATTAGATTTCAGAAAAAAAAAATCTGAGATCGGACTGATCCTTATTACGTGAAATCACCCGTATATATAATGATTAGGTATATCAAACCCATCGCAAGGTCTATCCCCACTACCGATTTTAACCGATTCGGACAGATCGCTGAGTGAAACTCAAGAATGCGATACTGACGTGGTGGGGTTAGCAGGTTTGCAGACTGAAACGTTACTGGAGGATACGCGGAATAGCGAGGGAGAGTGGTCAAGCGAGTATTCTTGAATCAAAAGAACCTGTTTTAAAGCGTTATTATATGTTAATAAGGAATTTTATTGTTCAATTTTAAAGAGCGTTAGGTATATTTCCATGGGTCCTTTGTTTGCGACAGCTGACGCTCTTCATATTTGCCAGTGATCCGAGTTCAGAGCAACACCTCAACCTTTTGGACGTAGGAAAAATTGAAACGTCAATAATTGATCAATGATGGCGTCTGTTGTTGTGATTCAATCAGTGTTTCTCTTTTTTGCCGTGCTGCAACAACGAACTAGTGCAGCCACAAAGTCTGGTTTCATCTTGCTGTCATGTCCTGGTAAGTGTTTTTCGGTCACAGTTTATCAACTTTCATAAATATTTCGGGTGATTGAATAAAAATCGCATAGTACTCTGGCGATAGATACGATATAGACACACGTGGGATCCATACGGAGGTGATCTTCGTGCATCTTGATGCTTGGCATAGCGCCATTCATTGAATTTTAGCGTATATCCGTCTGTGTAATATTATTATATTTTAATATCATTTTATTATATTTTAATTTATTAAAGCGACTGACTACGCTATTATCATTCGTTTTTGTCACACATTGTTTCTTTGTCCTCATAACAGTCCAGCCTTCAAACTCAACAGTCCTATGTCCGGAAAAAGGACATCCTGTGCATCGACGGGATGATTACTCGTAAGTCGAGCACTCTCATCATTTCTGTAGATATTTGTTACGCTTGTCGTATGAATCAATCCGATTTATCAATCCCCAGTCGACTCTAGATATATGGACAATACTTCTTACCGAAGTGTAATCTAAATCGCATAAAAAAAAAAAATCTTTTAAATCTGATTATAAATTAGTTTCTTCTATCTAAAGATCACACTTGTCACATTTTGTGCAGATACACGCCGGGTATCGGTGCGTATAAAGTTCACACACGAGCAGCTCCTTGGAACTCATGTCGGAAGACCTGCCTGGAAGAAGGTGCCCACTTAGTCATCATCAACTCGGTTGCCGAGGCTAATCACATTGCCCAGCTTGCCCGGAAGAGTCCACCGCAAACTGGCGCTGAATGGAAGGAATATTTTCACGTTGGTTGTCATAATCTCTATAATCACGACGAGTGGGTAACTATTCATGGTGTATCCCTGATAGCATCGGGATTCAGCGAGTGGGACGTAGGGCAACCGGATAGAGAAGACCAGGCATGTGGATGCATAAACTATGTCACTGCCAAATTGGATGATAGCATGTGCTCAACACCTCTCGCCTTTATTTGCGAATTGCCATATAATTAGTTATAATTAAACAGAACGATTACTGCACCCTGACTTTGTGCCAATATCAGAATGTATGATGATGTTGGAAATAAATGCAAAATTTGTATAGTATGACGAAAAATAGTTTATTACTTTATACTCCTACTGCTCGTCGTTATTTCACATTGCTAGCTATTGATAACTATCAGTTCAGCATCGATAGTTTAGAATAGTAAATGTGGCCACCGAAAAGTAATTTTACATGAACAGCACGTTTCCAATGTGAGCATATTGTCAGTTTTGAGGGGATACAAATTGAAACGACTGAATTACTGCCTCAATATAATAGGTAATACGACAGTAAATAGGTAAGACTTACTGACGTGTCTTTGTAGAATCTGACGTAAACGAGAGGGGTTCCCCCAGATAGGCGGAAAAGTTTTACCGAAAAGATGACTCATAGAAACGTCGGCTCATAGGCAGTATGATGTATATATATTTTCGTGATAATTGCTTGCAAATCTACCGCAAGATCATTTATAATTATAATGTGATTAATAATGAGCGCTTTGATATAGGACCGGATTAAATGATTACGTAAGGCTGTATGTTCGTCGATACGGCGTATCACGAAACTCCGAGTTAGTACGACATCCACTATACCAATGATCGCTTCATGAATGAGGAAACGTTTTGTATGAAGCTCTGAGTCTGTACTGCGAAACGAGAACAAGGAAAATCCGCGAGTCTAGTCATAGGTGTTTCCAAAACGGATTAATCGGAACTAGAAAAATCATGACAGGTATTGTCTGGATTCAATTCGTGTTTCTTGCCTTTGCTGTGGGGCAGCAACAGCCTGTTGCAACGCAGTATGGATTTCTGATGTTTCCTTTACCTGGTAAGTCTATTCAGTCCCGATCTTGCGAGTATTTCAGTGAAAACATACACATTACTACGATCTTATGCTCTACTATTGAAAAATGTATACAGAAAGTTAAGGGAAGCATAAATGATGTAGATTCAGGCATGTATATTTACGATATACATGCTGTCAATCATTAATTATAATTATAATTAATTATAATTAATGATTGACAGCACTGCATCAGGATCTGTGTGAATATGTTGCTGAAGTTGGGCTCCTTGCTAACGCAGCCAAGCATTTTTTCTGAAAATTCAATACATGACTCTGTTAGGCAGTTGATGATGATTTACAGCGAAAACGTCAGGGTGCTCGTAAAAATCGGTGTGTTGATATTATTCCTCTTTTCTGTATCCAGTGCACACTACGCCTTCGGGTCCAGCAGCTCCTTGCTTGTTACGGGGTGAATTACACACCAAACGGGATGATTACACGTAAGCTAAATCTACCCTTATACTTTGATCTCTTATTGGGCAGTGATGGGTTGTTTGATTATATTCCATAATGGTTGAAATAATTTTTGAACATCTGTTTACAGGTATGTGCAAGGTATCGGTGGCTACAAGCTCCATACGAGAGCGTTACCATGGGTTGACGCTCGATTGATCTGTGAAGAAGAGGGAGCCCATCTGGCCATAATCAACAGTGTCGCTGAGTCAGATGCCATCGCCTTGTTCTTCCAAAGATCAAAACCAATTGTTGGCTCATCGCTCCCACAGTGGGCGGGCGTTGGTTTTCATGATCTTTACCGCGAGGGAGAGTACGTAACTATTTATGGCGAGTCGTTATCGAAGGCAGGATTTGACCAGTGGAGTAGTGGACAACCCGATAATCATTATAACGGAAAAGATGAAGATTGCGGATCAGTGAATAAAGATGGGAAACTTAACGATATCAGCTGCGAAGTTCCGTGTGGTTTTATATGCGAGATTCCAGTCTAGTGATGAACGAACATATTGGTATTTTAAGTCCTGATGTATAGTAACTATCTTAGTGCGCAATTATATTATCGCAACATCATATCTATTGTACGATATTAAAATAACCCCACGCAGATGTCTATCCATGACGCATGCTCATACTATTTGTTAGTGTATTGGGTATTACGCTTTTGACTCGGTTAATATTATCGTTCTAGTCTCGCAGCAAGGAAAAATGTGTCTTCCTTGCATGTGACGCAAATTTCAATCAAATAAAAAATATAAAATTAAGACCTCGTCGATCTTTTGATCTTTTCTTTCTGGACTGTGACATGTTGGCTAATACGCAGCGCGATCCTCATCTAGTGATTCCTGGTATTCTACTATCTGACCATATAGACTATCGGCGAATACGTCTACGTAAAGATTCTAATTTATTTTCGGAAGGCTGGTGTTCACAGTTGAATGTTTTTAACTCACTTTTGAAATATATTGTTTTTCTTTTTTCTCTAAAGTATGCCGGCTTCCATACCTTGCAGGAACCTCATGTCTGGTACGAGGCACAACTCCGATTCGACGTGATGACTACACGTGAGTCGAAGACTTCAATTATTTCTGTAAATAGTTGTCACGTTAATCGTACAAGTCAATCGAATTTTTGAATTTTTCTCATAGATACGTGCCTGGTTTCGGTGGCTACAAACTTCATAAGCGAGCCGCAGTGTGGCCTGAAGCACGACTGATGTGCCAAGAAGAAGGTGGATACCTGGCCATCATCAACAGCGTTGCTGAGTCACTTGCTATTTCCGAGATCCTCCAGAAATCGGGGACAATTCTTGGCACAGATTCTCAAACTGATGTTGCCATTGGCTTTCACGACTTATACCGTGAAGGGGAATACGTAACTATTCATGGCGAGTCGTTGAACAAAGCTGGATTCAACGAATGGAATTACGATCAACCAAACAATAAGGAAATCCAAAATTGCGGAGGTGTGAACAGAAACGGTAAACTAAACGACCTTTGGTGCGATAGGCCGTTTGGTTTTCTATGTGAGATAGCAGACTAAGGTATCGATATTCAGAGGAATAAACGGATTCGTGAATTAAGGGGTAACACTACTCTAGCGGCAGAAAATAAGGCTTTACTTCGACAATTTATTTTGGGAGAATTGTAACGTCCCAAATTGTCAGCTTTCCAGGCTGCTCGTTCTTGTATGTGTGCTTGACAATTTGTCGTTACGTTTGTGAGAGTTTGCGTGTCTGTGTGCGTGTGCGTGTGCGTGTTCTCTGTTGAAACCTTGAGAGGAACAGCTGATCTCGGTATTCGGGAATCAAGCTGCTCACAAGGCCGGGATGTATATGTTTTGCGTATTCTTGCAAGAATCGGACTTCGTGCTTACTTGCCGATAAGACCGCTTGCAAGAACGCTAATGTGGTGAGTGCATTCGAAATCCCTCGGGTAACAATTGTTGATTTTAATAATCCGGCAGATTGCCCGAGGAATCGAAATGTTGAAATTGTGAACGGTTGTATGACTCGAAATCCTTACAGGAAACGATCGATGCTTGTTATTAAAGCGGCAGATCGCCTGCAGAATCGGTGTTTTGGTGTAATCTGTAATTTACTCGAGATCTTCCAGAAAACAATCGCTTACTGCAATAGTACAATAGATCGTCTGTAAGATCGAGATTTTGGTGATGAAGAGTGTTGGATAGTGTATGTGATTGACTCGAAGTCCTTCAGAGAGGGATCGTTTACCGCAGTAGTATAACGAATCGTCTGACGAACCGAGATTTTATGGATATTTGATTATTTTAGGATAGGTAAAATATATTAGAATATCTGATGGTTATTTATATATATGGATGTATGAATATTGAATTTAATTTACCTTTCAATTATATAATAATAATATGAATATAACGCTTGGCGGATACTTGCCGCACAAGTCTTTTAAATGTATTTATACTTTTAATGTATAGTTTGTATATTATGAAGTATTGACTATGCGTTGACCGACTAATTGTATGATTGAGACTGAGATGCCTATGCCTCACGGCACGCGCCTTATATACTTAGCCGTAAGATAATCCCTCGCTAATCCTAGCTAATCCTAAATGTTCGATGGCATTCTATGATGTCCATTTTTTGAATAGATAATTTTAATGCAAAATTATGTTATTATTTCTTTCTTAGAATTTAATTTCCTTTAAGGGGGGGGGGGGGGGGGGGGGGGGGGGGTTACCCAATCAGTTACCGATTTGTCTATTTTCTCCGAAACGGGGCAATCAATCGACTTGTCCTTTCGGCAGCCGATGTTTGACGAGTAATGAGTCCGAACTGGTACGTTTAATCGGATAAAATCGAGATTTTTTTATTTTTTTCGATCGAAAAGTATTGGCGTGCCATTTATTACGACTTATATCAAAGCCCACGCATCAAAAATGCAAAATCGACTCCCTGAGCCCGATTCTGTGAGAAATTCTGAACATAACCATCCCAAAACATCTTTGTTTTCGACAACGATGAAGGTGGAAGTTGTATTCTACGTTTTTGTGGTAATTTTCGCGATTGTCAGAGACTGGGGGCGGCCATTGCCGCTACAGCTGCTGATATAACGCGGTGGTTCTCAGAATTCCCGTGAGATGTCACCACGCGCGCATCTGAACTTCATCCTTTTACTATAGTATAGTATACTTTTACGGTGACATCTCACGGGTGTTCTGTGAACGACCGTATTAAATCAGCAGCTGTAGCGGCAATGGCCGCCCCCAGTCTCTGACAATCGCGAAAATTACCACAAAAACGTGGAATACAACTTCCACCTTCATCGTTGTCGAAAACAAAGATGTTTTGGGATGGCTATGTTCAGAATTTCTCACAGAATCGGGCTCAGGGAGTCGATTTTTCATTTTTGATGCGTGGGCTTTGATATAAGTCGCAATAAATGGCACGCCAACACTTTTCGATCGAAAAAAATAAAAAAATCCCGAATTCATCCGATCAAACGTACCAGTTCGAACTCATTACTCGTCAAACATCGGCTGCCGAAAGGACAAGTCGATTGATTACCCCGTTTAGGAGAAAATAGACAAATCGGTAACTGATTGGGTAAACCCCCCCCCCCTTAATTTGATGTTTTGTTTATTTAAATTGGATCATTTTATGATTTCATGAAAACTTCCATGGGTTTCCATGGTGTCTATTTTTGTGGATTTGGTCTCTATTTTCCATATGCAAGTTTCCGTTCAATCACTGTAGTGATCCCATGGATACTACGTGTTTATATTTTTAACATGTTGATTATTTGTTGTTCAATTTAAGAAAATTGAAATAATAGCAAATCGTCTCTAGCTATGTTATACCTATATCTCTATATCTATATATACGATGTTTTAGGACGTCGTAGTATGAAAAAAGGAATAGGATTTATTTTGAGAGGGTTCATTGAACACATATTCAAACTACGTAGGGGATTTTGTTTTCATCAAATTTTGAGAAAATGGTGCACTTTTGAAGAAATAAATCGATTTTTCGCCCAACAAATAAGCAGTAAATTGTTTATAAAAAAAAAAGTTTACATGTAATCAAAAAACGGCTACGTAGTTCTATAGAGAATGTAATTGTGAAGCTGCTATCAAAATTTCAAATCGATCCATTTCAATAACCCAAGTATGTATATAATATATTATACAATTTTGCAATTTCATCCGACTGCAATGACTTCATTGGTAAAAATTCCAGGTAAAAGTTTTATTGCACAATGTCTGCGACAGAAATCAAAATGAAGTAAATTAGAAAATTGTGGAATGCCTGTCTCGAGTTAGGATAATCCTGCAAGGTACAGATTTTATGAAAAAAAAAAAAAAAAAAAAACTAATGAAACCCACGAGTTTATTGAAGACACCTAGTAACCTGAGTGAGCGTGTATGAATTATCATACTGGTGCGAGAAATGGCAGATACAGTGAAAAACGCCCTCGTTTTTTGGAAAAATGGTATAACTCGAAAACTCAATTATTTGCTCATTGCGACGGGATAATTATGTGTGTGGTTCTATTTATACCCATGATCAGAAGTAATAATTACCTTGCGATGTCAAATTATATCAGGATACGTTCAGTTTATCTTACTTTACTACGTTTTTTTAACTTATCTTGAAACTTTGTTCTTCGAATTATAACGTTATTCTACACATCCCCTCAATTGTTTCGATAAAGTCACAGATAAGTCTCGCACGTGAGTTTGATTCGGTATTATGTAATTTCGGTAAGTGTCTTCGGCCACTTAGCCACTTGCAAAGAAAGTTCTGGTCGATTCTATGTTGCGCAATAAATTTTGAGACATAGAACGTTTTGATCGCGTGATTATCTCTCAAAAATACACAACGCCGACTATCTTGCATAGGACCTTGAGCTCTTATATCGGCCACAGTTCAGAGTGTCAACGTGAGCCTGGATATATTATCTGACGGGCTTTCGCTACTGGCAGTTAATCGCATATTTTACGAAGCAAAGATGTCGTCGGCTGTACAGTTGATAGTTTTCGGGCAAGTTTATTTTCTCGGCCAAATATCGAATCCTCCATCAATTGCACCTAATACAACGTTGACTCCGACCATCTACCAGAATCAAAACAAATCGGGGCCATTGCATGAAGTTATACGCGACGATTACACGTAAGATAATTGTACTTTTTATATTTTCTCACATAACTATTATTTGCGATGGATTGATGAGAATCAATTAGTCTCAGTTGTACGGAATCGAAAGCATCATAGCCTGCGATTTTGAGGTCGATTTGTACGTCGTAACGATATAACCGATGACTATGACTAAAATTTTTCACGAGTGTTTTTGCGAAACACTTTGTTTTATCTCTAGCGAAAACTCACGGTTCGTGAATTCAAATTTGTCTTTTCCACGGAGTATCACTTCTAGGAGTCAGTTCTAGCCACAAGACATTATTGATTTGTGTCATAAGTCAGTTCAACTCGGGTGATCGGCAAACAAGCATCTGGCTACCAATTAGCACCTACCGAGGTGCCATTATCATATTCTATTTCTCTTATATCAAATTAAACCAGACAGATTCTTGTGTATTGCATAATATTCAGTTTTCATAATGACCAATAGTTGACCTTAAGTGAGCGACCATCTTAAATATCTACACTTCACATCATAACTTCATCGATGAGATAAAACCTAATACCCAATATTCATTTGGCACGTATTGAAAAGGACTGAGATGGAAGCTAGTCTCAGGTATAAAATTTCCATAGCAGCTCTTATCATTTTCAAAATCCTAATCACAAAACGTACCCTTTTATATCACTTGCGGATATGTACCCGGTATCGATAGTTACAAGGTTCATTCCCAAGTGAGAGATCCTCAATTTCCAAAATGTTATTGCAGTCACCTATATCTTGATCGAATTTTAATTATTATTACTTGGGTAATAAATTCTTTAATATTATCTACAGATACGTTACTGGTGTCGGTGCATACAAGGTTCACACACGAGCGGCCGATTGGAACACATGTCGGAAAACATGCACGGAGGAACGTGGCAATTTGGTCGTAATCAATTCCCTTCGTGAGTCGCGAGCCGTTTCAGAACTCGCGCGAAATGCTGGAGCACAAACTGGCTCTGATTATCCGTATTTTTTTCACATTGGTATTCATAATCGTTTCGATCAGAAGGAGTCGATAACTGTTTTTGATGAAACCCTGGTCGCGGCGGGATTCAACGAGTGGGACGTAGGGCAACCGGACAGAGGTGACCAGTCATGTGGATGCATAAACTATGCAACTGGAAAATTCGATGACACCGCTTGCACAACACCTCTCGCCTTTATTTGCGAGTTGCCATAGGCTGGGTACTGATTTAAAGAAACAATTATTGCACAGAGATGTTGTACTAACATCTTAACGTATGTGATGGTGTTAGAAATAAAGTCCGAAACAAATAATGAGATTTAAATGAGAAGGAAGATATTTCATTGCCTCATATTCCTTGTTTAGAACTCCTATTGCTTGTATTGATTTGTTATTGATGATTATTGAAAACTATTCATTCAGCATTATTGTTCGCCGATTAAGTGTAGGGAAGGGAGGGGGAATGGCGGTCAGCGGGTAATGGCGGTCATGTCAATATCTCATATTTTATGCATTCGAAAATAACGACTCTACTGCTACCACGTAGAGGATGCAGATACAAACTACTGGCCTCGAGCTTGCCATCTTGGTTCAAGGTTTCGGCTCTTTGTGACAATCGGTAGTTATGTGGTAGTGCCACTCTAATTTTTTAGATGCGATTTATAAGAGATATGTTGCATTTTTGTCACATTTACGTAACAAATAATATTACAGGGTGGTTAATTCAGCTTTTCTCTTAATTCTACATATTAATAATTTTATACAACGCAAGCATGTTTTACGCGTTTTTCATGCTCGATTTCGGTACACAAAGTTGGCGTTTGTGAGACAGTTGAGCGGGTCTGTGAATGCGCATGCAAACAGTTCACTTTTAGCTTTTTTTTTAAGTCCTAGGAGTCAGAAGTTGTCGAAAGTGGTCTCTGCCGTACGCGTTGTTATGCGTAACAACGCGTTATTATACGTTGCTATGCGTGTATGGAGTCCGTCGGCTTTGTGTACTGGATCGAACATGAACTTGTAAAACATGCTTTTGTTGTATAAAGCATCGTGTGGACCATGGAGGCAAAAGGTCTTTTATGCCGAGCGTCTTTGCAATACTCGTCTACGACTCGTATTGCAAATATACGCTCGGCATTAAAAGACCTATTTTGCCTCCTTGATACACAATATACTATTTGATTATAATATATTTTGTGATTGAAACAAAAAGTCAAAGCTGATTCGACGTGTTGGGGTTATGCCGGTCATGCTATCCGGGTAGAAAAATGAAAATAAAAAAATAAATAAATAAATAAAAAAAAAAAAATAAGTAAAAAATAAATCAAAGTATAAATATTTTCGGTTAAAGCAATTTTCACAAATATCTAGCGTGTTTGTTACGTTGGTTGGTTCACAGGATCAAGAGCCCGTGTCACTTTTAAATCGTATCATAAGTTTACGCATACTGACGACGGAAACCTGTACTATCGATGTCGACGATGCTACCGATATGCTCGCCATACATTTTTTCTGGGGTGAAGTGAGGGTAGGTGCCTTATGGAATCGTTATTAAAAAGTAGGTACAAAAGATTCAAAGTTCACGACTGAGGGTAGTGGGAAACAAGAGTTTTCAATAAAACAGTCTGACGCTCGCCGGTTGTCAGTCGTCTACAACGAGGCGTCCACCAGCTATAACACTAAAAAGATGTCTAAAAAACGGGGCCGAAAAAATTTGAGAAAAAATTTGAGAGTTTACGACTGACAATGGGGGGGATCTTACCATTAGCTTCTGAACAACACAAATTTCGTCCGTCAGTCTTTTTCAATGGGGCGGAAGGGCACTGGGCCCTCCGATTTTGGAAAAAAGTGTAGGTACTTTTTTATGATAAGTTCACGACTGACTTTTTGAAAATTAGGTTCAATTCCAAATACCTAATCAGAAAATGCAATTAACAGTCATCCAACATGTGGTGGAAATCTTGCCAGTCGTAAAAAAAAGTTCGTGAAATGAGGCTTTTTTCAAAAATCGGAGGGCCTACCGCCCTTCCGCCGCATTGAAAAAAACTGACGGACGAAATTTGTGTTGTTCAGAAGCTAATGGTAAAATCCTCCCCATTGTCAGTCGTAAACTCTCCAATTTTTTCTCAAATTTTTTCGGCCCCGTTTTTTAGACATCTTTTGAGCGTTATAGCTGGTGGACGCCTCGTTGTAGACGACTGATAACCGGCGAGCGTCGGACTGTTTTATTGAAAACTCTTGTTTCCCACTACCCTCAGTCGTGAACTTTGAATCTTTTGTACCTACTTTTTGATAACGATTCCATAAGGCCCCTACCCTCACTTCGCCCCAGAAAAAATGTATGGCGAGCATATCGGTAGCATCGTCGACATCAACCCAAGTAGCAATTTCGGAAGTAATGTAACAAGGATGTAACGGCCATGAGGAAATGTCCGCACATTTGGAGATCAGCTACATATCTGGTACTTTGAAATCGCAGGGACGTCACTGAGACGTCAAAGTACCAGATATGTAGCCGATTTCCAAATGTGCGGACATTTCCTCATAGCCGTTACATCCTTGTCACATTACTTCCGAAATTGCTACGTGGGGATAGTACAGGTTTCCGTCGTCAGTATACGTAAACTTATGATACGATTTAAAAGTGACACGGGCTCTTGGTCTAAGAGCTGGTTCTTCAATTTTTCGTGTCAATTCTCGTCATTTATAAAATCCTGATCATAACGTCATGAACCATCTCATGTTCCCCGCAGATATACACTCGGGATTGGTTGTCACAAGGTTCATACTGAAGTGGCCACTTGGACAATGGCTCGAAAGAGCTATGAACTAGAAGGTGGTTGACTATCATCAACTCTGTCGCCGAGTCAGAAGTTATCGCACAACTGTTTCAAGTATCCCTGTCACATGTTGGTTCCGGTTTTTACAATCTCTTACAAAGAAGACGAATACATCACCGTTCAAATCCCTGAAAAGTGCAAGATTTATTAACGAGTGGGAGGGTTTGGAGCCAGATACCAGATACGGGGCCAGATATTTGGGGGAGAACCGATGGGAACCATGTGATAACGATTTATTTATAAGCGACGGCGTGCCCTGCCACCGAAAAACCTCTCCATCCAATTGACTTAACGATTTTGTAGAGAATTGATTAAGGAATACGCTCATATTTTTTGAGAATTTTATCGCGTGGTTCTTGCTTTGAAAATCACGTTTGAATAATATATTTGTTTATAGCAAATAAAATTGTTTGTTACCGCATAATTAAATAAATATATTACAATAGTGTAATTCAATAGCTTTGAAATAGTAATAGAAAATAAATTAGGTCTCTATAGGATGAATACACTCAAAGATATGACTGTTTGAAGGGGAGTATGTTTTAGATTTTTGGCTCTTTTTCCTGAATTTCACCCCCGTGTAACGTGGAAAATAGGGTCCAATAAAAGGAATAAAAAATTGTTTGATGAATTTATTTGTTCCATAGAACCCGTAAAAAAAATTATAGCGAAATCGGTAACATCGAGGTCAGAAAGCTGTCCGGTTTGACGTGGAATTACTCATATGATAGTGCTACCACAGGTTGACGACCGATTGATTTGCGACGAAGAGGAAGCACACTTGGTTATAATCATCAATGTCGTCGATACAGAAAGTATCACCTCATTCTATCAAAAGTCAAATCAAATTGTTGGCTAATTGCTACCACAGTATGCAAGTAAGAGGAGAAGTATATGGGGAGGAAGAGAATGAAATTTCGAAGCTGAAACAGTAATGTGGGGGCCTCGCATGGACGTGGAATGTCCTTGAATACACATACGTATTGTTGAACTGTCAAAACCTGTTCTTAAGTGTACTGGTATTGATGAAACTTTTCATTGCTGGATTCGAAAGCAGATCAAGCTGATAATTACATGGTTCCTTCTCAAGCCTGGTTATTTCTATTTTAAACGGCACGATCTTCATATTTGCTATTGATCCGAGTTCAGAACGACACGTCGCAAAAATTGAAGCGTCAATAATTGATCAAATATGGCACGGGTCGTTATAATTCAATTAGTGTTCCTCTTGTTAACTGTGTTGGAAATAGAAACAGGTCCATCTGCAGAGAACGGTTTTATTTTGCAGTACTGTCCTGGTGAGTGTTTTTTGCTGACAATTTTTCAACTCTTATCAGTATTTAGAGCGATTAGACGCAAGGCCAGTGTCCGCAATTGATTATGTCCGTAACTCGTGCTTTCAATACATTGCTTTTATCGGTCTCGTAGATGCCCCGTCCCAGAAACCAGACGCATCCTGTCTGGTACGGATTCAACCACCAATGTGGCGGCGTGACTACACGTAAGTCGAGCACTTTGATTATTTCTGTAAATAGTAGTATGCAAATGAAGTAATCCGATTCGTCAATCGTTAGGGTATCAATAAATGGACGATGCTTCTCATTAGAGCACAATTCACATCAAATAGGATTTTTCCGTTTCAATGACCGATTTCATCGATCTGCTCATGTCACACATTAATTTCTACGATATTTCGATGCAAATGTGTTAATGGACCCAGTCCGATTGCAGTGATGCTGAAGCCAACTGTTATCAATCGAACGATGTAGAACCTCATGTGTCGAACCCTCTTTGGGTCAGCATTGCACATGGTACAATTTAGCACTATGGATTCTTGAGTTTGAATAATCTTCCAAGTGAAAACTAGCTTACGATTCCGAATAGAATGAATACCAGATCTGGTATTGCGAATGTTCTTGTTAACTCTTTACATTTATAGTACCTAATCGTATCATGAAATGAACCGTCTTACATTATCTGCAAATATACACCCGGTATCCAACGGGATGATTACTCATAAGTTGAATCTGCCCCTATACTTTGATCTCTTATTGGTCAGTGATGGGTTGTTTGATTATATTCCATATTAATTAAAATTACGTTTGAACATTGGTTTACAGGTATGTGGATGGTATTGGTGGATACAAGCTCCATACGAAAGCGTTACCATGGGCTGAAGCTCGATTGATCTGTGAAGAAGAGGGAGGCCATCTGGCCATAATCAACAGTGTCGCTGAGTCAGATGCCATCGCCTTGTTCTTCCAAAGATCAAAACCAATTGTTGGCGGACTCGTCCAACATCATGCGAGCATTGGTTTTCATGATCTTTACCGCGAGGGTGAGTACGTAACTATTCATGGTGAGTCGTTATCGAAGGCTGGATTCCAACAGTGGGCAGAGGGACAACCCGATAATTGGAAAGAAGGTGAAGATTGCGGAGCAGTCAAGAAAACCGGAAAACTTAACGACATCAGCTGCACAGTTCCGTATGGTTTTATATGCGAGGTTCCAGTGTAGCGATAAACGAACATACTGGTATTTTAAGTCTTGATGTGTAGTAACTATCTTAGTACGCAAATATATTATCGCAATATCATATCTATTATACGATATTAACCCTGCGTCAGCAACCTATGACGATATCGTCATACTGACTTTTGGTGAAATGGTTGAATCTACAGATTTCGCGTTTTTTCTAAATTTCTATTCCTTAATTGCTTGAACATTTTAGAATGAGAACCGCTGGAATATCGAGATGAGACCTGAAACTAATTCCCTGAATTTTTTGGAAATTTTCGGACACTCCTAAATGGGTTGCAAATAGCCGATGACGATATCGTCATGGGTTGCCGGCGGCGTAGTCAAAAAAATAGGTTGCCGGCGGAGGGTTAAAATAACCCCACGCAGAATCCGTGTCTATCCGTGACGCATGCTTATATATATGATCTGTTAGTGTATTGGGTATTACGCTTTTTACTCCGTTAATATTATGGTTCTAATCTCGCAGCAAGGAAAAAATATGTCTTCCTTGCATGTGACGCCAATTTCAATCGAATAAAAAACATCAAATTAAGCCCTCGTCGATATACCTAATTGATATGAATCTGCAAATCCCATTTAATCAAGCATCGCACAGATTGCCAGCTGTACCAAAGATGCAGCTGAACTCATGCCTATCAATAGACTTTGGATTGAAAACAACGAACGAGTTCTCGCGCACTGGGAAGGTGTATAGTACTGTATATATCCTGTAGGTAGTGAGAAATTGACAAAAGGATTCCAGTACTGGGTGTCACGATGACAGAGCGGTTGAAAGTTAACCCTCTTTCGTGAAAGGCGTTTCTCCTACTCTGCGGTCACCCGAGAAGATGAAGCGTAGAGACGCTAGTGTGCGTGTCGCGCAACCCACCAGCCAGGGCTGTCTCCACTGGGTCCGGTAAATTAGAAAAGTTCTTTAAAAGATTCAGGATGATTTTTATTGATGTATGTATATTTTTGTTTGAGTAGAAGATTATAAGCGGCCTTCATTGATATAATAAGATAATTGTCAACGTACAGAACTTTTTCAATTCAATATAGAATAATTGTTGAGATATGAGGGCGCAAAAAGAACCCCTCGAAAACGTAATGACACGTTACTGTACGACCGTGAGGTGAGATCACAGCGTAGTGGGGACAGCAGCGACGCACAAATGGTCGTCCCCACTCCAGCGGCCAAATAGTGAATTAGAGTGATTTTCACAAAAACTTTATTACGATTGTTCAAATCGGTTCAAATACAATAGGGAGAATTGCGGATATGGAACAATTGATTCAGTTGGGCAGAAATATCGAATGTAAAGTTTGGAATGATAATGCAAGTATGTAAGTCGACAGTCAGGTACGTGAATATCAAATCCATTGATGCTATGATAAGGATGATACTAGATTGAATATGTTAGCTAAATCAATTGATGCGGGGAGCACGTTTTATTACGCAACAACCATATTTATGAATTATCTACGTTAAAGGCTTATCTTATCGGCTTGAAGTAATTATATGCGTTGTGAGTCCGTGTATGCAAGAAAGTAAGAGAAGAAGTATATGGGAGATAATTAATGAAGCATTAGAGTCAAACGGTAGACGAGTAGTCAGGACGGCAATGTGGGGGGTACACATAGACGCGAAACGTCCTTGAATGGATACGTATTGTCGAATTGTCAGAACCTGTTACCAAGTGGTCTGGTGTTAATACAGTAATATTTCATTCCTGGAATCGAAGAAACGTCCAGCTTATAATCGCGTAGTTTCTTCTCAAGCCTAGCTGTTTCTATTTTGAACTGCACGCTCTTCATATTTGCTAGTGATCCGCGTCCAGAACGACACGTCGCAAGAAATTGAAGCGTCAGTAATCGATCAAATATGGCACGAATCGTTGTGATTCAATTAGTGTTCCTCTTATTGGCTGTGCTGGGCATAGAAACAGGTCCATCTACAAAGAACGGTTTTATTTTGCTGTACTGTTCTGGTGAGTTTTTTGCGTTCACAATTTTTCAACTCTTATCAATATTCAGGGCGATCGGATGCAAGGCCAGTGTCCACAATTGATCATGTTTGTAACTCGTACCTTTAACACATTGCTTCTTTAGGTCTCGTAGACGCCCCGTCTCAGAAATCAAACGCATCCTGTTTGATAAGTGGTCAACCACCAGTTAGGCGGCGTGACTACACGTAAGTTGAACACTTTGATTATTTCTGTAAATAGTAGTGTTACGTATTCCATCCTATTCCATACTCCTCTATGCTCTCTCACTCTCAATACCCAAGACATAACATCCTGCATGCATCCAGTCTCACAGCCTCTTATCAGAGGAAGTCTCACCCTTACATTCTAAGAACTCCATCCCTACCTATGCACCCATAAAACTGACCACTTGCTCCAAAATAGTCAACCAAAGCAGTCCCCAATTAACACGAAATGGTGGATACACGTTTATTATACCACATTTACACCACTATTCACGCATATTAAGCATGATCAAACGTGTATCCACCATTTCGTGTTGATGGTTGGGTCGTTCTTAGACTTGCATCCGAAACGTCAAAGAGAACACTCACTCTTAATTAACTCTCGAAATCCTAAACTCAAATCACTCATCGCTTATACTTAATAACGTGTAACACTGATATCGATGGTTCTACCAGCCTTGTAATCATTACCAATAAACGATTATTTAGTTATATTTATATATATTTACATCAATCACCTACCATCCAAAATCCGGTTACCTTAAGGTGTAAAACGAGGGACGAACTCAACGACAGCTCTACCCATGTACACATTAATAGTGGGAGCTCTTTCCTTCTTCATAACAATGGTGGCATCTCTCTCTCTCATCTAATTCATAACAGTAGTACGCGAATGAAGTAGTCCGATTCGTCAATCGTTAGGCTATTCACTGAATGGACGATGTTTCTCATTGACGCATAATTCACATCAGTTACATAGTTTTTCCGTTTCAATTACCAATTTCATCGATCTGCTCATGCCACACATTAACTTCTACGGTATTTCGATGCAAATGTGTTAATGGACTCAGTCCGATTGCAGTGATGTTGAAGCCAGCTGTTATCAATCGAACGATGTAGAACCTTCCCTACTGCAAATTTCCAGGTGGAAATCCACGGACGATTCCACCTGGACTTCCACCTGGAAATTTATATAGAGAATCCATGTAAATCCGTGGATTTTCTGCCGGGATTCGGAACTGGAAATCCATGGAATTCCATGTGGTTGTAGTCATGTGCAGAAACATGTGATCCCATGTGTAATGATATATGCAATCCTATGTGTAATATTATATTAAATCCTATGGATTGTCCGTAGTAGTTACTACAGGAATCTCCATTAACCCCGCTTAGTATACTGGAATATCCACTGAAATCCTACGGTACCCCATGATATTTTTCAATGCTCCATGCAAAGTACCCCATGAATCCTTCCCACAATGACTCGTCTGGTCATTACCGAATTCAGATGTTCTTCCTTTGCCGAATTTCAGCCATACTCCGCTGGATTTTGTGTATATTTTTCCATGGATGACGAAATGATGTCACAGTGAAATTCCCATGAGATCGTATGGATTCCTAGGGACTTTCCACAATAACTTGTCTGGTCGTTCCCGGATTCAGATGCTCGTTTTTTGCCGAAATTCGGCCGAAATCTCGTGGATTTTGTGTATATTTTTTCATGGGTGACGAAATGATGTCACGGTGGAATTTCCATGAGATCGTATGGTTTCCTGGGGACTTCCTACAACAATCTGTGCGATTATACGCAGATAAGTTTATTTATTTTCTCTTGATTCCATACAGGATTTGATGGATTTGACACAACGTTTCACGTCAACAACGAGACTGTATCATAGCCATATTTACATGCAAATAAAAATATTTTTCTATGGACTTTTCTATGGACATTTTCTATGGTCCATAGAAGTGTATACCATTACACATGGATTCACATGTTGAAGTTTCAGAAATTTCAGGTAACAGCCGGTAGATTATTTATGGTATTTCCCATGGATTAGGTCAGGACATTACCGTTATCTTTCTATGAAAATCTATATATTCTGTAGGGTTTTACCATGAAAAACCATAATATATATGAATGGAAATCTATATACCCATCCACATGGATTTCTACTATTGCATGAAATTGAAAAACCATGGAATATTCATGTGAATACTACTGCATCAACTACAGGAGAACTATAGATCAGCAACATAGATATTCCATGTTTCTGAATTTCTAGTGGATTATTATAGAATTTCATGGAATCCCATTCGCATCCATACTTTTCCAGATGGTTTTCCACCTGGAATTTTTCAGTAGGGTTGTGTGTCGAACCCTCTTCGGGTCACCATTGCACGTGGTGCAATTCGACGATCTGGATTTTCAAGATTGAATAATCGTCCGAGTGAAAACTAGCTTGCGATTCCAAATGAAATGAATACCAGATCAGATATTGCGAATTTTCATGTTAACTCTTCACATTTATAGAAATCGTATCATAAAATGAACCATCTTATATTACCTGACTTGCAGATATACACCCGGTATCGGTGGTCACAAAATTCATACTTATGGGACTAGATGGAACGCGGCTCGAAAGATCTGCGCACGAGAAGGTGGTTACCTGGCTATCATCAACTCTGTGGCTGAGTCAGAACTGATAGCAAAGCTGTTTCGAGAATCGTTGCCACACACTGGTTCTAGTAGCCCGGACTTTCTCCACATCGGATTTCACGATCTCTTCGAGGAAGGCGAGTTCGTAACAATCCACAATGAACCCTTAAAAGCTGCAGGATTTTACGAGTGGTATGGTGACGGTCCAGATAATTACCAAGGTACTCAAAATTGTGGAGCTGTATACAAAGACGGCAAGCTAGACGATAACGCCTGCTTCGCAACTCTCGGCTTTGTTTGCGAGGTACCTTACGTTGAAAAAGATTAGATTATTCCTCGAAAAAATAGTTTGAAAATGTACTTTTTTTACTCGACCCTTGAGCCATAGCCCCGCAATGCGCGGGGTCTATCGATCGTCAAGTTTATTTCAAAAGTTCAACAAGACTATTATATTATAAATATGATTCGAATATAAAAATGTATTTTATCTCAGAATATTTATATTTACAAATTATTGAATTCTATACGTACACATCCATTTTGATGTGTCCTTCTGCAACGCATAAAAAACAATGGATTAAACTATATGACATAAATCTGTGAATAAATAATACATTGATTTGATCAACATCTGAAATATAAAATGAAGCGATATAACACATAACAATATACAGAGCGATTTTCTGGAAAGTAACGCGCCTGAAACGTAGACAGGCGCGAGACGCCTGCATTGAGCAGCTCAAACATCGACGATTGGGTTTTATTTCTCACGTTATAAATAATAAATAAAGTAATAAGTATAAATAAAACCTAATCGTCAATGTTTGAGCTGCTCACCCCCACGGAAAAGAAATATATGCGAAAATATATTCGAAAATATATTTCATATATCCTAGATATATTCCGGCAAAAAGTTGTATATACAAGATATATTTTTTTTATATGCGCTAAATATATATTGACTTATATTTCGGGATATATTTCGGGATATATTTATTATATATGTCAAAAACAAATTATATAAAAATATCGTGCGTTACTATGGAAAAAAACAAACCCGTTCGTGTTCACATGATACGTTGACAGTGTAAAGAAAAATTTACTACGAAAAATAAAGTAAGTATATATATATATTCTACGAAAGATCTCAATAGACCATGCGAAGGGCTCGAATTTTATTGCCCTGTTCAAGTTTATCGAAAGTTGAAATTTCATTGCGCTAAGTATATTAGTATGTTTAGAAAAACATTTCTATCTTGCAGTTACAATTGTATTTTTAGGTATCATGATGATAGACGAGAATTCTTTCCTAGGCATAATTCGTTCTGACTTGTTATAAGACCTTGCTTATACCACTTTCCACAAATTTTTTTCTTCATTCAGGATGACGAAATGCTTCGCTCTGATAAAGTGGCTTGGGGGCGAAGACGATAAAAAGTACACTTGCAGAGTACCGTTAGAATGTGTGAAGAACTTCGACATGGACGATTTCGAATCAGAGCCTTTGATACATCCGCGAGCTACGTCATCGAATGACATACTAGCAAAAGAGAACCACCTGGGTGGTTGGCCCTGTTTTGCCCTATCGTACCCTCCCACACAGCACCCAATATTGTAGCAACATAATAATATTATATTGAAAATCAAATTACAGGGAATCTTCGACGGAAGATTTTCAGTAATTTGATTTTTAATATTTAAAACCGTTGTAAGAATTGCTTGAAAAAGATTTTTGAAAAACAAAATCTCCGCGGGCTTATAGATAAATTAATTCCGAATAAAAAGCACACCTAGTGTTTTAGACTTGATTGATTTATGTATTTTTTATGAATTTTTGAATATTAAGTAATTTGTCGCGGCATCAAGTCAAAATAAAAAATTATTCGTCCCCCAAACTTTGGACTTTCCTGCGCCCAATGTATAGGAGATAAAGGGGTCACACGCAAGCTTTTTTGTTGACGATTTTGTTCTTAAAAAAACTGTATGTCCAGATAAATGCATACCGCATTTTTTGGATTCCTTATTCTAATTACATGAAATATGAATTATGTGTGATACTTGATTATGTATTTTTCTTAAAAAAATGTGGATTTTACTTATAAATGAATAATGTCAAGTAAATAAAATGTTTATTTAATGTCCGGCCCATATCCTCTGTATCATAAATAAAAAATTATATATACACATACATATATATATATATATAGTGTATAGTTTATATAAACACAAGTATATGATGAATATATTC